>JAODUO010000484.1:135000-242500 GCA_025642075.2 Ridgeia piscesae
TTATTAGTTCTTTTTCTTTGTACACTATATTTTGCCTAACTAATCCAAGAATTTGGTTTCCCTTCGCTGCTGCAATTCCACACTGCTCTGATACCTTCATGTCAGCACTAATAGTTAACCCTAAGTCCTTTTCCTTTAAGATAGTATTTAGTATAGTACCACCCATTGTATATTGTGCATCTTCATTCCCATGTCCTGTGTGAAGGCACTTACACTTTCCAAAATTAAACAGCATTTGCCACTTCTCAGACCATTCTATCAACTTATTAAGATCATCTTGTAAATGCTGTCTATCTGCATCACTTTTAATTTTCCTAAACACTTTTGTGTCGTCCGCAAACTTCAACACCTTGCTTGTTATGTCATCATCCAAATCATTGATATATATTAAGAATAAAATAGGTCCCAGTACTGATCCCTGCGGTACTCCACTCAAAAGCGATTTCCAGTTTGAAACCTCCCCATCAACTACTATTCTTTGTCTTCTATCAATAAGCCATTTTTCTATCCAGTTGATCATTCCATTTCCTATGCCATGGGCCTTTAGTTTAATAGTAGTCTTTGGTGTGGCACTTTGTCAAAGGCTTTTTAAAAATCTAAGTAGATTATATCTACTGGTGATCCCTCATCTACCCACTTTGTGACATCTTCCAAAAAACATAACATATTTGTTAAGCATGACCTCGCTTTTAAAAACCCATGTTGAGATGGGTTTATCAATTTATTTTTAACAAGAAAATCAACCAGGTGATCTTTAATTAGTCTTTCTAATAGTTTGCAAATCACTGATGTTAAACTCACTGGTCTAAAGTTCTCTGACCTGTTTCTCGAACCTTTTTTAAATAATGTTATAATGTTTGCTTCTTTCCATTCTAACGGAACTATTCCCTCATCTAATGACAAATTGAACACTGTTGCAAGCGGTATGCTGATTTGTTCTACAATTTCCAATAGTAATTTGGGAGGAATCCCATCCACTCCAGGTGATTTATTATCCTTCATATATCTAATTTTCATAGCTACCATTGTTGGGGTTACAATTAGTTGTCCTAAATAGTCAAACTCTCTCCCTTCGAACTTAGTCTCAAGTACTGGTAAGTACTCATTTAGGTTTTCTGCCATTAAGAATCCCTCTGTTATTATGTTTCCATCACTACCTTCTAGAGGACCGACCTTATCCTGAACTTTCTGTTTACTTCGAACATACGCATAAAAACTCTTGCTGTCATGTTTTATATTAAAAGCTATTTTTTGTTCGTAGCTTCTCTTTGAATTTCTAATTTCAGCTGTAGCTTGATTAAGTGCTTCTTTATAAATGCTATAGTCTTCTTCACTTCCGGTATGTCTATATGTCTTCGACATCATTTGCTTGTACTTGATTTTTCTAATGGCTTCCTTCGATAAATGTTTCTTCTTTGACCGTTTCCCGTTTTTTCAAGGGGACAAATTTGTCAACGACGCAGTCAATTTCACTCTTTAAAATATTCCAGCATTCTGTTGCTGTCTTATTCTTCAGTGTGTTATTCCAGTCTATCTTTGCTAAATATTCCCTGATGTCCTTATATCTTCCTTTGGGAAAATCTTTCCTTTACCTTATTTTTCTATTCCGTTCTCCCTTTACTTTGATGATAAAATGTATCTGGTTGTGATCACTACACCCCAGTGGCTCACATATCTTGACATTATCAACAAATTCCTTCTGTGAGATCAATACTATGTCTAACACGTTCTCGCCTCTGGTTGCTTCTAACACATGTTGAGAAAGGAAACTATCTTGTACTACTTTTTAAAACTCTTGATCCTCTCTCCCGGTACTCTGTAGAGATGTCCACTGTATATGCCCATGGTTAAAATCCCCCATATAATACAGTCCTGTTTACTCACTCTTTGATAGCGTTATGTATTTTTTCATTCTCTTCCATGCTTATGTTTGGACTCCGATACACTAACCCAACAGTTAATGTTGAGTTTCCTGTAACTATGTTACACCAGACAGCTTCTTCACATTCTGCTTCTCTTTCCTAATTTTATTTCATAAGCTTGGATGGATTCTTTAATATATAAAATAACTCCGCCTCCCCTTCTTCCTAATCTATCTTTCCTAAACATTACATACCCTGTCATTCCTAATTCGGCATCTGATATATCGGGTGTGGCCCAAGATTCAGTTATACCTATTATGTGAGGGTCAATATCTTCTACCATAATGTTTAGTTCATTTCTTTTGTTTACTATGCTCCTTGCATTTAAACAAACACATTTATAACCAAATTCCGTAGGGCTTTCCAGGCTGTTCTTTGCTGATGTCTTTTTGCTATCTTTATCTATGCCTCTAGTATTTGGCTTCTCTGTGTATCCCCCCTGCGAAACTAGTTTAAAAAGTTGCAACCTGTTCCATTGTCCATCGATCGAAGAAGGTTCTCGGAGAACACTGCTGCGCCCTTTCCGCTTAGATGGAGGCCATCTCTCATAAAGATGTCTTCTTTCCCAACAAAATATCCCCACAAATCTACAAATCCAACTCCTTCTTCACACATCTGCTCTAATAGTGCGTTAATTGCCATCCCCTTGCAGTTTCTAAATGTTGTTCCCCTTCCCCTCATCACTGGCAAGATTCCTGAGAGTATGATCTGTTCAACTCTCGTCTTCTTCAGTGTCTCTACCAACTCTCTGTATCTCTTTACTATCCTGGTTGTTCCATCCCTGTCTGCATTGTTCGTCCCTACATGTACTAATATAGACCCCCTTGGCCATGCCCCAATACGTTCTCTACCCGTTCAGTCACATGCTCTATCCTAGCCCCCGGAAGACAAACAACAACGTCTTCTCCTTTGCTTAATGTCCTGTCTGTCTTTCGCAAAATGGAGTCTCCCATAAATACCCTTTCTGTTCTCAATGCCCCCTCTATCACTGCTTTAGAGTAGCTCCTCTGTTTTGCATCTCCCTGGTTGCTGACTTTTCCCCCTGCCGCTTTCTCTGTTGTTCCTTTCTTTCCGGTCTCTTTTCTTCCTGTCATCGTCCTTGTTATTGACTTCCGTTTGGTCACATCACCTCTCACTTCCTTTCTTCCATTCGTCTTACCTCCTGTCGCATCTACTTCTCTCATCTCCTGTCCCCTTGTCCCTCCCTCCTTCTCTACTGTCACTTTCTCCCCTGTCACCTTCCTGCACGTCATGTTTCCTGTTGTTCTTTCTCCATTTGTTTTCCTTGCAATCACCCTCCCTCCACTCTCCATCCCCTTCACAATATCCGTTAGCCTAGCTAACTCTGCTGTCAGACAGTCCACTTTCCAACACCCTAAACATTGGAACGTAAACCCTTCCTCCGTTGTCTCTGACCAAGTTTTTCCGCACCCCGATACGGCAAAATCCACCAAGCTGTGGCAGTGGTTACACACCAAGTGCCTCCTTGCCTTCACTTGCCGCTTGCCAGGTGCCATATTACGATTTGTCAAAATCAACTCTTAGTTTAAACCAACTTAGTCTTTAGAAAGACTGTTTGTTTATTGTGTACAGCAACTGCAGCACACTTTATGTTATAAACAACTTACTACCTATGCTACCATGAACAATAAGTTTAGTCTGTACTGGTACCGTTCCCTAGCGGAAACGTTGGACACTACCTATATAAACAAACAAGGGTGTACTTGAATAGCATGTATACTTATATATATATAACTTACCTGGTGTTGTATGATCTAGTGGTAAAAGATATATGTTGACAATCTTCTTTATACTGACCTTGATTACAAGTGCTAATCTGTATTGGCTGTAACTGTAAGGTAAGAAAAAAATAATAATGTGTCATATTGGCAAGAAAATGGATTATTGGCAATTGTATTTTTAGTTATTTAATGTACATGAAAATATGTTGTGATACATGTTTACTGTAGGTATAAGTAGGTGTAAGCAAATATGTAAAATTTGTGTACATTTATTGATATAATACTAACAAAGTTTTGATGATAAACATTCATTAATAAAAACGATGCAATCAATAAAAATGTGTTGTCACAATATTGATTCACTCAATAAAGCATTTCCCAATATAGCATTTCCGAAGAAGCGTATCAAAAACAAATGGAGCCAAGCTTTGCTACCCATCATGTTCTAATGGTAGCTCTGTGGTCCAGTGACTAAAGCTTCGGACTCTCGACTATGTCAGATCTAGGGCAAGTTTTTTCCACTAAACATTACTCCAGTTCACTCAGCTGTATGGCGAGTGCCTGGCTATTGAGAGTGGTGCATATTTGTGTACAAAAAGTCTTTGCACATTAATTGCAGCATGGCTGGATGCTTCCCAGAAAGACTGATATAGTGTTCAATTTAAGAGGGAAAGTGTAAAGTGCTTTGAGCAATAAATTTTTCCCTTCTCTAAATACACCACATACGATGGAGTCAGATTATCTGAAAGCTAATTTTGAAAGGCATTCCAAATGTTTCTGATATTACCATTATGGACCTTCCACATATCCAAATCGTATTATAATACTAATATTTCATACTCATGTCCAGGGTGTTTGAACTGTTTTATAAGCATTATAAAGAAATAATGTATTTTGTTTTGGAAAAGACAATAGATTGTCACGCCATTGCATTATACTCTAGCAGGCAATGTTATTATAAAACTGAGAATATGGTTCAAGTGAAATTAAACATGCTTATATAAAATAAAGACAGGGATAAAATCATGGCCTAAATTAATTGCAAGCAGTCAATCTGCCAATTAATTTAATACCTAAATTAGTAATTGGTCCAGTGGGGGGCTGGTGGACCCGTTTGCATTTTGCATGCAATTACAATGACCACATAAAAGTAACAAATGCACATCAGTGTCACCGAATTACATTTCGAGACTATTTCGAGAATAGCACTTAAACAAACTCGTAACCTATGAAGTTTTCTACAAAACAGTGGTGCTGATAAGTTTTGTAAGTCACTCGAGAAAATGGGACCGCATTTGGTCAAGTTTGTCTATGCGAGAGTGTTCTATAAACATCCACAAACGACGTTCTAGTCGCTCAGCTGTGTAACTTCGGTGAGGAAATATTTTGAGGAGCTGAAAAGTGCTGCCACCTCAAGGAGTTTATCAGCGTTGGCTAAATTTTTCCTTTAAACATACCTCCTCCATTGGCATACTAATGATTACACAACGTTTATTCCTGACGTTGAATACATACTATCTGTTTGTAATGTGTGTGTCCTAGTGTGGATTAGAAAACGGGATCGAGAAGCGAAATATCTGGCTTCAATTATTCAACAAAATCTTATTTGTGTGGAATCATAAGATAAAGGTATGTTCTCTATGGGGACTAGTGTTTATAGTATATCGGAATATCACACAAAAATTCATTTTAATGCTTGTTTCGACCCAAACGTGATCCTTATAAACATGGTCTGAATGCAAAGAAACAGAGTGCCTGATGACAATGTATGTCCTGTCTGACGTCACACCTTGGATCCAGAAAGCGCGGCAAAAATATGCATATTCGAAAAAATCCAGTGGCATAGCACAAAATGTGGAATGTATAATTCACTGATTTTTTGGCTATGCGGACACGGAACTATATAGTAGCATATATTATAATACTATAATACTGATTCAAGCAATAGGTGTTTTTATTTCCTTTAAATAAACATAATATTTTAATGTATTGAACAAATTGTTTTTAGCAACTCATTATCACAATAATTACCACAGGAACGTTAACGAACAACCATGGTATTGCTACCATAAAGGCTTTGCGTTTCGCTGCATATTGATGACTTTACATTGATCCCACATGACCAGAAACGTCACCCGGAGATCTTGTTGCAATTTGAAACAAGTTGACCTGCGCGAGTGTTCTATAAATAGCCCCAATAACAATCGTCAGCAAATTTTTTCATCTAGAATGGATCAGCTGATCGTACACAGTGTACTTTAATCATAATAAAATAGCATGAGTGGTGTACCACCTGGCGACCAAGTGGGCTTGGCTAGTTTGTAGCTTCTCTTAGTGGTGCCAGATATTACACTATGTCTGATCTCTTTGGCAGACATGATATCATGTTTGGTCTCTGTGGCAGACATGATATCATGTTTGGTCTCTGTGGCAAACATGATATCATGTTTGGTCTCTTTGACAGACACTATATCATGTCTGATCACTGTGGCAGACACTATATCACGTCTGGTCTCTGTGGCAGACACTATATCATGTCTGATCACTGTGGCTGACACTATATCATGTCTGATCACTGTGGCAGACACTATATCATGTCTGATCACTGTGGCAGACACTATATCATGTTTGATCACTGTGGCAGACACTATATCATGTATGATCTCTGTGGCAGACACTATATCATGTCTGATCACTGTGGCAGACACTATATCATGTCTGGTCTCTGTGGCAGACACTACATCACGTCTGATCTCTGTGGCAGACACTATATCATGTCTGATCTCTGTGGCAGACACTGCATCATGTCTGATCTCTGTGGCTGACACTATATCATGTCTGATCTCTGTGGCTGACACTATATCATGTCTGATCTCTGTGGCAGACACTATATCACATCTGATCTCTGTGGCAGACACTACATCATATATAATCTGTGGCAGACACTACATCATGTCTGGTCTCTGTGGCAGACACTACATCACGTCTGATCTCTGTGGCAGACACTACATCACGTCTGATCTCTGTGGTAGACACTACATCATACATAATCTGTGGCAGACACTACATCATGTCTGGTCTCTGTGGCAGACACTATATCATGTCTGGTCTCTGTGGCAGACACTACATCATGTCTGGTCTCTGTGGCAGACACTACATCATGTCTGGTCTCTGTGGCAGACACTACATCATGTCTGGTCTTTGTGGCAGACACTACATCATGTCTGGTCTTTGTGGCAGACACTACGTCATGTCTGGTCTCTGTGGCAGACACTACATCATGTCTGGTCTTTGTGGCAGACACTACATCATGTCTGGTCTTTGTGGCAGACACTACATCATGTTTGATCTCTGTGGTAGACACTACATCATGTCTGGTCTCTGTGGCAGACACTATATCATGTCTGGTCTCTGTGGCAGACACTATATCATGTTTGATCTCTGTGGTAGACACTACATCATGTCTGGTCTCTGTGGCAGACACTATATCATGTCTGGTCTCTGTGGCAGACACTATATCATGTCTGGTCTCTGTGGCAGACACTATATCATGTTTGATCTCTGTGGCAGACACTATATCATGTTTGATCTCTGTGGCAGACACTATATCATGTCTGGTCTCTGTGGCATACACATGTTGTAGTGAGCTTGCTGGTCCCAGAAATCAGGACCTTTCCACCCACACCAGCCCTGAAACATATATGATACAAGACTTATTTATTTCACACAGACTACACTGAGAACATACACATACATATTTGTAACATCGCAGTGTGGCACAGAGAGAACATACCCTTATTTGTAGTAGACCATGCACAAAACACACACAGACCACAAAGACAACACACATTTATTTGTTACAGACCACCCAGAGAACACAGGCCTATCAGGTAAGGTTTACTTATTTGTTACAGACCACCCAGAGAACACAGGCATATCAGGTAAGGTTTACTTATTTGTTACAGACCACCCAGAGAACACAGGCATATCAGGTAAGGTTTACTTATTTGTTACAGACCACCCAGAGAACACAGGCATATCAGGTAAGGTTTACTTATTTGTTACAGACCACCCAGAGAACACAGGCATATCAGGTAAGGTTTACTTATTTGTTACATACCACCCAGAGAACACAGGCATATCAGGTAAGGTTTACTTATTTGTTACAGACCACCCAGAGAACACAGGCATATCAGGTAAGGTTTACTTATTTGTTACAGACCACCCAGAGAACACAGGCATATCAGGTAAGGTTTACTTATTTGTTACAGACAACCAGACCACCCAGAGAACACAGGTCTACCAGGTAAGGTTTACTTATTTGTTACATACCACCCAGAGAACACAGGCCTACCAGGTAAGGTTTACTTATTTGTTACATACCACCCAGAGAACACAGGTCTACCAGGTAAGGTTTACTTATTTGTTACATACCACCCAGAGAACACAGGCCTACCAGGTAAGGTTTACTTATTTGTTACATACCACCCAGAGAACACAGGTCTACCAGGTAAGGTTTACTTATTTGTTACATACCACCCAGAGAACACAGGCCTACCAGGTAAGGTTTACCTATTTGTTACAGACCACCCAGAGAACACAGGCCTACCAGGTAAGGTTTACTTATTTGTTACATACCACCCAGAGAACACAGGCCTACCAGGTAAGGTTTATTTATTTGTTACAGACCACCCAGAGAACACAGGCCTACCAGGTAAGGTTTACGTATTTGTTACAGACCACCCAGAGAACACAGGCCTACCAGGTAAGGTTTACCTATTTGTTACATACCACCCAGAGAACACAGGTCTACCAGGTAAGGTTTACTTATTTGTTACAGACCACCCAGAGAACACAGGCCTATCAGGTAAGGTTTACTTATTTGTTACATACCCTACAGAGAACATATCCTTACTTGTATCAGACCATACATAGAACACATGCTTATTTGTAATAGAACATACGCTTAGAACATACACGTGTTTGTACGAGACCAGCGAGAAAAGATGTGAGAGAAAATATATTCCAGTCATTATATGGTGGAAGGTAATGAAGTCACTGATAATAGTTGCAGAAAAAAGCAACAGGTAAAACAGTCCTGGAAACAAAGTCACAGGAAAAAACATCACAACATAATTTCAATAGACTTGGCCACGCCTAAGTTGCTTGCCACAATTAATAAAATGAAAAAATGACCTATCCCTACAGCTTCCACCACCCTATCCAATCACTGAGTCTCTTCTCTTCTTACTTGGCACCACCATTGTTTAAGTCTTGCCTTCGCGTAGCTCCGTTTTTATCAGTTTTGTGACCTGATATCATATTTTGATTAAACAAAATTACAGTTTATGGTTTTTCTTTTCACCTCTGCAATATAATGGGCCATTTTCAGACCACTTTTCAGTTGTATTTTTCTATTATTAGCCGTTGTTCGAGTTCGCCCTTTCACTTTTAACGTAATTTAATGGCGGACCACTCGCGAGTCGCGACCACACCACCAGAGTAAATGCACCGTCTGCACTAGACTCATGCGCAGCGGCGATAATCATCCGAACAAGTGTCTCTTGTTACGGTATTAGAGTCGACAACAAGTATAACACTTGTTCACAGTGGACTGATGAAGTATGGAATGGAATAGTAGAAAACGTCGCGTCATTTCAGAAACGCATGCGTCTGACAGCATATAAACATCGCTGCAACCCGCGCTGAGAGATGCGCGCAGCCACAAGCGGGCTAGCCTACAGACATGTAGCATATATAGCAGCAGCTTTCTTGGGTTTTTTCCGCTGCCATACCCGGAGATAGTCCAAGAACGTGACCATTAGTCCATGTTAGAAGATATTCTCCACCTTCTTCGCGAACAGTGGATATTACCAACGCGCTATTAGCGACGATTCAACTGTCTTTGATAGCACGAATAATCGGCCCTGTTGTGCTCCTAGAAACCCAGTTTTGACCTGGGCATTTGATGGAACTGCCCGGACAAGAGTCCCGCCAGTTGGATTCCCAACAAGGGAATCCAAGCACATACCCGGCAGTCCATATCAATGGACTCACGCCAGCGGGCCCGCTCTGAGCGGAAAACCGGAGATATTCCTCCAGATCAAACGGAGACAAGATCGGAGCCCAGAGGTTGACTCAGTTCGGCCGAAGAGCTGGAGGGAAGTCCAGAGGTTGACCTCGTTCGGCGCACTTCACCGACCGACCAGGAAATCCCGGCACCGGACGGAAACCCTCGGTTGAGCTACGGGCGGAGCCGAACTGGACAACCGTCCGATCAATCAAAAACCGCCTCACATGGATTTGGGAGTCGCGGCCATAACCAGGTGTTTTTGGACGGGGAGCCTTCAATATGCGTTCCAACAATTGCGTTTCTCGACCTACCTGGTAGTCGAGGTCGCCCGGTTTCCAGGGACGACAGCCCTGTTTCGCGACATGCAACCAACTCACGGCTGGAAGAAACGTTTGACTGACCCGTCGGTCCCGGGAATATACAAGCAATTCCCAGATTTGACTTCCCGTCTCCAGGGAAGGCGACGTATACGACTATACACGCTGTACACTGACAACAACATTTGTTTCTTGCCATTGTCCTATTCGGGCACTCATGCTGCGTTTGATGACCGGTTTGAGTATTCCTGTTCGGATGACGATGGTGCCTGGAGTTCTGTCGACAAACAGTACATTGATACAGCTCCACAATCAGTTGCCGTACAACCGGACGAATGCATTGACCGTGTCACATTGGAATGCATTGACGGTGTCTGGTGTATGGACAACAACCGAGAAAACACTTCACATCAACATGCTCGATTTAGAAACCATACACAGAGCCTGCTCCACTGGGTGCGGAAGCTTATAGGCCTGACAGTCCTGGTTGCTTATGGGCCTGACAGTCCTGGTTGCTTATGGGCCTGACAGTCCTGGTTGCTTATGGGCCTGACAGTCCTGGTTGCGACAGCGGAACACGGTCAATACAGCTGTGCAGACGGACCAAGAGGCTACTCCTCATGTGTCATGACAACCAGATAGTGCTCCGGGCACGACACATCCCCAGGAGATTGACCGTTCTTGCAGACATCCTGTCGTGCCCTTCCCAGATTTCAGGTACAGAATGGTCTCTACACCCATCTATCTTCTGAGCACTGACACGGGAATGAGTAATCCCTTTACTGGATCTATTCCAGCACTTGACTGTCATTTGAGCAATGGCATAACTGAAGACCAACTCCTGTGTCAAGCACGGGTACTAAGATTTTACCTGGAAAGGTCTATGCCGTGGAGGGAGCACAAGCGCCTCCTCTTTGTATTGTTCAAACCAGTGCATAAACGAGACATTGTAACATCCACAACCTCCGGGTGGATCCGGAAAACGATTCTGGAGTGCTACACAAAACCCCCTATACCTCTCCTTGAGTCCCACAAGGTTAAGGCACACCAGGTACGATCCATGGCAGCGTCACTCGCTCAGGAATAGATTCTGCTGGTACCTGGCGCTGTCATAACACCTTCACTGACTTTTATCTCAAGGACCTATCTCTCTATTCTGCCGTTCTCATTCAACTAGGACCAGTAGTGGCTGCAGAATCAATTCTGCACCCAACAGAAAATTACTACAGGTAAGATTGTCTATATCCCACCATCCATTCAAATAGATTCTGCACCTTGTGAAGTGACGGAGCCAGGCTAAGTCTATGTTGGGCAGTAAATTCTATATTTTTAGAATTAAAATATGTATTTACAAGTAACATATTTACCTGGCTCCGTCGCTTCACCATATCACCCTCCCTCCTTCCCCGCTATAGGGAGATTACCTATCACAGTATGAGCCTTTTTGCTAAGTGCGAAGAGAAGAGACTCGGTGATTGGATAGGGTGGTGGGAGCTGTAGGGTTAGGTAATTTTATCATTTTATTAATTATGGCGAGCAACTTGGGCGAGATCAAGTCTATTGCACCTTGTGAAGCGACCAGAAAAATACACCACCCAGACATAACCCCACCAGAAAAAAAACACCACCCAGACATAACCCCACCCGAACAAAAGCCCACCCATATATAACTCTCAATTATTCAAATTGCATTCATGCAATAAAAATACCAATCCAAACCACATCATAGTTTTATTATGTAAACATATCCCTACTCACGAATGGGAATGATGGAAAAAACACTGTAAAAATGTATTTAGAAAATTGAAAAATATTGTGATTTAGAATAAAGTTCATATTTGTATTTTGGAATAACTAATGTCTTTGAATTAAGGGCACCAGCCATTGATGTGAGGTGTTAAAAAATGGTGATAAACCCACTGTGATGTTAGTTTTTATACACAATAAAAATTGAAAGGCACCAGACACTGTGGAGGTGGAAGTACACTGTGATAGACCCACTGTGACATTATTTGTTTTCATAATAAAATTATGATATGTGATCTTGGATTTAATTCCTTGAATGAAGGCAATTTAAATATGCATGTGAAGTTATGTCTGGTTAGGGTTTTGTGGTAGCGGAGGTGGACGGCCAGACGGCCAGACGGACAGATGGATGAATAGAGAGCTGTCACTTATCCATAGACAAAGTGTATATTGACGGACGGACAGACAGACGGACGGACGGACGGACGGACGGACGGACGGACGGACGGACGGACGGACGGACGGACGGACGGACGGACGGACGGATGGACGGATGAACAGAGAGCTGTATCACTTATCCATAGACAAAGTGTATATTGACGGACGGACGGAGGAAGGGACGGACGGACCGACAGTTGTGTCACTTATCCATAGACAGTGTATAGTTGTGGATGGACGGACAGATGGTAATAACTACAAATACCATTTTGCAGCAGTAATAATTTAAACCAATCTATTTCACCTTGACTCAGTTCAGTGGAAGTAATCCTTTATTGAAAAATGTGCACTGTTCTTTTAAGTTTAAATAAATAATTTATGCATATCTGCCCCCGTTAATTCTGTGCACGTGTGTTGGTGACTGACCTTATCTTGGATTGTCTTCAAGTCTTCTGCTCCAGTATAGTGCGGATCAAGAATGAGGAATCTGATATCTCCAGTGATGTCATTGAAGTCTACTCCCAGGATCGTGTGGGCAAGAACACCACCCCCTGCAATGACCACAGTCACATAACATCACAAGCTATGTTCAAGCTTATTAGCAAATGCATGTGAATTGTCATGATGAATGGTGAAGATATCTGTTTTCAAATGCACCCAATCTCACTAATTATGACATGTTCAAGGTTTTGATAAAGTGACACTTCTAAGATTGTTAACTCAATGAAATGTCCCTTTTGGTTGGGTTTTTATGTATATTTTCTGTGCAACCAATAATGATGTAATTGAATGTCTTATTCAAAGTGAGCCAGTCATGATTTAGATTTAGAATGACAGAGTTCTTGTATTTTCTGAGTACAATGTTCTGAATAAACTTTCATTCATTCAAGTTTGGACCACTAGCATTTAACATAGCATGTTTTTGCACAGACTGGTATTTCAGACCATACTTGAAATTGCAATTGGGGAAAAATAATAATGTTCACAGGAATTTCGATAATCATAATGATAATAAGGTTCACAGGAATTTTGCTTACTTTTTTAATTACTGTTATTTGAACTTCGCAAATGATTAAACTTGCAATGAGATTAATATTTATTTCTATCACCATAAATATAACAATCTTATCTACAAATATGTTGCTGATTTATTTAAATTTTTTGAGTATTTTTAGGCATTAGCTACTTTTAGGAAGCTTAATTTATTTCTTGTAAAAAACAGTTAATTCAAAGTAATATAATAATGCTGTCAATTGTTCCAATGCCATGACTGTAATAGGCACACTTTGTTAAGTTCCACTGCACGTAATAAATTTCTACTACCAGTGCATTAATTTTATTTCGGTTCACAATTTGCTTGAAACAATTGTGAAGCCACTTACAGTTGTGTACTCTCACCGTGTCAAAGTCTACGTGTGTTGGGTGACACTTGTAGGGAAATGTATGAACACAATGGTAACATGAACTACCTGGTAGTAGATTTGGGATTTGGCTGCGGACTAGTGAACTTCGCTGGCCATTAGTCCTGTGGACTTGTGAACTTCACTGGCCACTAGTCCTGTGGACTTGTGAACTTCACTAGCCACTAGTCCTGTGGACTTGTGAACTTCACTGGCCACTAGTCCTGTGGACTTGTGAACTTCACTGGCCACTAGTCCTGTGGACTTGTGAACTTCACTAGCCACTAGTCCTGTGGACTTGTGAACTTCACTAGCCACTAGTCCTGTGGACTTGTGAACTTCACTGGCCACTAGTCCTGTGGACTTGTGAACTTCACTGGCCACTAGTCCTGTGGACTTGTGAACTTCACTAGCCACTAGTCCTGTGGACTTGTGAACTTCACTAGCCACTAGTCCTGTGGACTTGTGAACTTCACTGGCCACTAGTCCTGTGGACTTGTGAACTTCACTGGCCACTAGTCCTGTGGACTTGTGAACTTCACTAGCCACTACTCCTGTGGACTTGTGAACTTCACTGGCCACTAGTCCTGTGGACTTGTGAACTTCACTAGCCACTAGTCCTGTGGACTTGTGAACTTCACTAGCCACTACTCCTGTGGACTTGTGAACTTCACTGGCCACTAGTCCTGTGGACTTGTGAACTTCACTAGCCACTACTCCTGTGGACTTGTGAACTTCACTGGCCACTAGTCCTGTGGACTTGTGAACTTCACTGGCCACTAGTCCTGTGGACTTGTGAACTTCACTAGCCACTACTCCTGTGGACTTGTGAACTTCACTGGCCACTAGTCCTGTGGACTTGTGAACTTCACTAGCCACTAGTCCTGTGGACTTGTGAACTTCACTAGCCACTAATCCTGTGGACTTGTGAACTTCACTAGCCACTAGTCCTGTGGACTTGTGAACTTCACTGGCCACTAGTCCTGTGGACTTGTGAACTTCACTAGCCACTACTCCTGTGGACTTGTGAACTTCACTGGCCACTAGTCCTGTGGACTTGTGAACTTCACTAGCCACTAGTCCTGTGGACTTGTGAACTTCACTAGCCACTACTCCTGTGGACTTGTGAACTTCACTGGCCACTAGTCCTGTGGACTAGTGGTGAAAAAAGTTAGTTTCTACTTGTGCAAATGTATAACATCATGGCACATATTAACACATACTAGTAATTAATATATAATTCAACGGTGATTCACGTGTGTTGCACATTTCTGTTATGTGATGAAAACACATTCGTAAACAGCGATACATATTCTTGAGATGAAAACAATGCAGGTGAATTTGTGACGTTTGTTGTAGAGTCATTGCCACGTATCGAATGCCAACTGTACATGGACGGGTAGCATGAAGCGTCTTCCATTTAAAGAAAGCGATCCTAGCATTACTGAAATGTTCCATACTTATCAATCATGACTGGGGTGTCTGGTACCTAACAATCATGACTGGGGTGTCTGGTACTTATCAAACATGACTGAGGTGTCTGACTGAGGTGTCTGATACTTATCAATCATTACTGGGGTGTCTGGTACTTATCAACCGTGACTGGGCTGTCTGGTACTTATCAAACGTGACTGGGGTGTCCGGTACTTATCAACCGTGACTGGGGTGTCTGGTACTTACCAATCGTGCCTGGGCTGTCTGGTACTTATCAATCGTGACTGGGCTGTCTGGTACTTATCAACCGTGACTGGGATGTCTGGTACTTATCAATCGTGACTGGGGTGTCTGGTACTTATCAATCGTGACTGGGGTGTCTGGTACTTATCAATCGTAACTGGGCTGTCTGGTACTTATCAATCGTGACTGGGGTGTCTGGTACTTATCAATCGTGACTGGGGTGTCTGGTACTTACCAATCGTGACTGGGCTGTCTGGTACTTATCAATCGTGACTGGGGTGTCTGGTACTTATCAAACATGACTGGGATGTCTGGTACTTATCAATCGTGACTGGGATGTCTGGTACTTATCAAACATGACTGGGATGTCTGGTACTTATCAATCATGACTGGGGTGTCTGGTACTTATCAAACATGTCTGGGGTGTCTGGTACTTATCAATCGTGACTGGGGTGTCTGGTACTTACCAATCGTGACTGGGGTGTCTGGTACTTACCAATCGTGACTGGGATGTCTGGTACTTATCAATCATGACTGGGCTGTCTGGTACTTATCAATCGTGACTGGGGTGTCTGGTACTTATCAAACATGTCTGGGGTGTCTGGTACTTATCAATCGTGACTGGGGTGTCTGGTACTTACCAATCGTGACTGGGGTGTCTGGTACTTACCAATCGTGACTGGGATGTCTGGTACTTATCAAACATAACTGGGATGTCTGGTACTTATCAAACATGACTGGGATGTCTGGTACTTATCAAACATGACTGGGGTGTCTGGTACTTATCAACCGTGACTGGGGTGTCTGGTACCTAACAATCATGACTGGGGTGTCTGGTACTTATCAAACATGACTGAGGTGTCTGACTGAGGTGTCTGATACTTATCAATCATTACTGGGGTGTCTGGTACTTATCAATCGTGACTGGGGTGTCTGGTACTTATCAACCGTGACTGGGGTGTCTGGTACTTATCAAACGTGACTGGGGTGTCTGGTACTTATCAATCGTAACTGGGGTGTCTGGTACTTACCAATCGTGACTGGGCTGTCTGGTACTTATCAATCGTGACTGGGGTGTCTGGTACTTATCAAACATGACTGGGATGTCTGGTACTTATCAATCGTGACTGGGCTGTCTGGTACTTATCAAACATAACTGGGCTGTCTGGTACTTATCAATCGTGACTGGGGTGTCTGGTACTTATCAAACATAACTGGGATGTCTGGTACTTATCAATCGTGACTGGGGTGTCTGGTACTTATCAATCGTGACTGGGATGTCTGGTACTTATCAAACATAACTGGGATGTCTGGTACTTATCAAACATGACTGGGATGTCTGGTACTTATCAAACATGACTGGGGTGTCTGGTACTTATCAATCGTGACTGGGGTGTCTGGTATTTATCAAACATGTCTGGGGTGTCTGGTACTTATCAATCGTGACTGGGGTGTCTGGTACTTATCAATCGTGACTGGGATGTCTGGTACTTATCAAACATGACTGGGGTGTCTGGTACTTATCAAACATGTCTGGGGTGTCTGGTACTTATCAATCGTGACTGGGGTGTCTGGTACTTATCAATCGTGACTGGGGTGTCTGGTACTTACCAATCGTGACTGGGGTGTCTGGTACTTATCAAACATAACTGGGATGTCTGGTACTTATCAATCGTGACTGGGATGTCTGGTACTTATCAAACATGACTGGGGTGTCTGGTACTTATCAATCGTGACTGGGGTGTCTGGTACTTATCAATCGTGACTGGGGTGTCTGGTACTTATCAATCGTGACTGGGTGTCTGGTACTTATCAAACATAACTGGGATGTCTGGTACTTATCAATCGTGACTGGGGTGTCTGGTACTTATCAAACATGACTGGGGTGTCTGGTACTTATCAACCGTGACTGGGGTGTCTGGTACTTATCAATCGTGACTGGGGTGTCTGGTACTTATCAAACATAACTGGGATGTCTGGTACTTATCAAACATGACTGGGATGTCTGGTACTTATCAAACATGACTGGGGTGTCTGGTACTTATCAATCGTGACTGGGGTGTCTGGTACTTATCAACCGTGACTGGGGTGTCTGGTACTTATCAATCGTGACTGGGGTGTCTGGTACTTATCAATCGTGACTGGGGTGTCTGGTACTTATCAAACGTGACTGGGGTGTCTGGTACTTATCAATCGTGACTGGGGTGTCTGGTACTTATCAATCGTGACTGGGGTGTCTGGTACTTATCAATCGTGACTGGGGTGTCTGGTACTTATCAAACGTGACTGGGGTGTCTGGTACTTATCAAACATGTCTGGGGTGTCTGGTACTTATCAATCGTGACTGGGGTGTCTGGTACTTATCAAACGTGACTGGGGTGTCTGGTACTTATCAATCGTAACTGGGATGTCTGGTAGTTATCAAACATGACTGGGGTGTCTGGTACTTATCAATCGTAACTGGGATGTCTGGTACTTATCAAACGTGACTGGGATGTCTGGTACTTATCAATCGTGACTGGGGTGTCTGGTACTTATCAATCGTGACTGGGCTGTCTGGTACTTATCAATCGTGACTGGGGTGCCTGGTACTTATCAAACGTGACTGGGGTGCCTGGTACTTATCAAACGTGACTGGGGTGTCTGGTACTTATCAATCGTGACTGGGGTGTCTGGTACTTATCAATAGCTACTGGGGTGTCTGGTACTTATCAATCGTGACTGGGGTGTCTGGTACTTATCAATCGTGACTGGGGTGTCTGGTACTTATCAATCGTGACTGGGGTGTCTGGTACTTATCAATAGCTACTGGGGTGTCTGGTACTTATCAATCGTGACTGGGGTGTCTGGTACTTATCAATCGTGACTGGGGTGTCTGGTACTTATCAATCGTGACTGGGCTGTCTGGTACTTATCAATCGTGACTGGGGTGCCTGGTACTTATCAAACGTGACTGGGGTGTCTGGTACTTATCAAACATGTCTGGGGTGTCTGGTACTTATCAAACGTGACTGGGGTGCCTGGTACTTATCAATCGTGACTGGGGTGCCTGGTACTTATCAAACGTGACTGGGGTGCTGGTACTTATCAATCGTGACTGGGGTGTCTGGTACTTATCAATCGTGACTGGGGTGTCTGGTACTTACCAATCGTGACTGGGGTGTCTGGTACTTATCAATCGTGACTGGGGTGTCTGGTACTTATCAATCGTGACTGGGCTGTCTGGTACTTATCAATCGTGACTGGGGTGTCTGGTACTTATCAATCGTGACTGGGGTGTCTGGTACTTACCAATCGTGACTGGGGTGTCTGGTACTTATCAATCGTGACTGGGGTGTCTGGTACTTATCAATCGTGACTGGGCTGTCTGGTACTTATCAATCGTGACTGGGGTGTCTGGTACTTATCAAACATGACTGGGGTGTCTGGTACTTATCAAACATGACTGGGGTGTCTGGTACTAATCCATCATGACTGGGGTGTCTTGTACTTATCCATCGTGACTGGGGTGTCTTGTACTTATCCATCTTGACTGGGGTGTCTTGTACTTATCAATCGTGACTGGGGTGTCTTGTACTTATCCATCATGACTGGGGTGTCTTGTACTTATCCATCATGACTGGGGTGTCTTGTACTTATCCATCGTGACTGGGGTGTCTGGTACTTATTAATCGTGACTGGGGTGTCTGGTACTTATTAATCATGCCTAGGGTGTCTAGTACTTACCAATCATGACTGGAGTGCCCTGCATGTCAAAATGCATGGCAAGTTGTCGGCCCTGTGTGGCCAGGTCTCCTCCACAGCTCACAAACTGAATCTTACTGGTGACCTAGAGCAACAACAACACAAAGTCATTACTGGTGACCTTGAGCAACATCACACTGTTATTATTACTGGTGACCTAGAGCAACAACACACAGTCATTACTGGTGACCTAGAGCAACAGCACACAGTCATTACTGGTGACCTAGAGAAACAACACACATCCATTACTGGTGACACAGAGCACCAACACACAGCTATTACTGGTGACTTAGAGCAATAACAGACAGTCATTACTGGTCACACAGAGCAACAACACACATTCATTTATGGTGATCTACAGCAACAACACACAGCCATTACTGGTGACCTAGAGCAACAACACACAGCCATTACTGGTGACCTAGAGCAACAACACACATTCATTACTGGCAACCTAGAGCAACAATACAGTCATTACTGGTGACCTAGAGCAACAACACACATTCATTACTGGCAACCTAGAGCAACAATACAGACATTACTGGTGACCTAGAGCAACAACACACAGCCATGACTGGTGACGTAGAGCAACAACACACATCCATTACTGGTGATACAGAGCAACAACACACAACCATTACTGGTGACCTAGAGTAACAACACACAGCCATTACTGGTGACCTAGAGCAACAACACACAACTATTACTGGTGACCTAGAGAGGTGACAATACACCACAGTCACACCATGTTAAACATAAGTTGATAAGCATCAAAATAAACTCAACTTCCATTTACAGAAAATCAGTACTTTTGAAAATACAATTTAATTAAAATCTACAGAAGCAGCTGCCACTGGCCTGTCATAGATGGAATACCAATTAGCTATGCTTTTCAGGCAGGTCACCTGGCCTTCAGTGTGGCAGCAATGATGAATTCGTCCATATTAGCCATGGTTCCTGGCTGGCAACTTAGCCTCCATAGTTGTGGTGGAGGGGCAGTCTTGAATACATGTAGTATTGTCTTCTAGCCTGTCTAAGCAAACACAAGCTAAATGTGGACATGTAACTTTTCTGGGAGACCCTGAGATATCCTTAGAAACATTCGGTCAAATATAAATTTATAGTGCACTACCTATGTACCCTAAGATATGCCTGTGCAACATTAGAGAAAAAGTATTACCAGTTTTGAAAACAGGTTTTTTACCAGTTTGGGGTTCAGAATGATCCAATGAAATAAAATGCCTTGTGCATAGTAGCAGTGCCATAAATTATGTCTATGACAAAATAGAAAAAAATAGATCCTCAACAGTTTCTCTGAGACATAGAAGCTAACGATGGATGGTGGATGGCAGACACAGAGTGATGCCGTAAGTCTATTGGACATTTGGTCCAAACGATTAATTAAATATACAATGTGGTACTGCTCTAGGAAACACATAACAAAGACAACTAGTATTACTAACCCCAATCAAGTGGTCAAGAACGTAGCTGACTTCTGTTGAGCCAATCCACTGTTTCGAACCTACGAACTTGTTGTCCTTATCTCCAATGTCTACAAGAGCCTAACAAACATGATAGTAACAAATTACTCTAGGTAAATAAGTAGGTTGGTCTGTCGGTCAGTAGCAAGTAAATATTTGTAACACTTCTATAGTACCTATATACTTGAAAATTCAAACTCAAAGGTGCAAGAAACTAAATCATTAAGCATTTATCATAAACAGGGACAGGTATGTCATCTTTGGGGCAAGAAAGTGATGAAAAGTTACAGTGGAAATGCATTTTTAAACAAATGTTTTGAGACGTTTACATAATAGTTTTTTTGTTATATCCTGCTATATATTTCCATCTCCAGCATGCCAAACAAATTATGAATTAGAAAAACCACATTTTATGCTATGTACTTTGCCATTTTAGAATATAATTTTTTGCACCAGTTTCGCGATGCCAACATGAGACATCATTGCTATCAACTCGAATCACACATAACAGCTTTTCATATATTCAGAGCATATTTAAAGGTTGGCTTTTGATTTGAAATGAGGGTCAGAATGAGTTATTTTGTAATATTTCGATATAATAGAAACACCAGTGACCATAGAGAAACAAACAATGACCCCCACAGTTCCACACAAATCAAACTTTTTTTAATTAAGCAGTTACACCACTCCAGTTTTCAAATCACTGTATGGGATACAAACTGGTGCCTTGTTTTTATTTCCTTTAAGTACCATGCATACTAAACAATTATGTATGTTAGAATTTAGAGAAGTCCTGTTTGGCAATGGTTTTAGAGGTGAGTTGCAACATTTGAGTGGATTATGAATTAGAGCTATTGATATTATTTTAGCAGTTGATAAAGACAAATGACGCTGGATATGATAAAAATCATGAATATGACAGAACATCATTTGCATAGTTATGAAATGTACTGGTGAAAACAGAAATAGATGTCAAAGACAAACCCTAAATTATGAATGGTATCTGATGGTGATGTATAATTATGAAGAAACTTAACTGGAAAGCAGTCGACTAATTTGTATCATTGTTGTTTAGTACCAGTAATAATTAGATAAGTTTTACATAAGTTATATAAAATGTAACTATATATTTGACCGCATTATCGTCCATACATACATTATCGCACACCCCCTATTTCTTTAAAAAAAATTAACTGCCCACCAACTCCCATTATTGCCCACCCCCAATTCTACACAAGTGCCTGTAAACTTACTTCAGTTAATAGCTTTAAATAAAGTTTTATTAAAATAAATTCCAATAACTATCATGACATTGTAGTTGCTTGCATTAGAGCCATTCATGCAAAAAACATTTTTTTTAAACTGTTAAATGTTTTTGGGGCATGGACATCAGACTGACAGAAAACAGAACTTCATAAATCAACACAAAATATATAATAATAATAAATGTTATTTGTAAAGCTACGACATCTGCGCAAATAAAGATTGTGCCATTGATGTGTACCAGCTACATCAGCTGTGGTACACACCTGCTGGTTGTAATCTTTGAAAAATCACATATAGAACTCTTTTTTTACTTTACTTTTTTACTACAATAAAAATATGACACACTATAACATGTTCTCAAAAGCATACATGATGTAACAAATGTTGTGTTATTGTGTTTGAAAGTTGAGCAATTGTGGAACATTCCTGTTTTCTCAACATCATGGAAGCTCACATATAACTGATATGTAGCCAGCTTTTGCCCAACGTATTAGCACACTCGTCTCGTGCCAGTAAGTGGACACCACTCAAACATTAACACGATGCCTTGCTTGGATTATCTTGGCATTTTATACTTTTCATTTGTGATATGCTGCAATTTTGTCAGCATATCCGCTACAATGGCCGTGATCTATTGTTGTCAACTGTTTGCAAATGTGTGATAGCCTGTAGTGTCTTAGAGAAACTTTAATAACATCCTTACATCTGCAGAACTGATCAACTTCAGTTCACCATGTTTTGCAGAGCATCGCATCCACAGTAAATGGCGGACGTCTCAGATAATGCTTGGCTTGACAAAAATAGTAGCGTCACCTTTCACTTCTATTCAAATTAGCTCCGGTGTGCATTGTAGTTGTTTTACGAATTTGTAACATATCTACTTTCATTCAGGAAGGATCTCATTTCAGTAAATTTTTGTCATAAGTATGAAAAATTACTCTCTATTATATCAGTGTTTTTATGATTGTTTTAAGAGCTTTACTTTTTCAGTCATCTGTATTACTGGTGCAACAATACTACTTTGTACACTGTAATGTCAACAGTAATTGTAACACTTCTGTAGTGCCTATATCCTTGAAAACTTATATTCAGAGATGCAACAAACAAAATCATTTGGTGTTCCAAAGGGGCGGGAAATGGAACAGCAATTTCAAACAAATAAATTGTTTAAGGTATTTTACAAAAGGTGGCTATAATTTCAGAAGATTTGTTTGTAATATGGAGTTGATTCCAGATTGTTGATGCAGCTACAGAGAAAACACGTTTGCTAATATTCCTTTTTTTTATCAAAACGTTGTTTGGAAACAGACGATTTAGGCGTCCAAAGTACAGTATATCAGGAAGTATAATAGATTACCTAAATATATCGAATATTGTATAGAAAGAGTACGGTATGTAAGAATGGCAAATTGTAATTTAATTCTACATACAACTGGAAGCCAGTGCAACTGCTTACGTACCAGCTACTAGTACTATCACAAATAATGTTATGATAGAAACGTGATTTGCATACTTGTGAAATATATTAGTAAAAGCAGACTGTAAGCAAAATTTTTGTGAAACCGGTCCTGTGGCTGAGCAAACACAATCGTTGGTGAGGGTTGGGCAGAGGTAGGGTGAGCAGTATTGCAGGTGTGGGCGGTATTGCGAATCAGTATTATTGTCCATGTCTACATAACCACCCATCCTCGACTTTTAGAAAATCTCGACCTAAGTGTTTGGATATTATTTATTGTTATAATCAATCAATTACATGTTCCTATGTCTGCAATGTCTAGTAATATTGACACAAAAAGTGGTGCACATATAAAACATGGTTACATTCCCTAAGAATGTTCACAATATTTGTTTAATTAAATTTAGAGGTAGCAGAGACACCCACAACACCCACACAGTACCTGTTGAATTTCATGGTGGTTTGGCACAGGTTTTGATGTGTATCCTTGGTGTTTGAACCAGGAAATGAGAGTCTGCAGGGAACGATAGGCACATCCCCAGCCATTGTCGTCAGCCCTGTCCTGCATGTAGTGGTGATATGTGTAGGTGCCGTCCACCAGGTGAACGCTGCTACCTTTCACTGAAACATTAATGCTGCAATTTAAAAAACTCCACAGTACATTGTAGATGATAGGTTTGAAAGAAACTACCCCCGGAGGTACACGTTCCATGGAACAATATTGCCAGGGCACTACCATCTTCTTCAAAGCATTTTGAAAGTAAAGGAAATAAAACACCTTTTGCTTAAATTTATATTTATTGACAGCTTGCAAGACCTCATTCCTGTATAAAACAGTTCCATCACTCCTGTCTTATAAGTCATCATGCATCATCAACATGCTCTGACCAAGCTTAGTAAATATTTTTTTTGATTATGTGACCCAGTAGTTCCTGCCATACATCATATCATCATACCCATCGCATACGTTCCAATCTTGTAGAACAAAGTGCAATCCATTCACATCTATACAAATAATGTCCATCTACGCATCTACACTACATACGTATGTTTTTAAATGTATGTACTTTTTGGCTAAGCATTATTATTTGAGTATATTAGACATGTAAATGAAAAACACATTCTTGTTATTATCAACAGACGAAAGCATGCTGATTTAAATATCTCCCATGTCACCATGGCTTAGTTTGGCTCACAAAAATGCCATGTTCAAGTTTTGCATGTAAAGATTATGTTAGTTGTGTAATAAAATATCATATACAGCTGTAGATACTGCTGCCTTTCATGCAAGGTATTCTTTACAACGTATGATACATATCAGAAGTTGAAAAAAATTACTATGCTAATATTATACCTAGAAAACAAGTAAATTACTTAACATTATTTATTGATCTATAAACATGTCTTCTTTTTAAAACAACAAACTGGAACATACATTTTTATATGAGATTAACAGGGATTTTTTTATTTGGAGCATTACGACTGGTAAATAAAACATTTTTGTTAATGTCTTTTTCCTTTTTTTGTAACATTATTCACATTTATGGTTTAAAACTTCTGTCATAAATGGTGCGCACACTTAGCTTCTAGAGCCCAAAACAGCGACTCAACAATTATGTCCCTGCGACTGATGAGGGGACACCTGCAATGTAGGGACACTTTTGCTTGGATACAGGAGTGTCCGCTGAAGAGAGGGACTACTGTATAACTAAATGTGCTAATAGGACCTGCAAGTGGGTCACGATACATGGCGTGACTCCGCGCGACTGGAGCTTATTGGGGACTAAGCGAGACTAATTGGGGACTGGACACAAGACTAATATTCTAACGATGGATGACAGTTGTAACTTCCGACTGCTAGGAAAATCAGTTCATAAATATCTTATGTTATACGTTTCTTATCTTAAATGTCCGATTTAATATTGAGTTTATCACACTATCATAGGCACATAGCGATTTACGTAGTGCAGATAATTGACACGATGCTAAGCTGTATGTGTCTTTTACGGGATTTGCGTTTTACATTGCTGTACGTTGTGGTTTCGATAAGCACTTATATCTGACAAGTTGTCTAAATGCACATAATCATAACACATGTATACGTTTGGCCCAAACAGGTTGTACTGCGCGAAAACTGGCACTGTTCATTATTAGTCAAGATCACCAAACACAAGTACTTGCCGCTATTGTCATGGCAACCACCATAATAATCGATTAAAATTCATGATTTCCGTGATCATTGTCACCGGCAAAATGTTCCACTGCTTCTGCTTGTAATAATCCTTCAGACAATATAACTGAAATACGCTATTTCGGGACAGTTCGATTATTACGACCAAAACAAAACTAAGTCCTATATGTTAACATGGAGTAAATGGACCTTCTGCCCCCAGCCTCGTTTTCGCACGCGAGACTTGCACACCCTATTGAATAGTGTGAAAGTTGCCTCAGATTTTATATTAGCAGACTGAGACCACGACTAAAAGATTTCATTTAATGTCGAGTTTTCTCTTGTTATTGTTACAATCTGAAAAATTAACATTTAAAAAAAACATGCAACATAAGAGCTTCAGAAAGTCTTCATGATGTCACTCCTTTCTAAACTTGGTCTTCTAAAGTGATGGGCAAATCGGTAGCAGCATATTTTCTTTACAATATTCGGGCCAGTAACTTTTTTGGGGAGCCAGTAACTTTTCAAATTTACTGGCCCCCCGGGCCAGTGGATACAAAAGCTTAATGCCAAGGCCTGACCTCCAAGTTAGACTCATGGGGTTATTACTGGTGAAAAGAGTCATACTTCCCGAGGCGGTCAGTCCAATGTGAGGGTTGGTCAAGTACCCCGTTGTGAGGTGGTCACCAGGAAAGACGTAGTGGTTACTGCGGCGCAGCAGAGGTCGGTTGAGGGGCAGCATAAACTGCTCGTGAATCTCTCTGCGCTCCAACTCTAAACACAAACTACATATTTAGTTCAGTAGCATATATTGTCATTCTCATCAATTCATAAACCAGGTCGCATACTGTAATACAAAGTGTACTTTTCAGTTCCTGGTATATTTTCATTAATTGTTTCGTCTGTGCATGTGGTGTAATTACTAGAATTTGATGGTCTTAGTTGTTATGTTGTCTTGCTGAAGTTGCTGGCATGAAGTAGTGTGAATTTTTCCAGAACCAATCGCTATACAAGTGTATCACTGAATGTCATTGTGTTTACCAAAAACATTCCAAGTTTGAAGAAAATAATTCTATGCTTCAAAAACATTAACATTACAGGTTCAGCATTAGCTAAACGAAGAAGAATAAGTAAGGTCAACAAAATGTCACCAGAAAGATTATGACAAGTGCTGGGAGTGGATAATCTTCATAATATGAAGATTTCTAGAAACCAGTGATATGGGTAAACAAAATACTTGGCTATAGAAACAATGACTTGTCTTACCCAAGTAATCGTCATCCACGCTCTCTGGGTATACGACTGTGATAAGGTGTTTGAAACAACGGAAGTGGTAGGGATGGGGTGTATGCACTGATGACACCTGTAAATAAACACGAGCTCTGTATTGAAATGTGGCAGTTGATGTCACATCAACAGCATATTATGTAAACACGTTTGAAAAGTATTGTTGACTCAACAATGTAAAAAACTTTGAACAGAATACATGTTGGCTTTCCCATATTTAGGCATTACACCATTAGTGATAATTAAGTAGGCACAGAAACTGTTACATCTTGCAACAAGACACTGCTAACATATTTATTTTCAGTAATAAACCTACCCTGTAACATGATACTTCTATTCAAATGTAATAGTCCAGTTTCTTGGTTCACTGTTAATTAGTAAATGATTTACTCTCATTTACTAATGATCCTTCTAGTATTAATGTTTCATAAATATTGGCGAAGACACCCTGAAGTTCTTTGACCTATACAGTGAGTTGGTAATTATTAATGAAATGTGTTTTGCTTAATACATGCTGGCAGGCCACTGTCTAGCTTAACAGGGATCTACTGGGTTATTGATACAGCCCCTGCCATCACTGCCAGAGAGCAATTAGTCAAGGTGCCCCATCAAAAAGAGAAGGCGGGGAATATCCATCTTCACTGGTGCTGTGCTGGCCTCTAGTGGGATAATACACACATAACTGCAGGGTGTCGTGTCCTGGGAGCAGCTAAAAGTTCAGGCAGAAACAGGCAAAAGTTTAACATTTTGCTTTTCTTGCAGGTCTTGAGATGCCCTTATAAAAGACTAGTCAACTATAAATTTCTTCTGCGCAATGAAGATGCTCTCAGATATGTCTATGAAAAATGAGAGGAAAAGCTACATACCAGTTTTTGAAAAAGAAATGTAACACTTCTGGGGCATAGTGACAGTACCCTAAGAAACGTCTACGCAAAATTTGAAAAACAATCGGCGACAGTTTCTGAGATCTGAGAGCTTACAGCGTACAGTGCATGCAGAGTGATGTCATAAGTCCATTGGACTTCGGGCCAAAGCACTAACAATTGGCCAAAGGCCCTGAAGTTCTTTATATTATATTGTTTGTAATTATGAATGAAATAAATTTTAGTGAATCATAGTAACTGCCTAGTTTCTTCACCAGAATCATCTAATTCATATATTCTCTGGTAACTTAGATGAGATGACCAGAAATACAGCCACATTGTGTGAATACAGCAACAGGACTGCTCATAAGTATTTTCAGTCAGGAAGGAGTTAGCTAATTCCATTCCAGTTAGCTGGTAATTAGAATGCTATTGATTCAATTTGTATTAGACATTTTAAATCTTTGAGATCTTTTCTGCTATATAATTTGAAATAATTGTAGCCATACATAAACGAATATCGCTTGAACATTTTCCTCTTGCAGTTCCCTCATCTCACCAAGCTCACGAGGACGAGCTTAGAGTCATATTCCCGCGTATCCCATGCTTAGGCCGAGCTGCTACGACCAAGGGGCATGTAGCGATGAAGCTCTGCTGGTGTGACAAGAACTGACACCGGTATCCTGTCCTAACTGCACATGCCTGCAAGATCTTACAAGTGCAGACCACCAGCACCAAGTCCAAGTATGAATTCAGTGATGCTGGGGACATTGTCACCAATAACAGAAGCTGCATGCTTCCATAAAATGTAGACCGGCTTCAGTTCATCCACAGAAAAAACGCACTTCTGTAGCGATCCTATCATAATTATGTTTTGGATCCTTGAAATATGACTTTTGATTGTATCTAAGAGTCATTTAATTTTATTGGACTGATCATGTGGGTCAATTTAACCATTCTATGCCATTGACTTCTGTATCCTGCTGTCTTCTGATAATGTTGCAACTATTTAAAATAAACAGTTTGATTCATCTTGTCAACTGTATTTTTCAGTGTGATGCAGCCGGGGAACAAACAACTTGTGCATTATCTAAATTCTACATTTGTAGCTGACACCTCACACAATCTGCGACTGTTGTATCCTACTCATTCCGCATATCAATGAGTGGTTTTCTAGATTTTATGGATATTTAGGGTGTTTACGACTGAAAGTAATTTCGTCTGGGAGAGTTTGCTGATCAGAAGAGCCAGATACGCTACATGCCAGATGTTATGAATCACACGAGGGCAAAGCAGAAGAGCAGGCTGTTCTGCTTTTCAATAACACTATCAGTTCCAGAGTGGTCGACTGGTTGTATTGGTTTTGTTTGTGTTATTGCTTGCTTCAACCCTAGCTAGAAAAACACATTCAATATTCTAATCGAATCGGAAGTCACTGAACTTGATTCAATTCACATTTGAAATAGCGACAATTCACTAATTAATTCAAGTGAAATTCCATATTCGTCCTACCTTTACAAGTACAACAGAGTGTATTTCACTCTATAGTTATCCATAATCGTTTTCAGAAATATTCAGTTTGTTACCTACAGTTATAATATATGTTTAACAAATAGACACAGGGCTCGACATTGGCACTGGCCTGATGGCCCAATGCGTGTTTTAAAGCTGTTGGGCCAGTTCGGTTTTTAAATTCTACTGACCCGGATGAGAGTGTTACACTAACTTTGGCAATCACCCAGCTAGTCCAGGCAGAAACAGGCAAATTGTGAACATTTAACTTTTGGGGAAGCCCTGAAGGTGCCCTTGGAACGACTTAATCAAATACAGATTTCTTGCGCATTGCGTCAGTACCATAAGAAAAAAGCAAAATTAAAGACAATGTTGCTGAATTGTTTCTGAGATATGGGAGTTAACGGTGCATGGTGGACGGAAGACACACATTTATGCACTAAGCCCACTGGACCTTCGGCTCAAAGGTCTATAAACCATCATAGTGCAAACAGATAACACAATGTCTGTGCCTTCAATGTAGC
The DNA here is from genome assembly GCA_025642075.2 of Ridgeia piscesae. Classification (NCBI taxonomy): domain Eukaryota; kingdom Metazoa; phylum Annelida; class Polychaeta; order Sabellida; family Siboglinidae; genus Ridgeia; species Ridgeia piscesae. The sequence continues at coordinate 164,619 of JAODUO010000484.1, forward strand.
ATCTAATAAAATACTATTAAGGGTATAAATCTTGTATGTAGTTTACATATATATATATATATATATATATATATATATATATATATATATATATATATATATATATATAAGTGTTTAAGAATGATCAAAACCACAAGATTATTACAATACAATTTCCCTACAAGCTTATCTTTTTAGACCAACACGGTATACAAAATTTAGCTCAATTGACATTTGTGATGCAGACAAGACAAGACGTCACCTGAATGTTTGAGACGAGACACTTCAGCATGCTCCGCAACTGTCGGTCAATGCCTTCTGCCAGCAGATTGGTTAGTTGTTGTAGTGGCTCACTACCACGCACATATACAATGACATCTAGTGGCAACTGCAGCTGTGAATACTTGAACGCTCCTGTCAAATCAAGTGACACTACTTGAAGCACAACATACTTGTACTACTAACAGGAAAAATAATGTTAGAAGTCTGTCACACGTGGACAGTGAATGTAGTGATTAGGAGCACAAATGTCTATCGGATGTGGACAGTGAATGTAGTGATTAGGAGCACAGATGTCTATCAGATGTGGACAGTGAATGTAGTGATTAGGAGCACAGATGTCTGTCAGATGTGGACAGTGAATGTAGTGAGTGATTAGGAGCACAGATGTCTGTCAGATGTGGACAGTGAATGTAGTGATTAGGAGCACAGATGTCTGTCAGATGTGGACAGTGAATGTAGTGATTAGGAGCACAGATGTCTGTCAGATGTGGACAGTGAATGTAGTGATTAGGAGCACAGATGTCTGTCAGATGTGGACAGTGAATGTAGTGATTAGGAGCACAGATGTCTGTCAGATGTGGACAGTGAATGTAGTGATTAGGAGCACAGATGTCTGTCAGATGTGGACAGTGAATGTAGTGATTCGGAGCACAGATGTCTGTCAGATGTGGACAGTGAATGTAGTGATTCGGAGCACAGATGTCTGTCAGATGTGGACAGTGAATGTAGTGATTAGGAGCACAGATGTCTGTCAGATGTGGACAGTGAATGTAGTGATTCGGAGCACAGATGTCTGTCAGATGTGGACAGTGAATGTAGTGATTAGGAGCACAGATGTCTATCAGATATGGACAGTGAATGTAGTGATTAGGAGCACAGATGTCTGTCAGATATGGACAGTGAATGTAGTGATTCGGAGCACAGATGTCTGTCAGATGTGGACAGTGAATGTAGTGATTAGGAGCACAGATGTCTGTCAGATGTGGACAGTGAATGTAGTGATTCAGAGCACAGATGTCTGTCAGATGTGGACAGTGAATGTAGTGATTCGGAGCACAGATGTCTGTCAGATGTGGACAGTGAATGTAGTGATTCGGAGCACAGATGTCTGTCAGATGTGGACAGTGAATGTAGTGATTCGGAGCACAGATGTCTGTCAGATGTGGACAGTGAATGTAGTGATTCGGAGCACAGATGTCTATCAGATATGGACAGTGAATGTAGTGATTCGGAGCACAGATGTCTGTCAGATGTGGACAGTGAATGTAGTGATTAGGAGCACATATGTCTGTCAGATGTGGACAGTGAATGTAGTGATTAGGAGCACAGATGTCTGTCAGATGTGGACAGTGAATGTAGTGATTAGGAGCACAAATGTCTACCAGATGTGGACAGTGAATGTAGTGATTAGGAGCACAGATGTCTGTCAGATGTGGACATTGAATGTAGTGATTAGGAGCACAGATGTCTGTCAGATGTGGACAGTGAATGTAGTGATTAGGAGCACAAATGTCTATCAGATGTGGAGAGTGAATGTAGTGATTAGGAGCACAAATGTCTATCAGGTGTGGAGAGTGAATGTAGTGATTAGGAGCACAGATGTCTCTCAGATGTGGACAGTGAATGTAGTGATTAGGAGCACAGATGTCTGTCAGATGTGGACAGTGAATGTAGTGATTAGGAGCACAGATGTCTGTCAGATGTGGACAGTGAATGTAGTGATTCGGAGCACAGATGTCTGTCAGATGTGGACAGTGAATGTAGTGATTAGGAGCACAGATGTCTGTCAGATATGGACAGTGAATGTAGTGATTCGGAGCACAGATGTCTGTCAGATGTGGACAGTGAATGTAGTGATTAGGAGCACAGATGTCTGTCAGATGTGGACAGTGAATGTAGTGATTCAGAGCACAGATGTCTGTCAGATGTGGACAGTGAATGTAGTGATTCAGAGCACAGATGTCTGTCAGATGTGGACAGTGAATGTAGTGATTCGGAGCACAGATGTCTGTCAGATGTGGACAGTGAATGTAGTGATTCGGAGCACAGATGTCTGTCAGATGTGGTCAGTGAATGTAGTGATTCGGAGCACAGATGTCTATCATATATGGACAGTGAATGTAGTGATTCGGAGCACAGATGTCTGTCAGATGTGGACAGTGAATGTAGTGATTAGGAGCACATATGTCTGTCAGATGTGGACAGTGAATGTAGTGATTAGAAGCACAGATGTCTGTCAGATGTGGACAGTGAATGTAGTGATTAGGAGCACAGATGTCTGTCAGATGTGGACAGTGAATGTAGTGATTAGAAGCACAGATGTCTGTCACATGTGGACAGTGAATGTAGTGATTAGAAGCACAGATGTATGTCAGATGTGGACAGTGAATGTAGTGATTAGAAGCACAGATGTGTGTCAGATGTGGACAGTGAATGTAGTGATTAGGAGCACAGATGTCTGTCAGATGTGGACAGTGAATGTAGTGATTAGGAGCACAGATGTCTATCAGATGTGGACAGTGAATGTAGTGATTAGGAGCACAGATGTCTGTCAGATGTGGAGAGTGAATGTAGTGATTAGGAGCACATATGTCTGTCAGAAGTGGACAGTGAATGTAGTGATTAGGAGCACAGATGTCTGTCAGATGTGGACAGTGAATGTAGTGATTAGGAGCACAGATGTCTGTCAGATGTGGACAGTGAATGTAGTGATTAGGAGCACAGATGTCTGTCAGATATGGACAGTGAATGTAGTGATTAGGAGCACAGATGTCTATCAGATATGGACAGTGAATGTAGTGATTAGGAGCACAGATGTGTCAGATGTGGAGAGTGAATGTAGTGATTAGGAGCACAGATGTCTGTCATATGTGGAGAGTGAATGTAGTGATTAGGAGCACAGATGTCTGTCAGATGTGGACAGTGAATGTAGTGATTAGGAGCACAAATGTCTACCAGATGTGGACAGTGAATGTAGTGATTAGGAGCACAGATGTCTGTCAGATGTGGACATTGAATGTAGTGATTAGGAGCACAGATGTCTGTCAGATGTGGACAGTGAATGTAGTGATTAGGAGCACAAATGTCTATCAGATGTGGAGAGTGAATGTAGTGATTAGGAGCACAAATGTCTATCAGGTGTGGAGAGTGAATGTAGTGATTAGGAGCACAGATGTCTCTCAGATGTGGACAGTGAATGTAGTGATTAGGAGCACAGATGTCTGTCAGATGTGGACAGTGAATGTAGTGATTAGGAGCACAAATGTCTATCAGATGTGGAGGGTGAATGTAGTGATTAGGAGCACAAATGTCTATCAGATGTGGACAGTGAATGTAGTGATTCGGAGCACAGATGTCTGTCAGATGTGGACAGTGAATGTAGTGTTTAGGAGCACAGATGTCTGTCAGATGTGGACAGTGAATGTAGTGATTAGGAGCACAGATGTCTGTCAGATGTGGACAGTGAATGTAGTGATTGGGAGCACAGATGTCTATCAGATGTGGACAGTGAATGTAGTGATTAGGAGCACAGATGTCTGTCAGATGTGGATAGTGAATGTAGTGATTGGGAGCACAAATGTCAGTTTAGGAGTAAATTGCTATACAGTACAACTTTAATGTATACCAGGTAGTATTTATTTTGATACATGATCAAGTATTGATTGACTTTATTCAATATAAAATGTAAACATCATACAAATATACATAGAAATACAAAGTACATTAAATATAAGGATGACTCAAAAAGTGCAAGTACTTATCTCAATTGTGGTCCATGAAAGTTTGTAGTACCAATAACAAGGGAAACAAACTGCAGAAATTGCAAATATAGTTAGCCAGGAGTACAAACCGAAATAAAATGAAATAACAACAGGAATCTGTTTCTGTAGTTTGCATTGTTTTTTATTTAGTTTCTCTTACTTACTTAACCCTCTTCATCCCCATTGGTATATAGGGTGGAAACATGTGCCCTCCACTTCAGTCTGTCTGCATTGACAGCCCATCTAGGGCAGAAACATGTACCCTCCACTTCAGCCTGTCTGCATTGACAGCCTGTCTAGGGTGGAAACATGTGCCCCACTTTAGCCTGTCTGCATTGACAGCCTGCATAGAGTGGAAACATGCCCTCCACTTCAGCCTGTCTGCATTGGCAGCCCTTCTAGGGTGGAAACATGTGCCCCACTTTAGCCTGTCTGCATTGACAGCCCTTATAGGGTGGAAACATGTGCCCTCCACTTCAGCCTGTCTGCATTGACAGCCCTTCTAGGGTGGAAACATGTGCCCTCCACTTCAGCCTGTCTGCATCGACACCCTTCCAGGGTGGAAACATGTGCCCTCCACTTCAGCCTGTCTGCATTGACAGCCCTTCTAGGGTGGAAACATGTGCCCCACTTTAGCCTGTCTGCATTGACAGCCCTTATAGGGTGGAAACATGTGCCCTCCACTTCAGCCTGTCTGCATTGACAGCCCTTCTAGGGTGGAAACATGTGCCCCACTTTAGCCTGTCTGCATTGACAGCCCTTATAGGGTGGAAACATGTGCCCTCCACTTCAGCCTGTCTGCATCGACACCCTTCCAGGGTGGAAACATGTGCCCTCCACTTCAGCCTGTCTGCATTGACAGCCCTTCCAGGGTGGAAACATGTGCCCTCCACTTCAGCCTGTCTGCATTGACAGCCCTTCTAGGGTGGAAACATGTGCCCTCCACAGCCTCCACTTCAGCCTGTCTGCATTGACAGCCGGTCTAGGGCGGAAACATGTGCCCTCCACTTCAGCCTGTTGGCATTGACAGCCCGTCTAGGGCAGAAACATGTGCCTTCCACTTCAGCTTGTCTGCATTGACAGCCTGTCTAGGGCGGAAACATGTGCCCCACTTCAGTCTGTCTGCATTGACAGCCTGTTTACGGCGGAAACATGTGCCCTCCACTTCAGCCTGTATGCACTGATAGCCTGTCTAGGGCGGAAACATGTGCCCTCCACTTCAGCCTGTCTGCATTGACAGCCTGTCTAGGGCGGAAACATGTACCCCCACTTCAGCCTGTCTGCATTGACAGCCTGTCTAGTTCAGATGCAGCCGCTTGAGTTCTTCTAAAGTCTTCCTTCTCATTTTGTGGGTCGAGTATGCTTTCTTGTTCCTATGGGTGCCCATTGAAGAGTTGTTTTGCAGATCATACGCTATAATGCTTCCTTGATAGGTGAAGGTGTCTGTGTTTTGCAGGTCTTCATCATCGAGATAGTTCAGTATCAGATATCTTAGGTTTATTCTAATAACATTGGATTTATTTTGATATTTAGTCCTAGTTTTTGGCTGATGAATGTATTTGTCTATCAAAACAAGAATTTTGTTCGATAGTTGTTACATGTACTTACATTGTCAGTATAATATTCTTATAAAGTACAGTTCCCATTAGAAGCCCATTACACAACAGAAGCACACAGCCTTTTTCCACCAGGGAAGCATGCTTGACATTTTGTTTTCAAGAATTAATGCACGCTAAAAGTCACAGACAGTAATATGTTGCTGTCTCTAGCGTACTGTACAGATACTGGTTAAGTCATTCATAGTGCATGTCTAGCTACAAGGTGTACCACTCTTGTGTTAATTCTAATTAATAATTATTTCTGCAAAAGACTAATATCCAAATATTATGACTGTAACTATTTAATTCAATTAATTATTATAATAAACTTAATGATAACAACATCTAAGCAATTGCAACAAAAAAACATGGTCAAAAGAACTGTGTTTTAAAAATTCCTAATTAGACTTAACCTTAACACCAAGTATTCTTGCTAATACTGGTGATAGGATCTTATATGAATGTTCGGAAAGCTTTTACAAAATACTTATTGTGATGTTATTACCCATACATATAAGTTGACACAGTTTAAATCATCAATCATTTATAACATAAAAACTCAAATTATGGTATGTCTTCAACAAATGCTTCTACAAAAAGTTGATTGTACTTTTCAATTTCACAGGGGAAACTACTTACATAAAATAACAGTTAAAATTAACTTTATAATGTATAATTCAATTTTTAAATGTGATACAGTGTATACCACAAAAAGCAGACAACATTGCTTTTTAGTGGTACTAATTATGTTGGAAAATTTGATGTTTAGTAATACTAACTACATGTGGACCAACACATATTATATATATATTTCCCAATAAATAAAAATATCTGTTGACTTTTAAGTAATAGTGGACTAGCCAACATGTGATTTAAAACTTTCATTGGCTTTTTTATAGCATGAAACTATGGTAGCTAGATCACAGTTTAACTTAGCTCCTCATTGACTTCACATCTGTTACATAAGATAATCCGCCTTCTGTATAACATTCACTTCGTCTTCATGACCATATTCAGATAGCCATGTTTCAAATATTTGCCATTTGATGAGCTTCATGTGCTAGTTGGTGTCCCTCACACCACGGCAGTAGGTTTGCCGTCCAGCATTGTCTCAATGGTGTTTGCTGCATACACACCCGATTCTGTCCACAAGTCATACGGTCCTGTGCAGTCCATGTGTTCACCAGTTGCTTTCAGGAAGTTGAAGCAAACACGCAGTTCTTCCAGGAGAAAGATGACATCCTCACATTGGGATTCGCCCAGATATCAACGGTATCAAAAGATCACGGTATCGGAGATATCAACGGTATCAAAAGATGAACGGTATCGAAGATATCAACGGTATCAAAAGATCAATGGTATCGGAGATATCAACGGTATCAAAAGATGAATGGTATCGAAGATATCAACGGTATCAAAAGATCAATGGTATCGAAGATATCAACGGTATCAAAAGATGAACGGTATCGAAGTTCTATATATATCAAAAATATTGTGATACCACAAAGGATCACTATCAAACTTTTGAAAGTATCGCAACACTTCAATATATTGAGTACCAAACCAGCACTAGTATGAAACAGGAAGGCTACATTATCTGGGCAGTTGACATCCTCGAGATAGGAGAACTTTGTCCATTGTATCCCTCATAACATAACGCCTTACTCCTAAACATAACGCCTGCTGTACTTTTAGTGACATGTGTGCTCCTATTGGTAGATCTGCAAACTTTGCCCTCAATACATCGTTCGCAGTTGTACAAAAGACCACAAACAACATAACTGCAGAAATATGCAAAAGTTCATTTAGGAATTTTTACCGGGAAACCACGTATGTGGTAGAATACAAGGTGTAATCTTTCAAATGGTACCAAGATTTTGGAGATCAGATTAGCAGTGAGTTTGCTAGAGACCATTAAAGCAACATATTTTAGGCGTATTTTGTGCTGATAATTTTTTCGTTTGCTTATCTATTCTTGATATACTTAATGTTTACAAAGTTACAAGGCTACTGAGCTACAACTGTCCACTTACTGTGTTCATGGTTGATGACTGGAACGCAGCCAGCAAGGGAGCCGATGGAGTGACTCCCCGCTACTAGGGTTAATAGACTGATGTCAACCACTTCCTGTAAGACACAGATACATACAACTCATCATGTTCTCCAGGCAGCACGTGACAGACATACATACAGTATCATCACATACATACAGGGCTGTATATGCCATATCTATATGTTATATATATATATATATATATATATATATATATATATATATATATAGTTTATGTTTATATATATATATATATATATATATATATATATATATATATATATATATATATATATATATATATTTATAATATATATATATATACTGTATTTATATATATATATATATATATATATATATATATATATATATCACCTACAGTGTAAAATTGTAGTTGGCATTGACACGTGCAACCAGCAGAGCACTAAAGAAGTGTTTGTAGTTGGAAAAAGTCCAACCCATTCCCCTCCCTTCTTTAGATCCAGCCTAACAGAACCGTCTCACATGTACAACGGTAGAGATTACTAAATAACCTTAGCTAATATGTTGATCATTGCAATCATGTGCGTGTTCATTTAACCATGTGTTACATGTTTCTAAACTTGCTTTAGCCATGCAGTCACCTGGCAAGGTTGTTTCCGCCTTCTCTTGTCCGAGTAGTCTGAGATGTTCTTTCTGGTACTGAAGAACTGCCTGCAGGTGGCACTGGTATCAATGGGCTGTGCAGAGTGTGCAGAGTGTGCAGAGTGGTGGAGAGAGAGGATGAGTTGGTGGTTGGGCACATAGAAGGCCATTTGTCCTGCTTCCAATCTCTCCTGGCTCACTTCCACAGCTGACTGCATATTCACCAACAACTTCTCTGTAGCAAAATGTAAATGGATCAAAATATGACAGCAGTGTAAACAACATTGATTTTTGTATGCACTTAATATACATATGTTAGAATTATGTACTGTATATCTTTCCACATGTTATAATTTGATTTTGTTGTGTTTGTAATTTGTACAGTGCCATTTAAAAAGTTTTATTGATTATAAATCGCTATAATTTAATTTCACTTTTTAATTCATACAACTTATTTTACACCTACCATATTCTTGTTTTTATGCAGAAATGTCTATTAATGAAGTAAATCTGGAATTTTTTTAAACTTTACACTCATTAAATAGGAGCGATTCAAACCAAATGCACCTTGGGAATAATGGTGATGACCAGCGCCAAAGATTGAAAAAAATTATTTTAAATACACTGTGGCTCCATGCACATCAAATCAACGTAACATATTATCTAAATGGTATGTTGTTATGTTTGGGAAATGGCTGTTCAAACGTTTCAGTCCCCTTTAATTACATGAACTATATTACGTTGAAAGTTAAGCATGTGATGCTAATGACTAGGTACATGTCTCAATGTTTACCCTGCTTGAATCCCAAGTGTATACACTGTATATACTACACAAAAACACATCATTCAATGACAAACAGGCGAAATGTTTCTACTTCTTTGATGAATATTTTAGGAGTTCAAGAAACCTTGTGTGTATCAGAAGATTACATGTATATCATGTATATACATGTATATACATGTATATAATATATAATATATATATATATATCATATACATATATATATATATATATATATATATATATATATATATATATATATATATATATATATATATTACAATAACAGTGAGTATATTTTATATAAATCTTCTGATACACACAAGGTTTCTTGAACTCCTAAAATATATCTATATATATATATATATATATTATATATATATATGTATATATATATACATGTATGTATATATATATATATATATATATATATATATATATATATATATATAAACACATAATTTCTGCTGTCATTACAAATTTCATGCATTTCTTCAGCCCAAAAGACTCTAAATTAGCCCTATCTTGGTAGATCGCAAGCACATGGCGGACAACATATATTACAGTGATGTCATAATTGTGTCACTGTCTGCTACAGGCAAATGTCAAGCTAGGTTTTTTTTTTTTTGGACACGTTGATGGGTATGTGCACAAATGCTCAGCAAAGGTGTGGTTGATTGGTTTATTTGTTTCAACAAAATGCGATTCATGTTGAAATGTAAAATAATTGTTTATTCCTCTGTGTGTTTGTACATGTATTCAACAAATCTGACTCTGACAGACACTCCCACCCAACATCTCACATCTCACATCTCTACGCATGCACTGGGTGAAGGCAAGGGTAGCCGCTTTTTATCATTGGCAGGGTCAATCAATCCAGATTAATCAAGTAAGCCAATTGATGAGCCTGAAGACAAGTTTATGTTTTAAGATGTACTGTTTTAAGACAGACAATGAAGTAATTTTGATTTGATTTATTAGATTGATTTGTCGACTCTGAAATCATGATACCACATGATCACATATTAAATCTCAACTTTCTCTATACAGATGATGTAAAATCTAATTTATAATGTTCTTTTGTGAACTTTCTAGTGTTGTCAAATGTCAATGTTAGACTTGTGTACACATGGAAAATGGGCCTTTTTAATTGCTTTAAGTCTTGCTTCTAAATGCTGAGGTAACTTATTACTGACGAATCACACTTTGCATAGACTGACATTCACTATAGCCCCAGCAGTGACCATTGCATTTGTGTTGTATGTTATTTTGTAACAGTACCTTTGAAAGCATGTTAATATAACTGGTAATCTGTTTTGTACTCCTTTTTAGTGGTGGAACTCACCAAATTAAAAACGATGAGCCTACTGAGTACTGACCCTCACTAATCCTATGTTGAAAACTTGAAATACAGGTTAGGTTATGAACATTGTCATATTTTATACAAATTCAAGAACATTCTAGTTTATGTGGTTAAGTACACATCTTAAATATGTTTTAATTTTATTTATATTACTACTACATATATATTCTTTAGAATAGTAAATGATTGTTATCTTGACTGCCAAACAGAGTTGTACCTTGAATTTTAGTATATAAAGCCCCCTGAATAAATCAGATATGGCTGTATTGCTTTCACAAGTTATTTTCTTGATAATGTTATAAAATAAAGAATAATAGACTATCATTTTTCTATGACATCATCATGAGACTGGAATTAATCCATTGTAAGCTTGGAAATATTAGAGATGGTTAGCTGTATGAGGACAGAAAACCAAGACAAACACCATCATAGATGTGAAAATATGGATGTAAAAAAATAAATATAGCAATATAACATGATAACTCCACAACTCAGAGTCTGACAAACCAAGAGGGGACATTACCTGATGATAAGTGTCTACAGAAGACTACACTATGACAAAAATTTACAGAAGATCACAGGATGACAAATGTCTAGAGAAGAACACAGGATAATGAGTGTCTACAGAAGACTACACCATGACAAGAGTCTAGAGAAGATCACAGGATGACAAATGTCTAGAGAAGAACACAGGATAATGAGTGTCTACAGAAGACTACACCATGACAAGAGTCTAGAGAAGATCACAGGATGACAAATGTCTAGAGAAGATCACAGGATAATGAGTGTCTACAGAAGACTACACCATGACACGAGTCTAGAGAAGATCACAGGATGACAAATGTCTAGAGAAGATCACAGGATAATGAGTGTCTACAGAAGACTACACCATGACAAGAGTCTAGAGAAGATCACAGGATGACAAATGTCCAGAGAAGAACACAGGATAATGAGTGTCTACAGAAGACTACACCATGACAAGAGTCTAGAGAAGATCACAGGATGACAAATGTCTAGAGAAGAACACAGAATAATGAGTGTCTACAGAAGACTACACCATGACAAGAGTCTAGAGAAGATCACAAGATGACAAATGTCTAGAGAAGAACACAGGATAATGAGTGTCTACAAAGACTACACCATGAAAAATCTAGAGAAGATCACAGGATGACAATGTCTAGAGAAGACACAGGATAATGAGTGTCTACAGAAGACTACACCATAAAGAGTCTAGAGAAGATCACAGGATGACAAATGTCTAGAAGATCACAGGATAATGAGTGTTTACAGAAGACTACACCATGACAAGAGTCTAGAGAAGATCACAGGATGACAAATGTCTAGAGAAGAACAAGGATAATGAGTGTCTACAGAAGACTACCAAAGACAAGAGTCTAGAGAAGATCACAGGATGACAAATGTATAGAGAAGATCACAGGATAATGAGTGTCTACAGAAGACTACACCATGACAAGAGTCTACAGAAGACCACAGGGTGACAAATGTCTAAAGAAGATCACAGGATAATGAGTGTCTACAGAAGACTACACAATGACAAGAGTCTAGAGAAGATCACAGGATGACAAATGTCTAGAGAAGAACACAGGATAATGAGTGTCTACAGAAGACTACACCATGACAAGAGTCTAGAGAAGATCACAGGATGACAAATGTCTAGAGAAGAACACAGAATAATGAGTGTCTACAGAAGACTACACCATGACAAGAGTCTAGAGAAGATCACAAGATGACAAATGTCTAGAGAAGAACACAGGATAATGAGTGTCTACAGAAGACTACACCATGACAAGAGTCTAGAGAAGATCACAGGATGACACATGTCTAGAGAAGATCACAGGATAATGAGTGTCTACAGAAGACTACACCATGACAAGAGTCTAGAGAAGATCACAGGATGACAAATGTCTAGAAGATCACAGGATAATGAGTGTTTACAGAAGACTACACCATGACAAGAGTCTAGAGAAGATCACAGGATGACAAATGTCTAGAGAAGAACACAGGATAATGAGTGTCTACAGAAGACTACACAATGACAAGAGTCTAGAGAAGATCACAGGATGACAAATGTATAGAGAAGATCACAGGATAATGAGTGTCTACAGAAGACTACACCATGACAAGAGTCTACAGAAGACCACAGGGTGACAAATGTCTAGAGAAGATCACAGGATAATGAGTGTCTACAGAAGACTACACAATGACAAGAGTCTAGAGAAGATCACAGGATGACAAATGTCTAGAGAAGAACACAGGATAATGAGTGTCTACAGAAGACTACACCATGACAAGAGTCTACAGAAGATCACAGGATGACAAATGTCTAGAGAACACAGGATAATGAGTGTCTACAGAAGACTACACAATGACAAGAGTCTAGAGAAGATCACAGGATGACAAATGTCTAGAGAAGAACACAGGATAATGAGTGTCTACAGAAGACTACACAATGATAAGAGTTTAAAAAGATCACAGGATGACAAATGTCTAGAGAAGAACACAGGATAATGAGTGTCTACAAAAGACTACACCATGACTAGAGTCTAGAGAAGATCACAGGATGACAAATGTCTAGAGAAGAACACAGGATAATGAGTGTCTACAGAAGACTACACAATGACAAGAGTCTACAAAAGATCACAGAATGACAAATGTCTAGAGAAGATCACAGGATGACAAATGTCTAGAGAAGATCACAGGATAATGAGTGTCTACAGAAGACTACACCATGACAAGAGTCTAGAGAAGATCACAGGATGACAAATGTCTAGAGAAGAACACAGGATAATGAGTGTCTACAGAAGACTACACCATGACAAGAGTCTAGAGAAGATCACAGGATGACAAATGTCTAGAGAAGAACACAGGATAATGAGTGTCTACAGAAGACTACACCATGACAAGTCTAGAGAAGATCACAGGATGACAAATGTCTAGAGAAGAACACAGAATAATGAGTGTCTACAAAAACTACACCATGACAAGAGTCTAAGAAGATCACAGGGTGACAAATGTCTAGAGAAGACACAGGATAATGATTGTCTACAGAAGACTACTCTATGACAAGAGTCTAGAGAAGATCACGGGATGACAAATGTCTAGAAGATCACAGGATAATGAGTGTCTACAGAAGACTACACAATGACAAGAGTCTAGAGAAGATCACAGGATGACAAATGTCTAGAGAAGATCACAGGATAATGAGTGTCTCCAGAAGACTACACAATGACAAGAGTCTAGAGAAGATCACAGGATGACAAATGTCTAGAGAAGATCACAGGATAATGAGTGTCTACAGAAGACTACACCATGACAAGAGTCTACAGAAGATCACAGGATGACAAATGTCTAGAGAAGAACACAGGATAATGAGTGTCTACAGAAGACTACACAATGACAAGAGTCTAGAGAAGATCACAGGATGACAAATGTCTAGAGAAGAACACAGGATAATGAGTGTCTACAGAAGACTACACAATGACAAGAGTCTAGAGAAGATCACAGGATGACAAATGTCTAGAGAAGAACACAGGATAATGAGTGTCTACAGAAGACTACACAATGATAAGAGTCTAGAGAAGATCACAGGATGACAAATGTCTAGAGAAGAACACAGGATAATGAGTGTCTACAGAAGACTACACCATGACTAGAGTCTAGAGAAGATCACAGGATGACAAATGTCTAGAGAAGAACACAGGATAATGAGTGTCTACAGAAGACTACACAATGACAAGAGTCTACAAAAGATCACAGAATGACAAATGTCTAGAGAAGATCACAGGATGACAAATGTCTAGAGAAGATCACAGGATAATGAGTGTCTACAGAAGACTACACCATGACAAGAGTCTAGAGAGGATCACAGGATGACAAATGTCTAGAAGATCACAGGATAATGAGTGTTTACAGAAGACTACACCATGACAAGAGTCTAGAGAAGATCACAGGATGACAAATGTCTAAAAAGAACACAGGATAATGAGTGTCTACAGAAGACTACACAATGACAAGAGTCTAGAGAAGATCACAGGATGACAAATGTCTAGAGAAGATCACAGGATAATGAGTGTCTACAGAAGACTACACCATGACAAGAGTCTACAGAAGACCACAGGATGACAAATGTCTAGAGAAGAACACAGGATAATGAGTGTCTACAGAAGACTACACCATGACAAGAGTCTACAGAAGATCACAGGATGACAAATGTCTAGAGAAGAACACAGGATAATGAGTGTCTACAGAAGACTACACCATCTAAAAGTCTAGAGAAGATCACAGGATGACAAATGTCTAGAGAAGAACACAGGATAATGAGTGTCTACAGAAGACTACACAATGACAAGAGTCTAGAGAAGATCACAGGATGACAAATGTCTAGAGAAGAACACAGAATAATGAGTGTCTACAGAAGACTACACCATTATAAGAGTCTAGAGAAGATCACAGGATGACACATGTCTAGAGAAGAACACAGAATAATGAGTGTCTACAGAAGACTACACCATGACAAGAGTCTAGAGAAGATCACAGGATGACAAATGTCTAGAGAAGATCACAGGATAATGATTGTCTACAGAAGACTACTCTATGACAAGAGTCTAGAGAAGATCACAGGATGACAACTGTCTAGAAGATCACAGGATAATGAGTGTCTACAGAAGACTACACAATGACAAGAGTCTAGAGAAGATCACAGGATGACAAATGTCTAGAGAAGATCACAGGATAATGAGTGTCTACAGAAGACTACACAATGACAAGAGTCTAGAGAAGATCACAGGATGACAAATGTCTAGAGAAGACACAGGATAATGAGTGTCTACAGAAGACTACACCATGACAAGAGTCTAGAGAAGATCACAGGATGACAAATGTCTAGAGAAGAACACAGGATAATGAGTGTCTACAGAAGACTACACCATGACAAGAGTCTAGAGAAGATCACAGGATGATAAATGTCTAGAGAAGAGCACAGGATAATGAGTGTCTACAGAAGACTACGCCATGACAAGAGTCTAGAGAAGATCACAGGATGACAAATGTCTAGAGAAGAACACAGGATAATGAGTGTCTACAGAAGACTACACAATGACAAGAGTCTACAAAAGATCACAGAATGACAAATGTCTAGAGAAGATCACGGGATGACAAATGTCTGGAGACAATCACAGGATGACAAATGTCAACAGAAGAGTGTCTACAGAAGACAGCAGGATGACAAGTATCTAAAGAAGATCACAGGATGATGGGTGACCAGAGGGTGATGGGTGTGTAGAGAAGATCACAGGATGAAAAGTATCTAGAGAAGATCACAGGATGATGAGTGTTTACAGCCGACCACAATGATTCGGAGTGTTGTTATTTGGTCAGTGCATGACCTGTCATTGCGGAAACCTGCTTGGTGATCTCCGAGCATGATGTCCACCCATCTTCAGTTTGTCGAAGAGGACTCTGTTGAGGACCTTATCCCTCTGCAGATCTCATTTCTTTGGGAGTTACACGAGGTATCCTTCTTTCCCCTCAGTTGGTATTTCTACTTACTCCCATATCTTCCCAATTAGGTCAATTAGTATTTCTATGAAGGTCTCTATATCAGCGTTGATTGCCTGGCAGGAATTTTGTCTTTTCCCTCTCTTCATGTGATGAATGGCTTTCTCAATCTCTGCCTTACATAAGCTAGCCAATTATTAAATGGAGCACATGATATCTGCATTCAAATACAAATTAATCATGATATCCTGTATGCCTGATCCTGGCAATAACAGCTTTAGATGGAGCTTCAGGCACAACCAAAACGAAGACATTACTTTGATGGGCTGAAAACAGCCAGCTACAGTTTTAGGCTATATTGAAGTTTTGTTTTACAGTATTTTATTAATTTAAATTGACTTTATTATCTGATATGTAGAGCAGACAAAACACTAACCAGTAACTTTGTAGGAGGGCCAGTTACTAACTAAAGACCAAAGGTGTTGAGTGTTTAGAGAAGACAATACAAGTTTCTAGAAAATACCACAAGATGACAAGTTTCTAGAAGCAATAACAATATCTTGCAAAGATCACAGTATGACAAGTGTCTACAGAAGTCTACAGGTTGACAAGGGTCTACAGAAGATCATACTTTATTTAGGATGATGAGATGTTCAGAGAAGACATGCAGATGGCAAGTGACTACAGAAGACCACAGTGGCATGAGTGTTCAGAGAAGACATGCGGATGGCAAGTGACTACAGAAGACCACAGTGGCATGAGTGTTCAGAGAAGACATGAGGATGGCAAGTGACTACAGAAGACCACAGTGGCATGAGTGTTCAGAGAAGACATGTGGTTGGCAAGTGACTACAGAAGACCACAGTGGCATGAGTGTTCAGAGAAGACATGCAGATGGCAAGTGACTACAGAAGACCACAGTGGCATGAGTGTTCAGAGAAGACATGAGGATGGCAAGTGACTACAGAAGACCACAGTGGCATGAGTGTTCAGAGAAGACATGAGGATGGCTAGTGACTACAGAAGACCACAGTGGCATGAGTGTTCAGAGAAGACATGCGGATGGCAAGTGACTACAGAAAACCACAGTGGCATGAGTGTTCAGAGAAGACATGAGGATGGCAAGTGACTACAGAAGACCACAGTGGCATGAGTGTTCAGAGAAGACATGAGGATGGCAAGTGACTACAGAAGACCACAGTGGCATGAGTGTTCAGAGAAGACATGAGGATGGCAAGTGACTACAGAAGACCACAGTGGCATGAGTGTTCAGAGAAGACATGCGGATGGCAAGTGACTACAGAAGACCACAGTGGCATGAGTGTTCAGAGAAGACATGCAGATGGCAAGTGACTACAGAAGACCACAGTGGCATGAGTGTTCAGAGAAGACATGAGGATGGCAAGTGACTACAGAAGACCACAGTGGCATGAGTGTTCAGAGAAGACATGAGGATGGCATAGTGACTACAGAAGACCACAGTGGCATGAGTGTTCAGAGAAGACATGTGGTGGCAAGTGACTACAGAAGACCACAGTGGCATGAGTGTTCAGAGAAGACATGCAGATGGCAAGTGACTACAGAAGACCACAGTGGCATGAGTGTTCAGAGAAGACATGAGGATGGCAAGTGACTACAGAAGACCACAGTGGCATGAGTGTTCAGAGAAGACATGAGGATGGCAAGTGACTACAGAAGACCACAGTGGCATGAGTGTTCAGAGAAGACATGAGGATGGCAAGTGACTACAGAAGACCACAGTGGCATGAGTGTTCAGAGAAGACATGGGATGGCAAGTGACTACAGAAGACCACAGTGGCATGAGTGTTCAGAGAAGACATGGGATGGCAAGTGACTACAGAAGACCACAGTGGCATGAGTGTTCAGAGAAGACATGTGGTTGGCAAGTGACTACAGAAGACCACAGTGGCATGAGTGTTCAGAGAAGACATGCAGATGGCAAGTGACTACAGAAGACCACAGTGGCATGAGTGTTCAGAGAAGACATGAGGATGGCAAGTGACTACAGAAGACCACAGTGGCATGAGTGTTCAGAGAAGACATGAGGATGGCAAGTGACTACAGAAGACCACAGTGGCATGAGTGTTCAGAGAAGACATGAGATGGCAAGTGACTACAGAAGACCACAGTGGCATGAGTGTTCAGAGAAGACATGAGGATGGCAAGTGACTACAGAAGACCACAGTGGCATGAGTGTTCAGAGAAGACATGCGGGTGATGAGTGTTTGGAGAAGACCACATGATGAGCATCTACAGAAGG
Source organism: Ridgeia piscesae (assembly GCA_025642075.2). NCBI lineage: Eukaryota > Metazoa > Annelida > Polychaeta > Sabellida > Siboglinidae > Ridgeia > Ridgeia piscesae. The sequence goes on from JAODUO010000484.1 coordinate 182,859, forward strand.
ACATGCTAAGTGTCCAGAGTAGACATTAGGGTGATGTGCATTTACTTGAAGACGACTAGAGGATGCATAATTACAAAAGCACAGTATGATGAGTGTCTACAAAAGACTATAGGATCATGTGTGCTTGGAGAAAACCATGACGAAAAGTGTCTGAAGAAGAACATTGTATGATGCACCGCTTTATGCAGAGACCTGTCCACCCGTTATTTGGATTGGTAAAAACCGTTGTGAACAGGTAGAAATATGGGTGGACGGATGATGGACGGGTAAAAAAATGAATGAGCAAAAGAAAAGGTCTTCCAAAACCATAGATATTGTCAATTATGCTCCAAAAGTCAGTGTAAATGGTGTCACATGTGTGTTTGTAGTCCATTTTGGGTCATCAGACACATTTAAAGTTTGTAAACTGCATTAACAGTTAACATCCATGTGTCCACCAAAACATGTGTGACTGGCAATACCTTGGTCCTGCATAAAGCCCTGGACCTGACTGTATATCATAGTAGAGTGTGAATTATCAAATGCCAAGGTGAAACTAATCGTGGTTTTTAAAGTTTGTATCCACTAAAACACGTGTGACTGGCAATAGTTTGGTCCTGCATAAAGCCCTGGTATGATGAGTGTCTAGAGAAGAACATAGGGTGATGAGTGTCTAGAAGAACATAGGGTGATGAGTGTCTAGAAGAACATAGGGTGATGAGTGTCTAGAGAAGAACATAGGGTGATGAGTGTCTAGAAGAACATAGGGTGATGAGTGTCTAGAAGAACATAGGGTGATGAGTGTCTAGAGAAGAACATAGGGTGATGAGTGTTTAGAAGAACATAGGGTGATGAGTGTCTAGAGAAGAACATAGGGTGATGAGTGTCTAGAAGAACATAGGGTGATGAGTGTCTAGAGAAGAACATAGGGTGATGAGTGTCTAGAAGAACATAGGGTGATGAGTGTCTAGAAGAACATAGGGTGATGAGTGTTTAGAGAAGAACATAGGGTGATGAGTGTTTAGAGAGAACATAGGGTGATGAGTGTCTAGAAGAACATAGGGTGATGAGTGTCTAGAGAAGAACATAGGGTGATGAGTGTCTAGAAGAACATAGGGTGATGAGTGTTTAGAGAAGAACATAGGGTGATGAGTGTCTAGAGAAAACCACAGGATGGTGAGTACCTTGAGGATGATGGTTGTCTAGAGATGCCATGTTAGACACATACCTTTCTCTGTAGTGAAGTCAAAGCCTAGTGGTAGTGTCCCACGCAGATGAAGTATAGTGTAAGAACTCAAGATGTCTTCTTCCACTACTGTGACATTGAGTCTCTCTGTCCCTCCATCAAGTAAATCCACACTATACACATCTGTTATTTGGCCACCGTCTCCACTCTGATACACACACACCAACAGTGGCTCCTCTTGGAAACATCTCTGTAAAGCACGCAGAGGCAAGAATAATTATAAGAGTTCAGGGGTCAAAAAATTAATCTTAGAACACCATAAGATAGATTAAAATATTAAACTAATTAAACATATATTTGTGTGGCACTAGCCCATCAGGTGCATATATGCAAGATCAGAAAAGATTATTATTCTATTAAACTCAGTATGCATTTACCCCTACACTGCTCTGTGGTGAGGAAAAAATCTGTCAAGTGTCACTCTCATGACTGATAGACTGAATGTGTGTAAACAAAACAAAACAAAGTTATTTGCAAATGTTATCAGTAACAACTATTAGTAATTAACTTCTTAGTTATGACAATTATTCTAATCAAAACATATATTTAAGCTAATCTACCATATTAACATGTATGCAGGTTACACTCTACACTGGACATTGAGTCTTAAGAGGAAACTGCTGGCAAGTTTTCAGTTTTATATGGGTCTAATGGGTTGCTGACACAAGCATCAGCCACCCACCAATAATGGATTAGTCACAGGATTAGTCCGCCATCAACAGACTGCTGGGAGCAGAGAAGACGGACAAAGAATGGACATGTCACAAAAACTCACAATGGGTAGCTATCAATATCCTGCTTGCAGCTGCTAGGCAGAAACTGACAAATGTGAACACGTAGCATTTTGGCAGGGCCAGAGTTGCCTCCTCAAATAAAAAAATCTTATAAGTGTGTTGCCATTGTACCCTATGATGCCTCTACACAAAATTAGAAAAAAAATATCTTCGGAGTTTAGAAAAACTCATAATCTGAAATTTACTAGGGGGCCTTTAGAATGATCCAATCGAATAAGAAATGTATCGTGCATAGCGGCAAGTGGGTCAAGTGGCCGTCCTGAAGTTCTTTGGCCTTATTGCAAGTCCATAATTTTGAATGAAATGTGTTTCGGTAAATCATAGTCACTGCCTCATCTTTTCACTATAATCACCTAATTGGCATTTACTCTGGTTATTCATATGAGATGATCAGAAATACAGCCAATTTGTGTGAATGCAGCAACAGAATGGTCATTAGTGGTTTTAGTCAATCTACTTTCACGGCTCTAATCAGCCTGCCTGATGATCAGGATGTAATGATATCAATAAGGTGAATGATATTTCATTCTATGGTTGTTTATTGTTGAGTATGAATATTATGGTTGTTTATTGTTGAATATTGATTTAAATCTTTGTCACCAACAGGTGACAATACACCAGTAACACCATTTTAAATAAGATTAAAAATTAACTAAAATAAACAGTTGTCCACCGGATAACAGCTCACTGGACAGTTGCTTATAATTAAAAAAAATTGAAATTAATCCAGACATATGTTGTTATTTGGCAGACAGTTGCTCACCTTTAACAAAAATCTAAGTTTATCTCAGTACACAACATCGTCAAGTATGTTTCAGCATTGTTTTAATTGCATGGCTTTATTAATGTCCGAGTGATGTTTTATGTGTATGTAAAAAAGAAATGCGATACGCTGTCAAAACTCATCTGATACAACATATGTGGTATGCCTTGGTTTCCCTTGGTTTGTATGCAACCTCTTTCTCTAGTATTTCCCAAAGTTCTCTTCACAACATGTAAGTCTCCGAACAACCAGAAGATTGGGAACCATGAAAATTACGTTACATAAAAATTACACTTATATTCGTGTAATACAAATATGCATAGTTCTTAATTTGTATTTATTAGGAGGCTTATTTGTACATTTAAATAAACACTAACCCTGACAACAATGAGACATAATGGTACAGACAGTGACTGTCTAGATGACACCTCTTGCCACAGCCAGTGACTGTCTAGATGTCACCTCTTGCCACAGACTGACTGTCCAGGTGACACCTCTTGCCACAGACAGAGACTGTCCAGATGACACCTCTTGCCACAGCCAGTGACTGTCTAGATGTCACCTCTTGCCACAGACTGACTGTCCAGGTGACACCTCTTGCCACAGACAGAGACTGTCCAGATGACACCTCTTGCCACAGACAGTGACTGTCCAGGTGACACCTCTTGCCACAGCCAGTGACTGTCTAGATGTCACCTCTTGCCACAGACAGTGACTGTCTAGATGACACCTCTTGCCACAGACAGTGACTGTCTAGATGTCACCTCTTGCCACAGCCAGTGACTGTTTAGATGACACCTCTTGCTACAGCCAGTGACTGTCCAGGTTACATCTCTTGCCACAGCCAGAGACGGTCCAAGTGACACCTCTTGCCACTGCCAGTGACTGTCCAGGTGACACCTCTTGCCACAGCCAGTGACTGTCCAGGTGACACCTCTTGCCACAGCCAGTGACTGTCTAGATCATAGATGACACCTCTTGCTACAGCCAGTGACTGTCTAGATCATAGATGACACCTCTTGCCACAGACAGTGACTGTCTAGATCATAGATGACACCTCTTGCCACAGCCAGTGACTGTCTAGATCATAGATGACACCTCTTGCCACAGCCAGTGACTGTCTAGATCATAGATGACACCTCTTGCTACAGCCAGTGACTGTCTAGATCATAGATGACACCTCTTGCCACAGACAGTGACTGTCTAGATCATAGATGACACCTCTTGCTACAGCCAGTGACTGTCTAGATCATAGATGACACCTCTTGCCACAGCCAGTGACTGTCTAGATCATAGATGACACCTCTTGCCACAGACAGTGACTGTCTAGATCATAGATGACACCTCTTGCCACAGCCAGTGACTGTCTAGATCATAGATGACACCTCTTGCTACAGCCAGTGACTGTCTAGATCATAGATGACACCTCTTGCCACAGACAGTGACTGTCTAGATCATAGATGACACCTCTTGCTACAGCCAGTGACTGTCCAGGTGACACCTCTTGCCACAGACAGTGACTGTCTAGATCATAGATGACACCTCTTGCCACAGCCAGTGACTGTCTAGATCATAGATGACACCTCTTGCCACAGCCAGTGACTGTCTAGATCATAGATGACACCTCTTGCTACAGCCAGTGACTGTCTAGATCATAGATGACACCTCTTGCCACAGACAGTGACTGTCTAGATCATAGATGACACCTCTTGCCACAGCCAGTGATGTCCAGGTGACACCTCTTGCCTCAGCCAGTGACTGTCTAGATCATAGATGACACCTCTTGCCACAGCCAGTGATGTCCAGGTGACACCTCTTGCCTCAGCCAGTGACTGTCTAGATCATAGATGACACCTCTTGCCACAGCCAGTGACTGTCTAGATCATAGATGACACCTCTTGCTACAGCCAGTGACTGTCCAGGTGACACCTCTTGCCACAGCCAGTGACTGTCCAGTTGACACCTTTTCCCACAGCCAGTGACTGTCTAGATCATAGATTACATCTCTTGCTACAGCCAGTGACTGTCCAGGTGACACCTCTTGCCACAGCCAGTGACTGTCCAGGTGACACCTCTTGCTACAGCCAGTGACTGTCCAGGTGACACCTCTTGCCACAGACAGTGACTGTCTAGATCATAGATGACACCTCTTGCTACAGACAGTGACTGTCCAGGTGACACCTCTTGCCACAGACAGTGACTGTCTAGATCATAGATGACACCTCTTGCTACAGACAGTGACTGTCCAGGTGACACCTCTTGCCACAGACAGTGACTGTCTAGATCATAGATGACACCTCTTGCCACAGCCAGTGACTGTCCAGTTGACACCTTTTCCCACAGCCAGTGACTGTCTAGATCATAGATTACATCTCTTGCTACAGCCAGTGACTGTCCAGGTGACACCTCTTGCCACAGCCAGTGACTGTCCAGTTGACACCTTTTCCCACAGCCAGTGACTGTCTAGATCATAGATGACACCTCTTGCTACAGCCAGTGACTGTCCAGGTGACACCTCTTGCCACAGCCAGTGACTGTCCAGTTGACACCTTTTCCCACAGCCAGTGACTGTCTAGATCATAGATTACATCTCTTGCTATAGCCAGTGACTGTCCAGGTGACACCTCTTGCCACAGCCAGTGACTGTCCAGGTGACACCTCTTGCCACAGCCAGTGACTGTCTAGATGACACCTCTTGCCACAGCCAGTGACTGTCCAGATGACACCTCTTGCTACAGCCAGTGACTGTCCAGGTGACACCTCTTGCCACAGCCAGTGACTGTCCAGATGACACCTCTTGCCACAGCCAGTGACTGTCTAGATGACACCTCTTGCTACAGCCAGTGACTGTCCAGGTGACACCTCTTGCCACAGCCAGTGACTGTCTAGATGACACCTCTTGCCACAGCCAGTGACTGTCCAGATGACACCTCTTGCTACAGCCAGTGACTGTCCAGGTGACACCTCTTGCCACAGCCAGTGACTGTCTAGATGACACCTCTTGCCACAGCCAGTGACTGTCCAGATGACACCTCTTGCCACAGCCAGTGACTGTCCAGATGACACCTCTTGCTACAGCCAGTGACTGTCCAGGTGACACCTCTTGCCACAGCCAGTGACTGTCTAGATGACACCTCTTGCCACAGCCAGTGACTGTCCAGATGACACCTCTTGCTACAGCCAGTGACTGTCCAGGTGACACCTCTTGCCACAGCCAGTGACTGTCTAGATGACACCTCTTGCCACAGCCAGTGACTGTCCAGATGACACCTCTTGCCACAGCCAGTGACTGTCCAGATGACACCTCTTGCCACAGACAGTGACTGTCCAGGTGACACCTCTTGCCACAGCCAGTGACTGTCCAGGTGACACCTCTTGCCACAGCCAGTGACTGTCCAGATGACACCTCTTGCCACAGCCAGTGACTGTCCAGGTGACACCTCTTGCCACAGCCAGTGACTGTCCAGGTGACACCTCTTGCCACAGCCAGTGACTGTCCAGGTGACACCTCTTGCCACAGCCAGTGACTGTCTAGATGACACCTCTTGCCACAGCCAGTGACTGTCCAGATGACACCTCTTGCCACAGCCAGTGACTGTCCAGATGACACCTCTTGCCACAGACAGTGACTGTCCAGATGACACCTCTTGCCACAGCCAGTGACTGTCCAGGTGACACCTCTTGCCACAGACAGTGACTGTCTAGATCATAGATGACACCTCTTGCTACAGACAGTGACTGTCCAGGTGACACCTCTTGCCACAGCCAGTGACTGTCCAGGTGACACCTCTTGCTACAGCCAGTGACTGTCTAGATCATAGATGACACCTCTTGCTACAGCCAGTGACTGTCTAGATCATAGATGACACCTCTTGCTACAGCCAGTGACTGTCTAGATCATAGATGACACCTCTTGCTACAGCCAGTGACTGTCTAGATCATAGATGACACCTCTTGCTACAGACAGTGACTGTCTAGATCATAGATGACACCTCTTGCTACAGCCAGTGACTGTCTAGATCATAAATGACACCTCTTGCTACAGCCAGTGACTGTCTAGATCATAGATGACACCTCTTGCTACAGCCAGTGACTGTCTAGATCATAGATGACACCTCTTGCTACAGCCAGTGACTGTCTAGATCATAGATGACACCTCTTGCTACAGCCAGTGACTGTCTAGATCATAGATGACACCTCTTGCCACAGCCAGTGACTGTCTAGATCATAGATGACCACCTCTTGCTACAGCCAGTGACTGTCCAGGTGACACCTCTTGCTACTGCCAGTGACTGTCTAGATCATAGATGACACCTCTTGCTACAGCCAGTGACTGTCTAGATCATAGATGACACCTCTTGCTACAGCCAGTGACTGTCTAGATCATAAATGACACCTCTTGCCACAGACAGTGACTGTCTAGATCATAGATGACACCTCTTGCTACAGACAGTGACTGTCCAGGTGACACCTCTTGCCACAGACAGTGACTGTCCAGGTGACACCTTTTGCTACAGCCAGTGACTGTCTAGATCATAAATGACACCTCTTGCCACAGCCAGTGACTGTCTAGATCATAAATGACACCTCTTGCCACAGCCAGTGACTGTCTAGATCATAAATGACACCTCTTGCCACAGCCAGTGACTGTCTAGATCATAGATGACACCTCTTGCCACAGACAGTGACTGTCTAGATCATAAATGACACCTCTTGCCACAGCCAGTGACTGTCTAGATCATAGATGACACCTCTTGCCACAGACAGTGACTGTCTAGATCATAAATGACACCTCTTGCTACTGCCAGTGACTGTCTAGATCATAGATGACACCTCTTGCACAGCCAGTGACTGTCTAGATCATAGATGACACCTCTTGCCACAGCCAGTGACTGTCTAGATCATAGATGACACCTCTTGCTACAGCCAGTGACTGTCCAGGTGACACCTCTTGCTACAGCCAGTGACTGTCTAGATCATAAATGACACCTCTTGCTACAGCCAGTGACTGTCTAGATCATAGATGACACCTCTTGCTACAGCCAGTGACTGTCTAGATCATAGATGACACCTCTTGCTACAGCCAGTGACTGTCTAGATCATAGATGACACCTCTTGCTACAGCCAGTGACTGTCTAGATCATAGATGACACCTCTTGCTACAGCCAGTGACTGTCTAGATCATAGATGACACCTCTTGCTACAGCCAGTGACTGTCTAGATCATAGATGACACCTCTTGCTACAGCCAGTGACTGTCCAGGTGACACCTCTTGCTACAGCCAGTGACTGTCTAGATCATAGATGACACCTCTTGCTACAGCCAGTGACTGTCTAGATCATAGATGACACCTCTTGCTACAGCCAGTGACTGTCTAGATCATAGATGACACCTCTTGCTACAGCCAGTGACTGTCTAGATCATAGATGACACCTCTTGCTACAGCCAGTGACTGTCTAGATCATAGATGACACCTCTTGCTATAGCCAGTGACTGTCTAGATCATAGATGACACCTCTTGCTACAGCCAGTGACTGTCCAGGTGACACCTCTTGCTATAGCCAGTGACTGTCTAGATCATAGATGACACCTCTTGCTACAGCCAGTGACTGTCCAGGTGACACCTCTTGCTACAGCCAGTGACTGTCTAGATCATAGATGACACCTCTTGCTACAGCCAGTGACTGTCCAGGTGACACCTCTTGCTACAGCCAGTGACTGTCTAGATCATAGATGACACCTCTTGCTACAGCCAGTGACTGTCTAGATCATAGATGACACCTCTTGCTACAGCCAGTGACTGTCTAGATCATAGATGACACTCATTTTTAAAGTCGGTTATCGCCAGATCACATGCGGGTTTGCTTTCAGTAGCCAGATACTTACCTGTAAATCTGCAGGAAGTTTCTGAACAAACTTCTTCAGTGAAGTAGATGAGTCTGTGAGAGGAGTGGTGAAGAACAGGCCACATAGTGACAAACCTGCAACATACAACACATCATCCAGTGACGACACAGCATACAATGATGACACAGCATCCAGTGATGACAAAACATATACTGATGACACAGCATCCAGTGATGACAAAACAATCCAGTGATGACACAGCATACAATGATGACACAGCATCCAGTGATGACAAAACATATACTGATGACACAGCATCCAGTGATGACAAAACAATCCAGTGATGACACAGCATACAATGATGACACAGCATCCAGTGATGACAAAACATACAATGATGACACAGCATCCAGTGATGACAAAACATACACTGATGACACAGCATCCAGTGATGACACAGCATCCAGTGATGACACAGCATCCAGTGATGACACAGCATCCAGTGATGACACAACATACAATGATGACACAACATACAATGATGACACAACATACAATGGTGACACAACATCCAATGATGACACAGCATCCAGTGACGACACAGCATCCAGTGACGACACAGCATCCAGTGATGACACAGCATCCAGTGATGACACAACATACAATGACGACACAGCATCCAGTGACAACACAACATCCAGTGATGACACAACATCCAGTGACCACACAACATCTAGTGACCACACAACATCCAGTGATGACACAACATCCAGTGATGACACAACATCCAGTGATGACACACATCCAGTGACGACACAACATCCAGTGACGACACAGCATCCAGTGACGACACAACATCCAGTGACGACACAGCATCCAGTGATGACACAACATCCAGTGATGACACAACATCCAGTGATGACACAACATCCAGTGATGACACAACATCCAGTGATGACACAACATCCAGTGATGACACAGCATCCAGTGATGACACAACATCCAGTGATGACACAACATCCAGTGACGACACAACATCCAGTGACGACACAGCATCCAGTGACACACAACATCCAGTGACCACACAGCATCCAGTGACCACACAGCATACAGTGACCACACAGCATCCAGTGACCACACAACATCCAGTGACCACACAACATCCAGTGACGACACAGCATCCAGTGACCACACAGCATACAGTGACCACACAGCATCCAGTGACCACACAGCATCCAGTGACCACACAGCATCCAGTGACCACACAACATCCAGTGACGCACACAACATCCAGTGACGACACAACATCCAGTGACCACACAACATCCAGTGACAACACAACATCCAGTGACCACACAGCATCCAGTGACGACACAACATCCAGTGACGACACAACATCCAGAGACCACACAACATCCAGAGACGACACAACATCCAGAGACCACACAGCATCCAGTGACGACACAACATCCAGTGACGACACAACATCCAGAGACCACACAACATCCAGTGACACACACATCCAGGACACACAACATCCAGGACGACACAACATCCAGTGACACACAACACCCAGTGACACACAACATCCAGTGACACACACATCCAGTGACACACAACATCCAGTGACACACACATCCAGTGACAACACAACATCCAGTGACACACAGCATCCAGTGACCACACAACATCCAGTGACACACACATCCAGTGACACACAACATCCAGTGACACACACATCCAGTGACACACAACATCCAGAGACCACACAGCATCCAGTGACCACACAACATCCAGTGACACACACATCCAGAGACACACACATCCAGAGACACACACATCCAGTGACACACAACATCCAGTGACACACAACATCCAGTGACCACACACATCCAGTGACCACACAGCATCCAGTGACACACAACATCCAGTGACACACAACATCCAGTGACACACAACATCCAGGACCCACAACATCCAGAGACCACACAACATCCAGTGACACACACATCCAGTGACCACACAACATCCAGTGACGACACAACATCCAGTGACGACACAACATCCAGAGACCACACAACATCCAGTGACGACACAACATCCAGTGACACACAGCATCCAGTGACCACACAACATCCAGTGACGACACAACATCCAGTGACGACACAACATCCAGTGACCACACAACATCCAGTGACCACACAACATCCAGTGACGACACAGCATCCAGTGACACACAACATCCAGTGACGACACAACATCCAGTGACGACACAGCATCCAGTGACCACACAACATCCAGTGACCACACAACATCCAGTGACACACAACATCCAGTGACGACACAACATCCAGTGACGACACACATCCAGTGACACCACATCAGTGACGACACAACATCCAGTGACGACACAACATCCAGTGACGACACAACATCCAGTGACGACACAACATCCAGAGACGACACAACATCCAGTGACGACACAACATCCAGTGACGACACAACATCCAGTGACGACACAGCATCCAGTGACGACACAACATCCAGTGACGACACAGCATCCAGTGACGACACAACATCCAGTGACACACAACATCCAGTGACACACAACATCCAGTGACCACACAGCATCCAGTGACACACAACATCCAGTGACACACAGCATCCAGTGACACACAGCATCCAGTGACACACAACATCCAGTGACCACACAGCATCCAGTGACGACACAGCATCCAGTGACCACACAGCATCCAGTGACGACACAACATCCAGTGACGACACAGCACCAGTGACACACAACATCCAGTAAAGCACCAGGACACAAGCATCCAGGACCACACACATCCAGTGACAACACAACATCCAGTGACCACACAGCATCCAGTGGACACAACATCCAGTGACACACACATCCAGTGAGATCAGTACCACAACATCCAGTGACACACAACATCCAGTGACGACACAGCATCCAGTGACACACAACATCCAGTGACCACACAGCATCCAGTGACACACAACATCCAGTGACACACACCAGTGACACACACATCCAGTGACAACACAACATCCAGTGACACACAGCATCCAGTGACACACAACATCCAGTGACACACAGCATCCAGTGACGACACAACATCCAGTGACGACACAACATCCAGTGACCACACAGCATCCAGTGACGACACAACATCCAGTGACCACACAGCATCCAGTGACCACACAACATCCAGTGACGACACAGCATCCAGTGACACACAGCATCCAGTGACCACACAACATCCAGTGACGACACAACATCCAGTGACCACACAGCATCCAGTGACCACACAACATCCAGTGACCACACAACATCCAGTGACGACACAGCATCCAGTGACCACACAACATCCAGTGACGACACAACATCCAGTGACGACACAGCATCCAGTGACCACACAGCATCCAGTGACCACACACATCCAGTGACGACACAGCATCCAGTGACGACACAGCATCCAGTGACGACACAACACTCCAGATGTACAACACAGCATTTCCCCGTTTTGGACTAGTGCATGCTACTGCTACAGCACTAGCTAGTAGTAGTCAACCACCTGGTGTGAATGTTGCACCTATGCTATCATGTTGCCTGAAAAGCCATTGTGTAATATGATTTAATATCTGTGAGACAAGGTAAAGTGGTATAGAGTGAACACTGTCAGGACATTGAGAGTACATATTGCCTATGCTGATGATGTGGCTCATCTTTCATGCAACCAAAATCAAAAGAAAGGGAAAATGGGCAAAGAGCCTCTATAGTCCTTTGGTTTATATTGTCACATGTCGGTTTATAATTATGAAATGTTTTTTGGTGAAACATAGTTACAGACCATTAAGGATTATGATGGAAGTAAAATACACTGATAACATACAGATGGAAACAAAATATTTGAGTGGACCATTTTGTAAAGATTGTATATATTTGTTAATGTGTTATAAACAAAAAAATATTGTAGCCTTTAATCTCGATATTCTGTGTTGATTTCTTGATTTCCAGTAGTTGTTGAAACCTGGCAGGAGGGTTGGAGAGCTGCAATCCTGCATGTAGCACAGATAAGGCTCACTCTCATGAAAACTGTTGGTGCAGTGAGATGGAAATATAGATGGAGACATAGACTGGGAAATTATGTTTGTATAAATTACATAAGAAATTATGTTTAAAATGAGAATTGGATATACAATCGCAAAAATCAGTTTAGAAAAGCAGATGTAGCGTTTATTTTGTGCTCTGCATGTTTTTAGTTAAAAATGTATTAATATTTTTCCTCAGCCCTTTGTGACATGCATTCATGATTTCCCAGCACTGAAAGTCGCCACTATTACTTAAATTACACAAATAATTATACAAAAAGTATATTTGCCATAAAGTGTGATCATGTTCAGTGGCACTAAATACTATTATTGCTAAACAAATTGAAAGGAAAACTGCTTCCCTGAGCATTGAAAAAGGTGCCTGGTCACAATATGTTTAGCTGAATGTAAACAAATATAAAGGTTTGAGGTACTGAAAGAAGCTATGGCATGAAAAGAAGAATTAAGGCCATTTCTCAAGATGTTTTGTGCATAGCGAAGAGGAGGCATCCTGTGTGAAACATAGACACCACACGTGTGTGCTGTTTATTTGTGTGTAACATAGACACCACACGTGTGTGCTGTTTATTTGTGTGTAACATAGACACCACACGTGTGTGCTGTTTATTTATGTGTAACATAGACACCACACGTGCGTGCTGTTTATTTATGTGTAACATAGACACCACACTGCGTGCTGTTAAAATTTATGTAACATAAAGTGTGTCTGTGTGTGTAACATAGACACCACACGTGTGTGCTGTCTAGTTGTGTGTAACATAGACACCACACGTGCGTGCTGTCTATTTGTGTGTAACATAGACACCACACGTGCGTGCTGTCTATTTGTGTGTAACATAGACACCACACGTGTGTGCTGTTTATTTATGTGTAACATAGACACCACACGTGCGTGCTGTCTATTTGTGTGTAACATAGACACCACACGTGCGTGCTGTCTATTTGTGTGTAACATAGACACCACACGTGCGTGCTGTCTATTTGTGTGTAACATAGACACCACACGTGTGTGCTGTCTATTTGTGTGTAACATAGACACCACACGTGCGTGCTGTCTATTTGTGTGTAACATAGACACCACACGTGGTGCTTCTATTGTGTGTAACATAGACACCACACGTGCGTGCTGTCTATTTGTGTGTAACATAGACACCACACGTGCGTGCTGTCTATTTGTGTGTAACATAGACACCACACGTGCGTGCTGTCTATTTGTGTGAAACATAGACACCACACGTGCGTGCTGTCTATTTGTGTGTAACATAGACACCACACGTGCGTGCTGTCTATTTGTGTGTAACATAGACACCACACGTGCGTGCTGTCTATTTGTGTGTAACATAGACACCACACGTGCGTGCTGTCTATTTGTGTGTAACATAGACACCACACGTGCGTGCTGTCTATTTGTGTGTAACATAGACACCACACGTGCGTGCTGTCCAGTTGTGTGTAACATAGACCACGCGTGGTGTCTAGTTGTGTGTAACATAGACCATGTGCTGTCTAGTTTGTGTGTAACATAGACACCACACGTGCGTGCTGTCGTTGTGTGTAACATAGACACCACACGTGCGTGCTGTCTATTTGTGTGTAACATAGACACCACACGTGCGTGCTGTCTAGTTGTGTGTAACATAGATGCCACGTGCGTGGTGTCCGAGTAGTGTGTAACATAGATGCCACGTGCGTGGTGTCTAGTTGTGTGTAACATAGATGCCACGTGCGTGGTGTCTGAGTTGTGTGTAACATAGACACCACACGTGGTGCTGTCTAGTTGTGTGTAACATAGAACCACGTGCGTGGTGTCCAGTTGTGTGTAACATAGACACCACACGTGCGTGGTGTCCAGTTGTGTGTAACATAGACACCACACGTGCGTGCTGTCTAGTTGTGTGTAACATAGATGCCACGTGCGTGGTGTCTAGTTGTGTGTAACATAGACACCACAGTGCGTGTGTCAGTTGTGTGTAACATAGATCCACGTGCGTGGTGTCAGTGTGTGTAACATAGATGCCACGTGCGTGGTGTCTGTTGTGTGTAACATAGATGCCACGTGCGTGGTGTCTAGTTGTGTGTAACATAGACCACGTGCGTGGTGTCTATTGTGTGTAACATAGACCACGTGCGTGTGTCAGTTGTGTGTAACATAGACACCACACGTGTGTGCTGTCTAGTTGTGTGTAACATAGATGCCACGTGCGTGGTGTCAGTGTGTGTAACATAGATGCCACGTGCGTGGTGTCAGTTGTGTGTAACATAGACACCACACGTGCGTGCTGTCCAGTTGTGTGTAACATAGACACCACACGCGTGTGCAGTCCAGTTGTGTGTAACATAGACACCACACGCGTGTGCTGTCCAGTTGTGTGTAACATAGACACCACACGTGTGCTGTCCAGTTGTGTGTAACATAGACACCACACGTGAGTGCTGTCTAGTTGTGTGTAACATAGATGCCACGTGCGTGGTGTCTAGTTGTGTGTAACATAGATGCCACGTGCGTGGTGTCTGAGTTGTGTGTAACATAGACACCACATGTGCGTGATGTCTACTTGTGTGTAACATAGACACCACACGTGCGTGGTGTCCAGTTGTGTGTAACATAGACACCACACGTGCGTGGTGTCTAGTTGTGTGTAACATAGATGCCACGTGCGTGGTGTCTGAGTAGTGTGTAACATAGATGCCACGTGCGTGGTGTCTAGTTGTGTGTAACATAGATGCCACGTGCGTGGTGTCTAGTTGTGTGTAACATAGACACCACACGTGCGTGCTGTCTAGTTGTGTGTAACATAGATGCCACGTGCGTGGTGTCTAGTTGTGTGTAACATAGATGCCACGTGCGTGGTGTCTAGTTGTGTGTAACATAGATGCCACGTGCGTGGTGTCTGAGTTGTGTGTAACATAGACACCACATGTGCGTGGTGCAGAGATGGAGTAATCGTACTCGTGTACTTGTACTCGTACTCGAGTACGAGTACTTTTTGAGTACTCGTACTCGTACTCGAGTACGAAGGAAAGTAATCGTACTCGTACTCGAGTACATTACCAAAGTAATCGTACTCACGATTACTTTTCACGATTACATTTTTTTCATATGAACAGTTGCAAGCAAATATATTAGACAGATAAAGTGGCAATATTAGAAGTAATTTAATAAATGTAATAATAATCAAGGTATTCATTTTCTATTACTGTTGAGCATTTCAGTTAAATAAATATTGTCAGATTTCTCTAATTAATACCTTCTCTTCCCAGAGAAGCAACATCTCCTCACCCTCCTGCTTAGTACAAAGTGCAAGTTATATTGTGACAGTCCCTGTGAAGCACTGCAGGAGATAAGCATCCCCTAACATCTTGCTTTGTAATTTTAGAAGCCAGGCCACAGCCCCACCTGTACTGTTTGCACTGTCAGTATGGTGTGAATGACTGGTCATATTTCCAACATCCAGAATCCTGACTGGGTCTAGGCGGTTAGCTGCTAAATCCCTGTCTATTATGTTTAATTAAGTGCAAACTGTAAACCTGTCTAAATCCACAACCATTATGTGCTTGTCCCATCCAGACATGGGGTCAAATACATTGAAATGTATTTAAATACAAATATTCTTGAGGGATTACAAATACTTTTTAAATATAAATGTATTTAAATATGAATACATTGAAAAGTATTTCAAATACTTGTTCATATATTTTTCAAATACTTTTCATTTTGTATTACTATGTAGGTAAAAGAAAAGCAACACATATATTGAGATATCTAGTTTATAGGCATGATTAGTGTTTTGCTCATATGATGACAGGCAGACCAGTGCTAGGGAGTATTGTTATTGCTAACTGCATCACAGTGACCACTGACTGAAAGAGGTAAAGGCCAAAATATATTGTTTGTATGTTACGCCAGGAGGTCCATAATAATATAACGCCTATGTTGCCCTCAGAAGAGACACTGCTAATCATTGCTAGGATGTTGTGAGGAAGGCTCAACTTCAAAGTCAGCCAGGAAACCAGAATAACCTGGTGCCAAATTGAACCCTGACTAAAGAACAAAAGGGGATATTGACCTATGGTCACTGTTAGGTCCATCCTCTGGCTCTGAGCAAACACAAGTTGTGGTCACTGCAGGGCCAGGGGGAAGCCTGCTGTTAAGTGTCTTCATCAGTAATTAGCACTGTTGGGTGAAGTTGCAGTTAAGGTAATCAGTTTGGCAGGCATTACATGTGGCAGTGAAAAAGAAATGTTGATACTGACAATGTATTTCAAAAATATTTGAACAAGTCAAATACTTTAGGAAAGTATTTAAATACAAATACTTTTAATTCCTAAACATCAAATACACATATTTTAAAAAAGTATTTATATACTTTCAAATACAAATGTATTTGACCCCATGTCTGGACCCATCTGATATACTTTTGAATATGCCCCCCTGGTTTTGAAGTGTTGTTATTGTAATGTATTTGATCATGTGTATTTGAAATTTTTAAATGCCTCTTATTTGTATTTGATTCAGAAACCATAAATTAAATTATTAATCCAGCATTAAATGATTCATCCAATACCTGAGAAAGTCGTCTAATTATTAATAACAATAACACCTGGATAGTGGATAGCAGTAATCAGTTAGAACATTGGTGACACAACAACAAAACAAGAATGACACCTAGGGATTCCATGAAAGTTGCCTTTATGTTAGAAACAGGATATTCATTAAAGTAATCATGAAAGTAATCATGCTTATATTGTAAAGTAATCGTACTCGTACTCGAGTATATTGTAAAGTAATCGTACTCGTACTCGAGTACATTTGTTTTCTGAGTATCGTACTCGTACTCATGCATGTTCAAAGTAATCGTACTCGTACTCGAGTACATTTGTATTGTACTCACTCCACGGCTGTGTCTACTTGTGTGTAACATAGACACCACACCCGCGTGCTGTCCAGTTGTGTGTAACATAGACACCACACGCGTGTGCAGTCCAGTTGTGTGTAACATAGACACCACACGCGTGTGCTGTCCAGTTGTGTGTAACATAGACACCACACGTGCGTGTTGTCTAGTTGTGTGTAACATAGACACCACACGTGTGTGCTGTCTAGTAGTGTGTAACATAGATGCCACGTGCGTGGTGTCTAGTTGTGTGAAACATAGACACCACATGTGCGTGGTGTCTACTTGTGTGTAACATAGACACCACATGTGCGTGGTGTCTACTTGTGTGTAACATAGACACCACATGTGCGTGGTGTCTACTTGTGTGTAACATAGACACCACACGTGCGTGGTGTCTACTTGTGTGTAACATAGACACCACACGTGCGTGGTGTCTGAGTTGTGTGTAACATAGATGCCACGTGCGTGGTGTCTGAGTTCTGTGTAACATAGATGCCACGTGCGTGGTGTCTGAGTTGTGTGTAACATAGATGCCACGTGCGTGGTGTCTGAGTTGTGTGTAACATAGATGCCAAATGCATGGTGTCCGAGTTGTGTGTAACATAGACAGGGTTGTTTGATTTAAATCATTTGATTTAAATCATTGATTTAAAACATGATTTAAATCACTCCAAAAAAATCGAATAAATCATTGATTTTTGATTTTTGTTTAATCTTTTTTGTGCCAATTTATATTAATCTGCTTGGCTGGGTAGAATGCTTTGTTTGCCTCATGCATCTATAGGTCTAAGTATATAACAAATACAAATATAATACAAAATGATTGGTCAAGGGAGATTAATTTGAATGAACAGGAAGCCTGGCATCATAAAAAGGGCTCTATAAACAACTGTTATACAATATCAGCAGATTTAAGCTGATGGGGAGTAGGAGTGCTCCCCAGTTGAAATGTCTCCCCAGCTGGAGGGTGTGGGGGGTATTGACTAACAAAGGCTACCAGGGTCAGTAGGCAATTGTAGCCCACAACAGGGTCTCAGGCTGAGATCATCAGGAATTGCAATAGACACAGGCCAGAGGCAGAACCTAATCAAAGCTGCAGGTCAGCAATAACTGTCTGTTGGATCACTGCTGTAGTGTAGTGTTCTACCACTATTCTATTCACAATGTCTGAAGGAAAAAAGACTGGTTTTATTTTGAGAAGACTGTGGTGCCAGGAATGACCAGGTGTAAAGCCAAGTGTATGTTCGAGGTATTTCATTTCAGAATGCAGTGAAGTTTCCAAATCTTATGTTAATAGGATGCAAGTTTTCAATTCAGAAGCTCCAAGTTTATGTAAAATCAAAAAATCGATTTAAATCCAAAAAATCTGATTTAAATCAAATAAATCCGATTTATTTGATTTTTTTTAAATAAATCATGATTTTTTCCAACCCTGAACATAGATGCCACATGTGTGGTGTCTGAGTTGTGTGTAACATAGATGCCATGTGCGTGGTGTCTGAGTTGTGTGTAACATAGATGCCACAGTGCGTGGTGTCTGAGTTGTGTGTAACATAGATGCCACGTGCATGGTGTCTGAGTTGTGTGTAACATAGATGCCACGTGCGTGGTGTCTATGATGTATGCTGGTGTAACGTAATAGATGCCACGTGCGTGGTGTCTGAGTTGTGTGTAACATAGATGCCACGTGCGTGGTGTCTGAGTTGTGTGTAACATAGATGCCACGTGCGTGGTGTCTGAGTTGTGTGTAACATAGATGCCACGTGTGGTGAGTTGTGTAAATAGATGCCAGTTGGTGCTGAGTTGTGAACATAGAGCTTGGTCATGAAATGATGACATGGTGTTTGAGTTGTGTGTAACATAGATGCCACGTGCGTGGTGTCTGAGTTGTGTGTAACATAGATGCCACGTGCGGTGTCGAGGATAGATCATAGTTGATGTGTAACATAGATGCCACGTGCGTGGTGTCTGAGTTGTGTAATAGATGAACAGGTCAGAGTGGTAACATAGATGCCACGTGCGTGGTGTCTGAGTTGTGTGTAACATAGATGCCACGTGCGTGGTGAGGTTAACATAGATGCCACGGGTCGAGTTGTGTGTAACATAGATGCCACGTGCGTGGTGTCTGAGTTGTGTGTAACATAGATGCCACGTGCGTGGTGTCTGAGTTGTGTGTAACATAGATGCCACGTGCGTGGTGTCTGAGTTGTGTGTAACATAGATGCCACGTGCGTGGTGTCTGAGTTGTGTGTAAGATGCCATGGGTCAGAGTGTAACATGATGCCAGTGCGTGTTCTGAGTAGTGTGTAACATAGATGCCACGTGCGTGGTGTCTGAGTAGTGTGTAACCCCAGTTAGTATGTAACAAGACCACGTGCGTGGTGTCTGAGTGTGTGTAACATAGATGCAGTCTGGTGTCTGAGTTTGTGTAACATAGATGCCACGTGCGTGGTGTCTGAGTTGTGTGTAACATAGATGCCACTGCGTGGTGTCTGAGTTGTGTGTAACATAGATGCCACATGCGTGGTGTGTACAAGTGCCGTCGGAGTCTGTGTGTAACATAGATGCCACGTGCGTGGTGTCTGAGTTGTGTTAAATAGATGCCACGTGCGTGGTGTCTGAGTGTGTGTAACATAGATGCCACGTGCGTGGTGTCTAGTGTGTGTAACATAGATGCCACGTGCGTGGTGTCTGAGTGTGTGTAACATAGATGCCACGTGCGTGGTGTCTGAGTAGTGTGTAACATAGATGCCACGTGCGTGGTGTCTGAGTGTGTGTAACATAGATGCACGTGCTGGTGTCTGAGTTGTGTGTAACATAGATGCCACGTGCGTGGTGTCTGAGTAGTGGTAACATGATGATGTGGGTCTGAGTGTGTAACATAGATGCCACGTGCGTGGTGTCTGAGTTGTGTGTAACATAGATGCCACGTGCGTGGTGTCTGAGTTGTGTGTAACATAGATGCCACGTGCGTGGTGTCTGAGTTGTGTGTAACATAGATGCCACGTGCGTGGTGTCTGAGTGTGTGTAACATAGATGCCACGTGCGTGGTGTCTGAGTTGTGTGTAACATAGATGCCACGTGCGTGGTGTCTGAGTTGTGTGTAACATAGATGCCACGTGCGTGGTGTCTGAGTTGTGTGTAACATAGATGCCACGTGCGTGGTGTCTGAGTTGTGTGTAACATAGATGCCACGTGCGTGGTGTCTGAGTTGTGTGTAACATAGATGCCACGTGCGTGGTGTCTGAGTTGTGTGTAACATAGATGCCACGTGCGTGGTGTCTGAGTTGTGTGTAACATAGATGCCACGTGCGTGGTGTCTGAGTTGTGTGTAACATAGATGCCACGTGCGTGGTGTCTGAGTTGTGTGTAACATAGATGCCACGTGCGTGGTGTCTGAGTTGTGTGTAACATAGATGCCACGTGTGGTGTCTGAGTTGTGTGTAACATAGATGCCACGTGCGTGGTGTCTGAGTTGTGTGTAACATAGATGCCACGTGCTGTGGTGTCTGAGTTGTGTGTAACATAGATGCCACGTGCGTGGTGTCTGAGTTGTGTGTAACATAGATGCCACGTGCGTGGTGTCTAGTTGTGTGTAACATAGATGCCACGTGCGTGGTGTCTGAGTTTGTGTAACATAGATGCCAGTGCTGGTGTCTGAGTTGTGTGTAACATAGATGCCACGTGCGTGGTGTCTGAGTTGTGTGTAACATAGATGCCACGTGCGTGGTGTCTGAGTTGTGTGTAACATAGATGCCACGTGCGTGGTGTCTGAGTTGTGTGTAACATAGATGCCACGTGCGTGGTGTCTCAGTAGTGTGTAACATAGATGCCACGTGCGTGGTGTCTGAGTTGTGTGTAACATAGATGCCACGTGCGTGGTGTCTGAGTTGTGTGTAACATAGATGCCACGTGCGTGGTGTCTGAGTTGTGTGTAACATAGATGCCACGTGCTGGTGTCTGAGTTGTGTGTAACATAGATGCCACGTGCGTGGTGTCTGAGTTGTGTGTAACATAGATGCCACGTGCGTGGTGTCTGAGTTGTGTGTAACATAGATGCCACGTGCGTGGTGTCTGAGTTGTGTGTAACATAGATGCCACGTGCGTGGTGTCTGAGTTGTGTGTAACATAGATGCCACGTGCGTGGTGTCTGAGTTGTGTGTAACATAGATGCCACGTGCGTGGTGTCTGAGTAGTGTGTAACATAGATGCCACGTGCGTGGTGTCTGAGTAGTGTGTAACATAGATGCCACGTGCGTGGTGTCTGAGTAGTGTGTAACATAGATGCCACATGCGTGGTGTCTGAGTAGTGTGTAACATAGATGCCACGTGCGTGGTGTCTGAGTTGTGTGTAACATAGATGCCACGTGCGTGGTGTCTGAGTTGTGTGTAACATAGATGCCACGTGCGTGGTGTCTGAGTTGTGTGTAACATAGATGCCACGTGCGTGGTGTCTGAGTAGTGTGTAACATAGATGCCACGTGCGTGGTGTCTGAGTTGTGTGTAACATAGATGCCACGTGCGTGGTGTCTGAGTTGTGTGTAACATAGATGCCACGTGCGTGGTGTCTGAGTTGTGTGTAACATAGATGCCACGTGCGTGGTGTCTGAGTGTGTAACATAGATGCCACGTGCGTGGTGTCTGAGTTGTGTGTAACATAGATGCCACGTGCGTGGTGTCTGAGTTGTGTGTAACATAGATGCCACGTGCGTGGTGTCTGAGTTGTGTGTAACATAGATGCCACGTGTGTGGTGTCTGAGTTGTGTGTAACATAGATGCCACGTGCGTGGTGTCTGAGTAGTGTGTAACATAGATGCCACGTGCATGGTGTCTGAGTTGTGTGTAACATAGATGCCATGTGCCTGGTGTCTGAGTTGTGTGTAACATAGATGCCACGTGCGTGGTGTCTGAGTTGTGTGTAACATAGATGCCACGTGCGTGGTGTCTGAGTTGTGTGTAACATAGATGCCACGGGTGTGTCTGAGTAGTGAACATGATGCCACGGCTGGTGTCTGAGTTGTGTGTAACATAGATGCCATGCCTGGTGTCAGAGTTGTGTGTAACATAGATGCCACGTGCGTGGTGTCTAGTTGTGTGTAACATAGATGCCACGTGCGTGGTGTCTGAGTTGTGTGTAACATAGATGCCACGTGCGTGGTGTCTAGTTGTGTGTAACATAGATGCCACGTGCGTGGTGTCTGAGTTGTGTGTAACATAGATGCCATGTGCATGGTGTCTGAGTTGTGTGTAACATAGATGCCACGTGCGTGGTGTCTGAGTTCTGTGTAACATAGATGCCACGTGCGTGGTGTCTGAGTTGTGTGTAACATAGATGCCACGTGCGTGGTGTCTGAGTGTGTGTAACATAGATGCCACGTGCGTGGTGTCTGAGTTGTGTGTAACATAGATGCCACGTGCGTGGTGTCTGAGTAGTGTGTAACATAGATGCCACGTGCGTGGTGTCTGAGTTGTGTGTAACATATATGCCACGTGGTGGTGTCTGAGTTGTGTGTAACATAGATGCCACATGCGTGGTGTCTGAGTAGTGTGTAACATAGATGCCACGTGCATGGTGTCTGAGTTGTGTGTAACATAGATGCCATGGCCTGGTGTCTGAGTTGTGTGTAACATAGTATGCCACGTGCGTGGTGTCTGAGTAGTGTGTAACATAGATGCCACGTGCATGGTGTCTGAGTTGTGTGTAACATAGATGCCATGTGCCTGGTGTCTGAGTTGTGTGTAACATAGATGCCACGTGCGTGGTGTCTGAGTTGTGTGTAACATAGATGCCACGTGCGTGGTGTCTGAGTTGTGTGTAACATAGATGCCACGTGCATGGTGTCTGAGTTGTGTGTAACATAGATGCCATGTGCCTGGTGTCTGGTTGTTAATGTGCCAGTGCGTGGTGTCTGAGTAGTGTGTAACATAGATGCCACGTGCATGGTGTCTGAGTTGTGTGTAACATAGATGCCACGTGCTGGTGTCTGAGTTGTGTGTAACATAGATGCCATGTGCCTGGTGTCTGAGTTGTGTGTAACATAGTTGCCACGTGCGTGGTGTCTGAGTAGTGTGTAACATAGATGCCACGTGCATGGTGTCTGAGTTGTGTGTAACATAGATGCCACGTGCGTGGTGTCTGAGTTGTGTGTAACATAGATGCCACGTGCGTGGTGTCTGAGTAGTGTGCCACAGAGGCACAGATATTTTTCATTAGTTTCAATTTATAATTTACCACTCATTAAAAAAAAAAGTTTGTGCATATATAGTTTTTTTTTAGTTGATGCTGAGCTCAGTGCATAATAAATAAACCTTTGCCAGTGTGAAAATAATTTAAGCATTTAGTTGATTGAACATATACTGGTTACACAACATGTAGAACAACGACTTATTTTCTTTTTGCAAATCTGAAGCCAGAATATATTAAACTTTGAGTTAGCACATATATCTTTCTAAAAACACGATTTGAATTTTTAGACCTCATGTCACATTTCTGTAGTTTTCATGAGAGTGAGATGTAACAGTTCTGTAAGTGATGGATGGCGGACAGAGAGTGGCGCCATAACAAGTTTGTTGGACTTTAGGCCAAAACGATTAAACATTGTGCCCAGTGAGCACCAAATATACAACAAATTAGATCAATATTACCTGAAGGCCTGGCCATACTGGCATTGCCTCGTTATGCCTTGTTTGAAGATCTAGTAATTCATGTAGGTTTTGACAGATTGATAGATTGGACGCTTCTTTGATGCATTAGCAAATATACCAATATGTCTTAATTATCATAACTACCAGAGTATGCATTTCGCCCATTAAATCTATCTACCCATGCTTACCAGCTGGCAAATAGGTGAGAGTTCTGTCTATCTCTGCATATATGTCGGAGACATCATTCTCTCTGCACAAACTGCAGCCAATCACATGTACATTGTCAGCCTCATAGACCCCAATGAGGGAACCAATGGCACAGTCAGCTGTCCGGGCTACACTGCTCAACTTCTGCAAAACCACAATAACAAGCACCTAATTAATACAATGAAATGCATATCATAAGTACATGCACAAATTAAAAGATAGTTTTGACATATTTATGTATGTTCACAGACAACAGTGATTTACAGTGTACCAAAATTAATATACTTTTATTGCCATCAGTTATATATATATATAGTATGTATTGTTTGACTGAATGTTCATTTGAATACAAATGTATTGTATTGTATTTTTTTATTAATTAATAATGTATTTAAAAGCTATTAAACATTTGGCAGATATTGAAACTTGTCCCATATAGAATGTAAATCAAAAGCCAAAATTAAAATGTACCACAGTTTGCATTAATCAGCTGCTTAATCACCAGGCTGCAGCTCTGTCACCTTCTAATTATTGATCAACTAGTTTGTGTTGCTTCTGGTATGAAATGAAAAAGACTGGGTATGAATTAATTTAAAGCAGAATATGATACCAAACAGAAACAATGTAATTAAACAGAGAGCACACAAGATGGCCAGCCTGATAGTGTGTAGTTGCCGAACTGATGTGTGCAATCCAGTGAAATGAGTGTTAGACTGACACCTTTTTTAATGTAGGTTTGAATTAGCAAAGCTCAGCATTGGGCCTAATCAATTATTGTAAAGCAATTGTATGCAAAGACCACAGCCAGGCTAGTTCTGGGGGAGAAAAGCACACAAAAACTTTGGTCTCATTTCATTTTCCAATATGCTGTCCACCATTGAATGTGTTTATTAACTTAGCTATCTTTGGACAGTATTGACATTCACAATGGACACCTGAAAGAATTAAACAACAAAGGGAAAATGGGCGAAGTAGTCCTCAAATCCTTTGAACTATATAGTGAGTTGGTAATTATGAATGAAATATGTTTTGGTGAATTATAGTCACCCCTAGGCTCTTCTCCAAAATTACCTAAATGGTATTTTCTATAGTTATTCATGTGAATTCATGCCATATTGTATGAAAATAGCAGACAATATTAATAAAGTATAACACCATTCACTCAACAGTTGTCTAGAATATAAATGTTCTATCTTTCTCAATTGTCACTTACATGTGACAATATATTTAATAAGTAGGTGCCAGACTTACATCGTTTAGTTTAGATAATTTCTCTGGTTATCCATACAAAATATGTGAATGCACTTCAATGCAGCAACAGGTCTGGTCATTGGTGGTTTTTAGTAAAAATGGAGTTATTTACTTCCAATCCACTCAGCCAACCAAATTATCAGAATGCAGTTGATATCAATAAAATGTATGATATTTCATTTTAGGGCTGTTCAGAATATTAATTTTACATGTTTGTCACCTACAGGTGACAATATACCAGTCACACAATTTTTAAGATAATTAAATAAGCATCAAAATAAAGTCAACTTGCATTGAAGATACAGCTTAATTGATGGAATACTAATCAACTATGCTTTCCAGGTAGGCTACATATATGGCCAAAGGATAGAGTATGTTTTCTGTCCGATAATGTGAATGCATGTATTATGTAATATTTATGTCATTTATTGAATGACTCTGTCTTCATATGTGTCAGCGTGTTTTTTCCTGCATCACCTATTATCTTATCTTACTGGTTCTCCATTCGAAATTGGTAACAGGGCTGATGAAAATGTTTTAAAATCACTAAACACACAATCATAGTTCTGCCAGCCGCTTCCATTTCAGTTTATAAATATATAATCAAACATGATGAGGTCGGCCCATGAGGTGCGCAAAAGCTAGCAAAAATGTTTAATGACCAACATAAAGTGGCAAGAAAATGTGTCCAGACAAATCGCCTATGTCTATTCGTTTGTATTCTATGTCAAACAGTCTGTCTACCTATTCGTCTGAGTCCAGCTGTCCAGATGAATTTTTAAGAGTCACTGTGAGTTCGTTTGGTTGAACAGACACCAGTTAATGAAACAGTTCTTGGTCCTGTTGGTTTTTACTCTGGGTAAAGAGTATCAAGCTTCTGTTAAGACTAAGGTGAGAATAACAAGTCCCCCCCTGGTAGTCACTTAAATACTTCACAGTGATCTTGGACTTTCGCAATCTCTGCCTGAGTGATCTCGGCCTTTTTATGTGAACTAGGCAAGTGACCTCGGCCTGTGCGGCAGTGATCTTGGCCTGTATAGCCAGTGATCTTGATGCTAACCAATATAATGAAATGGTATGTATGATGGTATTGCATCTGTATCATGTTGCAAAAATAGTATCAAATAAAGAAGCTGTGACGATCAGTCGTGATTTCGTTCTTATTTCTTACCTACTGATAAATTCCCAAGTTTGTTCATTGAACCTGTAATGCAATAAAAATGTTGTAATAATCCGCTGTGATCCCATTCTTATATCTTGCCTATTCATAATTCACCAAGTTTTGAGCACTGAACCAACCTGTGTGAATGGATTATGTTTTATAGTCTTCTTCTAGGAATCCGGTTTTATGTTGTTTAATTTTTGGAATTATAACTACCCAGGGGTATGCAACTGAGTGATTAATGCAATACACACCAATAAAAAGGGTAGAATGCATGGTAATTTAACTGTTTCTCAATAGTTTTTCTTATTGTTTATATTTGATTTGTGTCCATTGGAAAGGGGTGAACGTACGTAATCTTTTCGTTTGTCTTTGATATATGGGCTGTGTTAACATGTTTTGAGGCAGGCCATAGGAATTATGGCTGTCAACTCATGCATTGCTTTACTGAGCAGATTCTTTCTTTCATTTTTTTCCTTGACTTGTTACAACGCATGGAAACAATGTACGGCAATTGACTTAACACCCTCGATGTTGTTGCGTTGTTTATGGTTTCACAGAGCCAGAGCTGTTACTTTAAACGGTATAAACATCATGTCATGAGTACATATGAGATCAGTCGTTGGGCTTGACTGCAGAAAGCTTTAATTTACCCAAAGCACTATGCTTGGGTGAGAAATGTCTCCATTTAATGCTGTGAAGAGGAGCTGAGCAGATCTGACGTGTCAAATTTACCTCAGATCAGCATACATGCCTTATGATATAGACAGTTACAAAGATCCCCTACAAGAGCCAGTAAATTGGCATGCATTATTCTCAAAGTAAATGGTTTTGGACAAACGTCTTTCCGTTACACAGGCATAATGTGTCACGGGAACAACTTGTAATCAATCATTTACACACAATAGCCTCATCATCATAACCCTCATACATATTTATAACGAAATACAAAGTGAATATTCTTCCAGCTGCCGGAACCCATTTTTGGCCAGCTGATCTTCCGTGAGTGTAGTTGCGCATGCGCCGTGATCGCAACCCTTGTGTGCATGCGTATTGAACCAGTCGCATGCAAAATAGAGGTTTCTAGTTGTTTCCAGCACTCATCAGGGTTCTATTAACGGACTAGTCTGTATATGTTGTGGTTACAATGTTATGATCTTAATAAGGTCTCATTGAACTTGGTTAGCATGGAGTTCATCAGTGTCACGGTCAGCAATAAATAAATTTTCCTGTTTTAGCCTTTTTTCCGAGAAGGTTTTGTGGGGCTTGCAGCTGTGCGTAATTGAAAAGTAATTAAAAAGTTTGTTAGCTTGCGCTGCAATCTTGGGCATTCTTTTTTAGTCGCTCCCAGTGTAGGGCCTACTTGAATCATGCAAATGTGCCTATAACTGAACAAGTGTTGCTTCTTCTGCACGTTTTATCTTCTTGGATAATATCGCTGACCGTAGCACCAACGAACTCATTTTGCCGGCGACTGGTTCAGTATGCATGCACCCATGGGTCGCGATCACGGCGCATTCGCAACTACACCTGTCGGGTTCCGGCAGCCGGAAGAATATCCACTTTGTATTTATAAATACTTCTTAGATAAGCTAATCGCAGGGGTAGAAATAGTGGGTGTCCGGCAGTCCGAGGACTGCCAGAAATTCGGTCGGACTGCCAAAGATGGCGTTAGCGACAGTCTGACGGACACCCGCCAAATTCAGGAATATTTTTACCATTTTTTATTCACAATGTCGATCTTCGACAACGGCAACGACCCCTATTGATCAAGTCGAAAACGATCGTCGCGAACCTACCGGATTACTAACCAGTTACTATAAATTTATGTTTTCCATTTTGATCTTCGAAGGCGCGTTTAAATTTCATATTCACAGCGATCTTCAGAGGGAGCGAAGCAAAATTTAGGAGCCTTTTATTTGAGCGAGTCAGTTTTACGTTAGAGTTTATTGTTGGAAAGCGTTATTGAATATTGTTAAAGTTATTTGTTACCGATGCGCGTAGTTGTTTACCGACAATAACATGTGGAGGCATATTTCCAGAGTGGATTTCGGAGGATGAACGAAAGGAAAAAGGTAATTACGCTTGCAGATATGATTGTATGCTATTTAAAAACACTCGGGATTGTATATAATGCACTGTCAGTAAATGTAACAAGTGGGAAGACTTGTTCAATGTTGTACTAATAACCAAACGCTTGTGGTCAGCCATGTTTGTTTACGCATCCACCTTGGATCAAGTCCGTTGCGGTTATTAATCTAATGCCATCCTTAATTATATTACAATTTAGAGAAGCCATCAGCGTATGAATGTGTGTCTTACTGTGTTTTAAGTCAACTTAGATAATAATTTGGTAGAAATAACCAAAATATGTCTGGCATTTATTGTGATAGGCTAAGGGGTAACGCCGTAACGGTGACGCTCATCAGCTGAAATGGTTGTACCTATTATTTTCTGTGACTTCTGTATCAAACATTTCAAGCCCATTGCATATTTTAACTGTTACTTAGCATCTTGTTTGGGGACATATCGTCCACAATATTGGGAAATAAGTGACTTGGGACATAACATCTATAATTCTTACAAAACATGGGTAATCTTATACTTACCTGGCCTAAATCAGTTGGGCCCTTTTAAACCGTTTCTTCTATTTCTTATCGATATGTAGTTGTTCAAAATGTCATTCTACACCACTTCAGGTACCGTACAAAGAAGTCATGATCAATCTTAATTTTTTATTTGTGTTTTAGCAAGTTGACACGTCGCCCCAACCATACATGTGGAGGCAGTAATAACGAGAGTGACAGTGATAGTTATCTGGCGACAGCTCTTGCCATATTGGAAGAGTGAGATGAACGAGCTTGTTGATGTACATATGTTTTTGGTGTTTATGTATATATGTTTATATATGTTCATGAGCACTGTGGCTCAGGGGTAGGGCGTCGAACTCTCGACTAAGAGAACCCGGGTTCGAATCCTGTGCTGCGGAGGATTGGATACTGCGCTATATAAGAACTTACCTTAATTATATCCGGTGCAGGTATATATAATTATGTTTCTGGTGTTGGTGTATATATGTTGTTTGTGCGGGGGTATGTATGTGTTTGATGTTCGCCTTTTGTATTAAATTTGTTCGATTTTAAAATATTGTGTTTGTCGTGTTATTTTGCAAAAAAAAATTGGCGGGGCCATTTTCAGGACAGCCCAGATATCCCTGAGGACTGCCAGATTTCTCAACTAGGCAGTCCTGCTGACTGCCAGATATTTTGGAGTTATTTCTACCCCTGTCATCGCATGTGTTCATGCTACTGCACAATAATTAATATCTGGCTAACATCCCGCAAATAGGCCGAGATCGCTGCTATATAAAACAAAAATCTTTGTAAAAACAGAGACCTGATGAAAACAAGGCTTACCAACCATGCAGTGTTATACACTGCATAGTATTTACGACAGTATGTTGCCAAAAAATGCTTGGTAACATCATCTGAATACAGGCCGAGATTATGCATTGTTTCATAGGCCGAAATCACTGCCGCATAGGCCGAGATCACTGGCCGAGTTCACTGAATACAGGCCTAGATCACTGAATACAGGCCAAGGTCACTGCTGCATAGGATTAGGCCTAGATCACTGCCGCACAGGCCGAAGTCACTGGCAGAGTTCACCGAAACAGACCTAGGTCACTCAGGCCGAGATCACCGGGTACCACTCAATTCTCAAACATATGGCAACCCTGACCAACGCTGTTTTGGGGCAATTTGAGGTAAAAATGCTAATGCCAACACTTTATTATAACTGCAAAAATGGCAATATATTTTGTTTTACGTGGTGCGGGCCTAAAATAAAAAATTACCAGTCAACGCAAGTGTTGATAAATAAACTATAGGCATTGTCAGCAGACATTTTCATTATATTATCGCCCACACAAACTACGTAAATTTTTATTTCACTTAACAAATATATACACGAAGAACTATACATATATATTTATATCTGGAAAACATAAGTGAGTTTCTAATTTAAACTGAACAATTTCATGGTTTACCTCTGATACGAGATTCGAAATTAGAACGTTTTTCGCCATGGCTTGTACACATATGAACATTTACCACTTCCGAACACCGACTGACACGCCTAGCCTCGAGCCTGGGAATATGCCACCGATCGGTACGCTCCATGTTTACGAGCTTTGTTGTTGTTTGCGCGTCCGATCGTAAATGTTGGAGACTTTTATTATTGTGTTGTACTAACAATTCTAAATGTAATACCGAATGGTATTACTTGTATTTATAAAATCCTAGAAATAAATTAAAATGTTAGGCCTTAATTTAACGAGTATTCGCTCAGTCAAAGACAGAAGTCCCACATAGTCATAGATGATAGACGGCAGCTGCATACTATTGGTTTAGTTAAATCGTTTGCTGTAATAACTCGCCTAAAGGTACAAGTGTTCATAGGGCACTAATTCCCGTTATTGAATACCGAAACGGTCACCTGGCAGGTGAGGAATTCTGAGGCTCCAGCCATCTTTTGATGTTCTTTGATCTACTGTGAAAGGGCATATATGTGGATTGATCTAGGATTGCACTGCTAGTTGCACATTTGTTAGTGGGTGGGGTGAGTATAGTTCGTGTTATCGAGGGTTATTTAATAGAATGTACTTCACTAAGATCATGGACGTTATATCTGAGGCTAGCTGTCTTTTGATGTAACAACTCGCCTAACAGTACATGTTTTCATAGGACATTATACACTTGTTATTGGATGCCGGCATTTGGTGAGGACATCTGAATGTTGATGGGCATTATCTCTTTACAAGTGTAAGTTAATTGTAGGTCTAGTTATTACTAGCACTGAGACTGATTAGTACTTATGCTACTTATTACAATCACACTCGTTTTATCACCCCCATTAAAAGTATAGCACTGATATGACCTATAGGTATATCAATAAAAAAATACATAACATAAAATTAAAAAAGTAAAAAAAGTAAGGCATTTGATGAGGACATCTGAATTCAATTCAATTAAATAACTTAATTCCGGAACATTACATCCATATAAAAACTAAAGTATGACTAATAAATATATAAATAAAACATTAATAACATAAAAAATATTAATAAAAGTTTAATAAAATACAACATATTTAAATAAATTTAATAACATAAAAAATATTAATATGAATGTAGGCCATATACAGTCATATGCATGTTAAGATTTATTATATAAATGTTATATATGCAGTACATGATGGCTCTTCAGGTGCATTTATATGCCTGCATTCATTTGCGTATGGATATATGTACATGTTGGTTGTAACAACTGAAACGAAACAGTTATTTGAATATATTTGAATACGTTTCATAGTTAGTTCATAGGCCTATTGATACATTTTAGATAAAACTAAATTAAGCAACTAGGACAATTGTAACTGGAATAAGTATAGCCATTCACGGGAAGCCAGCTGTTTTGTAGATGATACAATGTAGGCGCGCCTAAAATATAAAAGGACAAAACAGTGTGAAATCATTATAATATCGTTGTGTGATTTTGTAACATTCATTTTGCTCCTGGGTTAGCTGAGCAATTGAGTAGATATTCCAAATGCTTTGAAATCTCCTCGTGGCTACTCGTGCTTTGCAAGTTACTAGAAACAACAACTTTCTAGAGGAGGCATAACTCCAGAGGTGTGACTTTGGTGTAGCACTTCTGACATACTTTAAAGGAACTACAATAAACTTTGGAGGTGACCATGTAGGTATTTAAAGGCGTGGATAATGTTTGAGGGTCATTCCCTCAATGAGCAGCTTGTGCTGTCATGATGACTCTTCAGACGTCGCAAGTCGCATCACAGATGTTGTGAATTTCCATATAACGTAAATACTCCATGGTTTTGCAGTGCTTGTCAATGCAAAAGACCAAGTAAAGTGCCTACAAAATGTCAATAAAAAGTCATGAATGTTATTACCCCTGTTATTATCATTATAGTTATTTTACTATCTTATCATGCGTGGTGCTACAATATTTCATTGAAAAGACTAACTTATATGAGTTTAATTTACCAATACTGTTATTATATTTCATTTGCATGTTTTTTAAGGTAAAAACCTTTTTAGTAAGGTAAAAATATGGATATTGTCGCTTTTATTGGTGTTATTTTTTAACTTTTTAAATTTAATATGGTATATACATTGAATTACACACACAATATATATATATATATATATATATATATATATATATATATATATATATATATATATGATGTATTGTTGAATAAATATAATACTAACAATATTTATGTATTGGTACAATAAAAACAAATAAACCAAGTTTGTTTTGAAATAGAAATTTTAATTTTAAAACCAAATATTTAAAAATTTTGTATTGGGTGAAAAAATAAAAACATGGAGCGTACCGATCGGTGGCATCTTTGTTAATGTGGTCTGCCGTTTCCGCGCGGTCTGCCAATGGTGGCCCGCCTTTTAGTATGTCCCAGCCTCGATTACCTAGGTTCCGTAAGGTGGCAGCACTTCGGCCTACACTAAAAGACGGACCACGCGAACCAGGAGAACGACATTCACAAAGCATGTATGCGTCCTATCGATCGGAAGTATACGCTCCTTGACATTGATTTGTGTAGCTTTAATGTCATCATTATGCAAACACCTAGATTTCATGTATATGTTTATCTCTCAACAACTTTTCAGATTGTGGGCTACACATTTTTAATGTTCTTCTTTTCTCAAGTAAATTACTATTTTGCCAGAAATAGAACTTCTGCTTTTGAGATTTGAGAGGTATCCATCACGTGATGACTTGAATGGTTCAATATTTAAATATAAATTAAGCAAATTTAAAAGCTTAACACAAGCAAGCTGTTAGATGTTCCACTTGTATGCAACTAGAATAGTGCTTACCCGTTTTCAGACTGGTCTACCATTGTATTTATATTCAAATCATCACGTGATGACTTGAACGGCTCAATATTTAAATATAAATTACACAAATATAAAAGCTTAACACGGCCTTTCATCTCTACAACCACAGCAAACACTCGTGTGGTCCAAGGGACCTCAAAGTAATCTAAAGCGAATACAAAAACTTCAAAACAAAGCGGGCAGAGTCATTCTACGCTGCAGGCGGCGAACTCACATATCAATTATACATAGCTCACTCGGACGGCTAACATTACAAAACAAAATAAAGTTACACAAAACGCTAATGGTTGGCAAATGCCTCTTGGGGGTTGTGCCTTCATATCTCCGGGGCAAATTTATACGTGCCAAAGACTTTCACTCCTACTCGACCAGATATGCTAACTGTAATCTGTTTATACCACGTGTCAGCTGCAATGCAGCTAAGAACCTTTTCTGCTACGAGGGAGCTGTGCTTTTCAATACTCTAAATAACACTGTCAAAACTAGTCAAAGCTACAAAGAGTTCAAAGATAAATGTAAAACATGTTTTAACCACCTTATATAGAGTACTTCAACAAGCTGTGTTGTTGGCAGCTTATACCATGTTTGTATCTTATTGTAGATTTATGTTTTAACTTAATCTATATTTTATGTATGTTACATCATATATCTTACTAATTTACATCTTTTAATATAGCATGTTTGTACGATTGTGTGTATGAGGACTTCACTGAAAAGAAATTTAGTGTATATTTTAGTGTACACTGTATTTAGCTGAGCCATCATGAATAAATATATTATATCATCATCATCATCATCACTTATATACAAGTTGAATAGTATTTACCAGTTTTCAGACTGGTTTACCATTTTATTTGTATGTGCCTCAAAATGTGTTTGATGGTGATTTATGCACATCAGACTAATAAGTCCGTGGTTTAAACTATGTCTAATATGGCTTGTGTTTACAAGTGAAACATAAATTAGTTATGATGGAAATTGCTACATTTTATGCTATTTGTGTATACATAACTTGTTTTATAGAAGACTATGTAAACACTATTGAACAGAGTTATACTCTGGAAACTAATGTTTGAATAAAGCTTATTATATATATATATATATATATATATATATATATATATATATATATATATATATGTGTGTGTGTGTGTGTGTGTGTGTGTGTTTGTGCGTGCGTGCGTGCGTGCGTGCGTGCGTGGGTGGGTGCGTGCGTGCGTGTGTGTGACCCTGTGACTTGTATGCGTATGACATTAAGCCGTGTCACTGACTAGCGATTTTCCTTATAATTACAGGCATTGCATGTTAACGTTAACCGCTGCAACCCTTTCTGCTTTTCTGTTTTACCCCGGCCTCTAGCGCGCTGTCATGTGCCCAGATATTGATAACAATGCGCACGGACGGCTTTGCGCGCGAGATTAATGCTATTCCGAGTAACAGTCGCCATTTTAGTTGAAGTTAATTGCCGTTTGAGTTAGGTTGTAAACACAATTTAACGTTTTGTTTGGTTTTAAGCTTGTAACATATTCGCCGTTTTAGTTGGGGTTTATTGCCGTTTAAATTAGGTTGTGAACACTATTGAACGTTTTGTTTGGTACGTTTTAAACTTGTAACATATATTCGCCGTTTTAACTGGGACGTTTTAGCTTTTATTCATTCTGATAATAAATCTATCTACTTATTCTGTTTGCCTTAGTTGTGTTTGATTGGTTTGGGGACCCGCGGAGCGCCGCAGGTCACATCTTGGCGTCCGGAAGTGGGATAAGGCATTCAGATAAATAATTTTAATTCTATCTTCTCTCCCTATTTTTCTTTTATGTTTCAAAATTCTTATTTTGTAATTTAACGGCGACCTCGAAAGGACGAGATGGAGGATCTCCAGAAGCAACTGGAGGCGTTACAACAGAGGACTCAGGACAACCATCGGGAAATGGAACAGTTACGAACTGCACAGGCGGCACCGACGTTCGTGGTGCAGCGAGAGAGGAAGCTGCGTCGCTTCTCTGGCACGGAGGATCCGCTGCTCTCCGACTGGGCGGAAGAAGCACGTTTGTGCATTCTTGCGCAGAAGTTGAGCGGCGAAGCAGCGGCCAATTTCCTGCACAGCTACCTCGATGGCGCTGCCCGACTGGAGGTTCGCTGTCGGCCCAGCGCGGTGAAAAAGGATGCCGACAGTATTCTGGTAGCACTGGAGGATGTGTTTGACGAATTGGAAAACGCCAACCAGCTGCTCCGTCGCTTCTTTTACCGGAAGCAGTTGTCCGGCGAGCCGATTGCATCCTATTCCCACGTCCTAATCGACATCGCCGATCGGGTGCAGCGACTGGAAGCAAGGAGTTCAGCGGAACGCGACGTGATGCTGCGCGACCAGTTCGTCGAGAACGCGCATGTGAGTGAGGCGCGCGCCGAACCCATAGACACGCAGCGAGAGTTCACCAAATTATGGGGCGAAGTCGCCGAAAACAAGAAGCTGCTGACACAAGTGCTGGCACAGCAGAGAGAGCTGCTGACGATGTGTGCTGGAGCGCCATCAAATGTGCCGGCCACGCCGCAACGACCTTCCGCCCCTGCCCAACGCCGGCGGTACAGCGACCTGGAGTGTTACCAGTGCCACCAGAAGGGACACATCAGGCGCCACTGCCCAATGGCTAGTTTAAACTAGTTTCCTCCACCATGAGAAATGGCCCAGGGGTGGAGGAACGGGGCATCCTGATGACCGCGTCCTACGACCAGATGGTAGGTAGGGTTCCCTTAGCGAAAGTGACTGTCTGTCGTTTGTGACAGAGTCGTTCTATCATGCGATACTGCAGCCTCAAGGACACGTGTTACATTGTGCGCGCAACTGGTTAAGCATACGGGCGGCGGACGGATTAGAGATACCATACGTTGGGTACTTCGAGACCACGGTGTGCTTCGCAGGTGTGATAGTCGAAGATAGAGCAATACTGGTTGTGCGCGACGCAGGACATAAACTTCCTGGGTTACTTGGTATGAACGTGTTGTCACACGTCCCGGAATTTGCTAGATGTTTGGAAAAGGTAACTGTTGCAGACAACTTCCGATTCGCACGAGTGGCAGGCAGACAAGCTGTGTGCGTACCTGCCAGGTCAACTGTATTCGTACAAGCAGTGGGAGGGCGAATTGGTCAGACCGCCGCATTCGAGTCACTCACCACCGGATGTGGACCTCTTCTCGCTATGAACGCTGTCGTGTGCGACCACTCGTTCATGGTGGCAGTTGTTAATTCAACTGATGACGATTACTGGTTGAGACCGCGAACGCGATTGGGAGTGTTAAAGCCAGCGGGTGTCCTCCCGGCTGGTGGAGTTCGAGTTGACGTGAGCGTGAACGAGATTGTCGTTGGTGTGGCACCGCAACAGTCGTCCTCGAAGGAATCGTTTGGTGGAACAGATGACAATCTGATCGATCAGACGCATGAAGTAAGGGCTTTGTTTAACCGACACCGTGTCGTGTTTGCACAATCAGACGACGACCTGGGGTGCACCAGTGTCGTGCAACACCGAATCCGGACAACAGACGACATCCCCGTTAGCATGCCGTACAGACGGATCCCGCCAACACAGTTGGATGAAGTCAAAGATCATCTTTAGAGCTTGGTGCGGACGGGTGCAATTGTGGAGAGCAAGAGTGACTTTGCCAGTGCTGTTGTGTTCGTGAGGAAACGATCTGGGGCCTTGCGCATGTGTTGCGACTTCCGTGCGCTGAACGCGAAGACCGTGAAGGATGCGTATCCACTGCCACTGATTGACGAGTCGATGGATGCGTTGGCAGGTGCCCGGTGGTTCAGCACACTGGACTTGTAATCGGCCTACACCCAGGTACCGATGCACCCGGAAGACCAACACAAGACTGCCTTCACCACCCCATTTGGCCTGTACAAACACCGACGAATGGCATTCGGACTGTGTAACACACCCGCCACCTTCCAGCGACTCATGCAGACAGCTTTCGGCGAGGAAATGTTCAGTATCTTGCTCTGCTACCTGGATGATGTCCTCGTCTTCTCATCTACTATCGCTGAACAGCTCAAAAGACTGGACACGGTGTTCACGCGACTGACAGAATACGGGCTGAAACTGGAACTGAAGAAATGCGCATTCTTCAAGTCTGAAGTACAATACCTCGAACATCGCGTGTCGGCTGCCGGGATTGTGACCGATCCAGAGAAAGTCGCAGCTGTAGAACGTTGGCCAAGACCTGAAACCCTGAAGCAACTGCGTTCCTTCATGGGGTTTGCTTCCTACTACCGCCGCTACGTGCCGCGATTTACCGCTATCGCGAGCCCACTGAACGCTTTAACAACCACCTGCTGTCGTGACATCAAAGGAAAGCGAAGACCGAGTGCTTCATTCCAACTAGCAAGCAGATGGACTGAGAAATGTGAAGAGGCCTTCTCTGCGATAAAACTGTCCTCGGATTTGCCGACTACAGCCAACCGTTTATCGTGGAACCGGATGCATCGGAACTTGGACTAGTAGCTGTGCTTAGTCTAGGAGCTGTGCTTAGTCAGATCCAAGACGGCAAGACACGAATCATAGCGTCTGCGAGCCGTGGCCTATACAAGTCGGAAAAGAATAAGAGCAACTACTCATCTAAAAAGCTAAAACTGTTGGCTTTGAAATGGGCAGTGTGTGACATGTTTCGCGATTATCTCTTGGGTGGCGAATTCATTTTGTACACCGACAACAACCCGTTGACATATCTGATGAGATCGTCGAAGTTGTCAGCAGTTGAGCAAAGATGGGCTGCAGCACTCGCCCCGTCCAACTTTGTGATCAAGTATCGTTCGGCAAAACACAACGCGAACGTCGATGCGTTATCGCGCCTCACACCCGCCGCGATGGTCTCGTCTGATGTCGACAGCTGCTTCGAGGAGTTGACCAGAACGACAAAGCTGCCAGCAGAAATACGCGTCAATGCTGTGGAGGCTCGAGAACAGGCGCCAGCAATCGTGGGTGACTCTATCGGGACGTTACCGTCCATATCACCAGCTGATATGCGTGATTTGCAGAAGAGTGACGACGTCCTGTAACGCGTAATCTGGTATCGTAATCGTGGACGACACCCAGACACGAGGGAGCGATCGGATGAGTCAAAGGCGGCGTTGGCTCTCTTGGCTATGGGACAGAGGATCGTTGAACACGATGGTGCGTTGTATCGACACATAACCACCCCTGGCGGCATTCAACGCGAGCAGTTACTTCTGCCATCTAGCTTGAAGGAGACAACACTGCGCGGCCTGCATGATGAAGCAGGGCACCAGGGAGTTGAGCGCACCGAGGCCTTGGTCAGAGAACGATGCTACTGGGTTGGACTCCGTGAAGATGTGAAGCGATGGGTTGAGAGATGTGAACGATGTACCGTCTCTAAGATGCCTCAAGTTAAAACAAAGACTCCCATGGGAAGGTTATCAGCGATGCGACCTCTTGAGGTATTGGCTATCGACTTCACTGTGTTAGAACCGGCATCAGATGGTAGAGAGAACGTTCTTGTCATCACCGACGTATTCACGAAATACACGGTGGCAGTGCCGACACGCAACCAGCGAGCAGACACGGTGGCACGCATTCTTGTCAATGAATGGTTCCTCGTGTTCGGTGTGCCATTGCGTATACACAGCGATCTTGGCCGTAACTTCGAATCAGCGTTTATTCGCAAGCTGAGTACCATGTACGACATCAAGAAGTCCCACACCACTCCTTACACCGCATGGCAGCACTGGCTATTCGCCACACTATTTGATGTTCGGGCGAGACAGCAGGCTACCCATCGACGTGCTACTGGGAGGAGAGGAGTCGTCCTGTGGTGGTTGGGTCCAGCATCATCAGCGTCGGCTGCATGACGCGTATGCGAAAGCAGCGACGCAGCTGAACAACCACGCCGACCAGCGAAAGACGCGTCACGATCGCCACGCACGCGAGCTTCCACTCGCTGCCGGGGAGCGCGTGTATCTCCGCAAGCACGGAGTGCTCGGGCGCAACAAGATCCAGGATGTGTGGCAGCCCACTCCCTACCGTGTCGTGATGCGTCAAGGGACGAACGACGTCTATGTGGTCGAGCCCGCCGACGGGTTCGGAGAACAACACACGGTGAATCGGGCTGCACTACGATTGTGCGTACCGGGAAATAATCCAACAGCGGCACAACCAGCGCGACGTCGTCGTCTGCCGTGTCCACCGAGTGTGACGTCTGCGGAAGGGATGTCACGTCGGACACATTGAGTACTCCATTGTTGTGGACCGTGAGAGACCAGGTCGACCGCGAGGAAACATCTTCGTCCTCGCCCGTGTCCGACTCCAGCTCCACGACCTGTGACGAAGAAGACGTTCGTCCTGTGACATTACGGCGCACGTGCCGTACTCGAGCGAGAACGCACACGAACCCGGGCAACTGGCCGCGCTCAGCCAACCGATAGTTTGAGCAACCTAGCGGAACATTTTAGGTTCGGAGCTATGCTGCTCATAAGTTGGGGAGAGTGTGACCCTGTGACTTGTATGCGTATGACATTAAGCCGTGTCACTGACTAGCGATTTTCCTTATAATTACAGGCATTGCATGTTAACGTTAACCGCTGCAACCCTTCCTGCTTTTCTGTTTTACCCCGGCCTCCAGCGTGCTACCATGGGCCCAAATATATATAACAATGCGCACGGACGGTTGCGCAGCCGGTTGTTGTCAGATTTGCGCGCGAGGTTAACGCTATTCCGAGTAACAGTCGACGTTTTAGTTGGAGTTAATTGCCGTTTGAATTAGGTTGTAAACATTATTTAACGTTTTGTTTGGTTTTAAACTTGTAACATATTCGCCGTTTTAACTGGGACGTTTTAGCGTTTATTCATTCTGTTAACCAATCTTATATACTTATTCTGTTTGCCTTAATTGTGTTTGGTTGGTTTGGGAACCCGCGCAGCGCTGCAGGTCACACGCACGCACGCACGCACGCACGCACGCACGCACGCACGCACGCACACACACACACACACACACACACACACACACACACATGTGTACGTATTTGTAGATGAACAAATGGATGGAAATAGTCCTGCTGCAGCTTCAAATTTAAAAGATGCAAATTCCAAGTGGACTTGCTGCAGCACCAAGATGAAAGTTTACTTGCAGAACAGTCTGAAGTAACAATGATGGTGGAACTATTTTCATTTGGGAGGGCAATGAACTGCCAGAAATTCATCAACTGAAAAAAGATTACTCGATCAGTTTTAAATAGAAGTCCCATGCAAACAGCGGCACTATGCAGTCAAATTAATGATTTTGTTTATAAAAAAGAAAACATTCAGGGGAAGCTGCCATGGATGATAAAATATGCAAGAAAAACAAGTGTGAAAAATTCCACATTTTTGTATTGCACAGGCCATTTGAACACGGTATGTATATGGTATGCAATATATATATATATATATATACATGTGTGTGTAATATATGCATATATCGTATGCATGCCATGTTCAAATGATATATGTGTGTGTGTGTGTGTGTGTGTGTGTATGCGTGTGCGTGTGCGTGTGCGTGTGCGTGTGCGTGTGCGTGTGCGTGTGTGTGTGTGTATAAGGCTAAATGCTGCATAGGGAGACCAGAGCATATTATACGACCGCCTATAGGAGACCGGGCGTATATTTTTATGTAACTGATTTTCCAATTATGTATAATTGTAACATTGTCTGTTATACCACATACTACAATATTGTTATTACATTGTAATAAACAACATATGTACACAAAAATCGGTCTCCTTAAAACCTATATGCTTAAATGCCGCGTACGGGAGACCGGTGTGTATATTATACTTATTTGCAGTAGTATATATTTAACGCCGACCTGGTATATCCAAAACCCAATACAACGATAACAATAACAACGTAAATATATATGAAGATACACAAATTGACAGCGACGCATTTAACAAATGTACAACGTATGCCTAGGAGATCCATCAAATATTTGTTTTATTAATGTGTGTATATATTTATTAAAATTAATACATATCAAACAAGCATACAGTACACTGAGCACGGAATGCTAACCCCTCAATCAATATACAGCAAAACTCCGGTCTCCTTAAAACAGCGGTCTCCCGTATGCGGTGCTATATGCATAACTGGTCTCCCGTATGCGGCGTTTAACCGTATGTATATATTATACATATTATATATATATAACTCAAAATCCTGAGCTGCCTGTGAAAGACATTGTAGGTATGTTACAAGGAAAGATATATATATAATTATTGTCATTCCTTGTAACGTAACTACAATGACTTTCCTGTCTTTCAGCCTCTGAACTGGAAATTAAACATCAGAAATGGATTCTATATACCCAAATATCCCTAAAAAGAGGTATTACCTATAATTCTAAGACAAGTGGTTCTAAAGTATTTTTTTATATCTAACTAGTGGCCATTTGTGATCATGAATAAACTAAAATATAATTGCATAGACGTTTCCATTTATTGTCCACAGAGGTCAACGTTGACCTTCACAGCATATGATCTAAATATTTAACATCGCAAATGGATTCTATGCAAATATCCAAAAAAGAACTGCTAGACATAATTCTAAGACAAGTGGTTCTAAATTGCAGTTGTTAGATATGACCAGTGGCCATCATAGATTTATGCAAATTACCAAAGTTGCCGTTTGGGCAAACAAACTGAATGTGCAGTAGGACCCAAGTCCAAATCAACAAAAAAGTTCAGAGGATAGAATATTCTTGGTTTGCTATTGCCATATCTCTATGTGGTGAGTTTACGCAAACTGGGTTTCTTTCTGTAAATGGATTTTTCTTAAATTTCACCAGGTGTTTTCTCAACCAACCTCACCTTTTAGCCCATTTGCGTCAATCACATATACTGTAACTGGATCAAGAACACATCATGCGAGAATTGACAGGCACGAGTGTCAAAAAAATCCATAATAAAACCTTAATACAACATTCCTTAATAAACCATTTCTTCATGGCTTTCACAGTAGGATTAAACCAGCAAACCTCACGCCTATGGGCAATAGATACCCTGACATTATCGCAAGGAAAGGGAACACTTGTGTGGTTATTTTGATACCACGATTTGCATCGACAAGTTCAACATCAATTATGCCCACAGTCGCAAAGTAATATATTATGACCAACCATCATTTGTAAAAGCTGCAAGAATGTATAACTTAAAATCCTGACCTGCTGGAACAAATTTGTCTTCAAACATATATATGGAATCAGCATAGTGGATTTAATTTTAAGACTACCAAAATTTCAGTAATTTTTTTGTGCAAAATCCACGAAAATTACTAAGTCCTACATAAAATATGTACGTTATTATATTATTGGACAAAATTTAATTATTACATTATCAGACAGGAGCACATTATTACATCATCAGTTAAAAAATTATTACATAATCAGGAATCAAGTTTATTACAGTATGGGGTGATTTTATTACATTATCATAGTAGTTATTACATTATCAGGCAGTTACTACATTAACAGGCACTTATTACATTATCAGTTGTAATAAAGCGGCAGGAAAGTCCCAGTGTCCCAGTAGTCATGTCTCATTTATCTACACTTCGCTTCCCAATGTTTTTGGTTAGATATACAAAACATATGGATTAGCGAGGCACCTTATTACATATGTTATCAAGATTGTTCACATATAAAACGTGTGTATCGCGATTGAATTATTGAAGACCAGAAAAATAATGAGACCTGACCATAGCTTTATGCAGAGACCTGTCCACCCGTTATTTGGATGGGTAAAAACCAATGTGGACGGGTAGAAATATGGGTGGACGGGTAAAAAAATGAAGGAACAAAAAAAAGGTCTTCCAAAACCATAGAATAATCTGATATTGTCAGTTATGCCTTAGATGTGTGAGTGTAAATGGTGTCTAAATGGTGTTTTAAAGTTTGTAAACTGGCTTAACAGTTAACATCCATGTGTCCACCAAAACATGTGTGACTGGCAATAATTGTATCCTGTATAAAGCCCTGGGCCCAGTTTCATAAAGCCGTGTAACTTTACACGCAATTACGCGGTCTACTGGTCGCAGCTAACAACAAATAGTCAATGGAGCTTACGGCTGGTTTCATGAGACCAATTTAGCATTCGCGTAGCTAAATCAACGTAGTATTGACCTAGTTAGGTCGCTGTGGGGAATCCCTGTATTTGTGCTGTGTCTGAACAACCTTTTTTCTTTCTAGCTGCTGCCTTTGTCGTTCGTATAGCAAATCGGAAGCTATGAAGAATGTAAAGGATATCCAGTGTAAACATCAAAAAAATTGAGAGTTGGGAGCATACCGTAAATATTTCAACTAGCGTAAAGTTACGCTTACTAAATACAAGGTGCAGCTAAGTGCAACTATGGAGCAGACTCGTGAAACGCAACTAGCGTAACTTTACGACGTTTTAGGCTTTCGACGAGTTATTGCCCGCTACGACTTCTTAAGTACGCTCCATGAAACTGGGCCCTGGACCTGACTGTATATCATAGTAGAGTGTGAATTCTCAAACACCAAGGTGAAACTAACTGTGGTTTTTAAAGTTTATTAGACACAATATGTTTCAAAATGGCTCTTCAGCATATCTTGTTTTATCAAGGGTATACTATATAAATTATGTTATGTTTATGTCTACAGGAATGCCATTATAAATAGAGCAGTCT
The DNA here is from genome assembly GCA_025642075.2 of Ridgeia piscesae. NCBI lineage: Eukaryota > Metazoa > Annelida > Polychaeta > Sabellida > Siboglinidae > Ridgeia > Ridgeia piscesae. The sequence goes on from JAODUO010000484.1 coordinate 227,428, forward strand.
ATTTTAATGTTGTAAGTAAGCAGCTGACAAAATTAGTGACATAAAATAACATCATATCTAAGTCACTATAAAATGTCAGCAAAATAGTCCACAGACTACAAGTATCACTCATCGTCATCACTGCTGTCATCATCACCTTTGCCTCGAATGGTTTTCTTTTTGCTCTGATGACTCAGCAGTGACTTCTTTTTGCCACTTATTGGGGGGGTCATTAGGTCGCCTTCATACTTGATAACTTCCTTGCGGGCAATCCGCCATTCTAGGACCTCAGTTGGAAAGTCATCTGCACCACCCATGTCATCAAATCCAACAATGTAGTCGACAGTCTTCCCATTCTTTGCTATGCAGATTGTAGGCAAGACAACAATACGCAGTCGCTCAACAAGAAATGGACATTTCTCAGCATTGATTTTCACAAAGTGTGTTTCAATGTGTTTCGGTGCAAGCAATGCCAGATGTTTGTCAACAATTTTGCAGCGGAAAGTACTTTCCCTGTAAAAGTGGCATACTACGTTTGCACTCTTCTTGGTCATTTCAAAGAATTCTTTTTCATCTGCAATCTCCTCGTACTGGCCATGTCCAAGACTGAGCCACTCCTGCTTCTGCTTCTGTGCTGCCTTCAACTGTTCCATTCTGTTCTGTCGAAGCTGCTCAAAGCCACTCTCATCCATTTTTTCCATCCGTTCAATTTCAGCATCTACCTGACTTTCAATGATTTTTGTCACCTTTAACAGTTGGTCCTCCATGACTGCTTATTGTTCTGTTCAGTCAACTGCAAAAAGAATAAAACATGAATCATATGCATTAAATTAGGATACATTTCTATAGTTATTACAAGAGAAGTCATAGTTCTAACTGCCATGCAATAATAAGTATTATTTGACAAACAAAATAAATCTTATGGTAAAAGTTATGTTTTACCATCAACTATAGTCAAGCGCTGAATTGTCATGTAGACTAATCAAGTGAAGTAAAGCGGTTTCTACCATTACAACCTCTACCTCATTTCTACCGTAAGTAAACTAGAAACTGGTCAGCAAGAAAGCAGTGAAACGGGAATCACTTTGGGTGCAATCAGTTGATTTTAAAGTAGTGGAATGAACTTTGAATTTCATTTGACAATTTTCAAAATTTGTGTGCAGATTGAAAAAGTTGGTAATCCTGATGAGCGCCAAAATAAAATGTTAGGGGTTCATAAGTACATATATGTATATTTAACATAGAGCTTTGAAATTTGGTACGTTGACTAAATGATATTATAAATGGGAATCCAAATCTGCATTAATTCTCAATCTCAGATGAGAGGGCTGAGGAGCAGTTGTATCTTGAAATTTGGGGTTAGAGGTCTAGTTGCTACTCAAAATAAATCAGGACTCTTGCTCTGTGTGTTTGCATCACACATCTCCAAAATAATGAATAAATCAAATTTTGAACCAATACAAACTGAAACATGATATCTCCAGGGGTGAAAACGTTACAGAGGCATTCTATAAATATATTAGAAACCAGGAAAAATTTGAGATGTAACAGGTGTGAACAAAACAGATGGCTGTTAGCGTTACAAGTTACAACTGATGTTCGACTGTTTTACAAAGGACGATGGCATATTTATTTGCCGGTGTCAGATAGAATATGGACCCCCATAAAAAATGGACCCGGGGATTCCATATTTTATTATAGAAATTGGAACCTGCTTTTGAAAGCTCAACAAATTGGTAAAATAGTGTAATGCTGTTCATAGATTGTAACTAGACTATCACAGCCATCATTTATAACACTTTTGTAAAAACAGTTTTAAATATGTTAGCCACCATTGCCATCAAAATGTCAGTCATCTTTGACTGTGAATACTGTAAATCCTATCAACTGCTAAAATGTGTGAATTGTTCCATATTGTGGGATGGTTGAATAAATATAACTACCCCGGTAAGAGTAATATTTACTCATTCATTCATCTCAACAAAATACAATACACGAAGAAAAGAAATTGTGTTACTGTTTCATGTAAGACCAGTTCATGTTATGAAATTTATTAGTCTCCCTTTCAACAGTGCTCACACAAACTACTTGTATGAGACGCTAAATTTCAACTCCATTGGAATCATAGGTATGGCTCAGTTTCTAAGTTATATCAGGAAAAAATATATCAACAACACAACCTTGGGTCCACGAGACATATAGAAAATGGACTCCTATAATATTCTGGACCCGGGGCCCATTTTCTATGGGGGCCATTGGGAGGTCCACATTCTATGAGATTTAGAATATGGACCCAATAGAATATGGACCCCACCCGGGTCAAAATTCTATGGGTGGGTCCATATTCTATAATAGAATATGGACCCACCGGATCCGTACAAACACACTGAACCAAATACGTATTTGTATTTGAATGTAGAAATTTGATTATTTGTCATTGAATTAAAAATCACAAAAGTGTATGTATTTGTATTTGAAATTTGGTCTGTATTTGAAAAGTATTTGCAAATACAATCAAATAAAAAAAAATCCAACAAATCGTAAAGCATTCCCTGATATAAACTGGCTCAGGGGTCAAGGCAGAATAGTTTTCACACCTGGTCAATAGTGCAGCAGCACTGAGAAAATTGGCCTACAGTGAAGCTGGTCAAACATTAGCATCAACAAATGAATGGGAAGCCAGTGAAGCTAATCTATAGACTTAAAGGCAGGTATTCATCAGAAGAATCCTGTTGTCACCTGCTGTGTAAACAAACATCCTGGACTAAGGCAAAGGAACCCAACTTTCCTCCAGTGCAGAGGAAGATCTACCCACTAATTGGTAAATTAGTACAGTCAAGTAAACCTGCCTGCCAATTAGTCTACAGCAGTTAATCAAGCCAAAGACAAAAATTCCACCCACTATGATACACTTGAACTATAATGGAAACATGGGCCATGTATTTGAATCACATCTGAATAAAAAATTACAGTGTATTTGAATTTTTTTATTTGTAACTGTATTTGAATTGAAATGCCGTTCCCACCCATGAGCATGGCATTCTTCAACAGTAATGATGAATTTATCTCGACATGTTTTCATATTCTGATCATTGTATCTAAAGACTTTATAACAGATTTTTTATCAATTATGTTATCGTTTGTTTTGCATCAGTGGCGATTGTAATAAGGTAGGGCAGGAAATACACCTATGAGAAGAGGGTTGGCACATTTCCGAGAAAAAATGGTTTTAGACAGGGCAGTGGGAACAACCTGGTATTTACCGGGGGGAATGGTATTTACAAGGAAATATGTGGGAAAAAGTCCATAATTTATATTACCACTGGCTAGTTCCTGCAATTACACCTACCCCCCGGGTAGTCCATTTAGAATTTAGTTAATATTCATCTATTTAAAGCTAACAGATTGACTAGTTGCTAGTTCATGTGTGTCCTTGTATTTGTTTAAAGCATGAGTTCAACAAGATGTTCAAAAAGTTGATCCGTACTGGTAAGGAAATATGGTCACTACAGTCTAGTACTGTCATGTGCAAATTTTCCATCTGTTTAAGAATTAAAAAAAAAATAATAAGTGCACAATGCAAGCTGAAGCATTTATAGTATTTTATACCATGATAAAATTAATAGATATGACATAAATAAACCAATAAATAAATATTAATGATATTTTGACGATTGATGGATATAGTTTGCTGTAGGTGTTGTAATGAATTCCAGAATTTTGGTCCTGAATAATTTGTTGTTAATTTTCTTATTTGTTGTATGTACATGTAATATGAATTCTGATTTCTCAGGTTGTGTTTATGGACATTGTCTGTTTGCAAAAACAGTGGTAACATGCTATCTTGGAGTTGATTATTTGTTTCGTTATGCACAAAATTACCTAACTCTGGGTTAGCGCTAGACCTAAATTATCTTGGGCCTTGACTCCTTTTAGCCAACATGGCTAAAAGGAGTCATTTTGTTTTAGTCAAATACAATATTGTTTAGTCATATTATGTAGGTGTAATTTAGTTATAAATGACCAGGAAGATGTGCAAAGATAATGTGCTTATTACGTCATGTTGATGATTATTCATAACTATAATAGTTCAGATGAAGTGCAATATTTACAATCTGATAAATTTTGGATTAATTAAAATTAACTTAGGCTTAGTTATGGTTATGGTTACTTCAAGGTCAGCATAAACCCGAAATTTGTGAAGGTCATTTATTTAACGCCGCCTGCGATAAATTACCGATGTTACGGTAAACGCCGCACTCCGCGAGTAGCCCCCAGTATATCGTGTACGGGTTTGGCATGAGTCTGTTTTCTTAATTTTATTCTTCACAGGAATGTAAATTATTTTATTTGTAAACTAGTGTGTGTATATGTACATAAGATATGTGAGGGTATGTTTGGCAGCTGTAACTTGTAAGATGTTGTTTTCATGGTTAGGTCAGAAAGTAAACAAAAAGATCGATGCATTGTGGCCACGGGATGACGCTGTGTCCCGGCAAGACATCCTGATACCGTTCAGTCTTATGTATTCTAATCGAATTTGAAGCCACTGAATATTCGTATTCGATTTAGAAATTTCTAGGATATTCGATTCGAATGAAATTCTAGATTTGTCCGTTCCGCATTTCATCTTTTGCCAAATTGGTGATAACGTGCATTTTTCGTTTCGCCAAACTGTAAAAAAATTGTTGTATGGCGAATGGCGAAGGCCTAGCGCGAACCCAGCTAACTGATGCTTGTATAGATCAACCAATTTTAATAGTATTAGCTTTACCAACAGAGGATTTCAGGGTGCAATGTAATGGAATCATGTGATTATCCTAATGGCTTTCTTCTGTAATATTTTAATTTTGCTTATAATATAAGCAAACACATATTATGTGTATTATTTATATACAAATTAGTCCATAATAGAGTACAGTATTGTAGATGTAATGTAATTAAAGCAGACTAAATAATAGTTTTCACAATTGAGATAGGAATAGTGTTTTAGCCTGTTTAGCATTCCTACATTATGTGCTATTACATAAGTTACATTGTCAATATGAGGCTTCCAGGTTAGGCATTCATACAAATTATTCAAACAAAATCAGTGAATTTGTCAGGTTATATTTGTAAGAATCATTCTAGTACTTTTGGGAAATTGGTCAGTAATTTTTAAACAGTTCATGGTTAGTGCTGGTTCGATATTTGATATATCGAAGTATCGCGATACTTGCGAAAGTTCGATACCGATACTTAGTGGTATCGCGATACTTCGATAGGTTTGGTATCGAATGCCCACTGTTCGATACTTTCGATACTTCGACATCGAGTCCATTCGACAACGTCAATGCAAAGGGGCAACATCGTTGTCGATGACATAGTTGTTTACGGGAGCTGTCACTATAGCGCTTCCCTGCCTAACTTGACTTAGTCGTGGTTGTTTAAAAAATAATATAACATCAAATGTGAATTGTTTTCTAGAACTTTATTGTAGAGTTAGTCTGTATAATAACTGTTTTTTGTGCGCGATCTAAGTTTAGGTCAGACTTCACTTAGCCTCGGTTATCCAAACGAAAGTTCGTGACTCTCTCGTTTGGTGGCACTACCATGCCATCTGTCTCCCTACTTTACTTATGGTTATGCGTACAAAAACACATCCTATAGTATTTTTATAGAGTGTTTATTGCACGCACTAGTATTTATGAAACTAATTTTTTAATATTATTAATATAAATAATTATTCGAACATGATGCGCAAGCTTTGTTTATCCGGGTTCCGTTTGGTGGCGCTGTTTTGCTCTTTGGTGCCGCCACCGTTTGCCGTATACGACTCCCTCAACCAAGACGAACGACAACAAGTCGCAACGCAACATTCATCGCTAATTTGGCAGTTTTCCAACAAAGAGTGTCTGCTATGCCAAAAGCGCTCCAAAGATTGCAGGGGAAATACATCGAATTTGACGAAACAAGTCACTGTCATCATTCCAGAAATATCAAAACGTGATGATAAACTTTCATCGAAGGACACGTCGACGTAGATAACGTCGCAACGCCAATGCCCAAGATTCGAGAACGTGTACTATCGAAATATTCGACAATGAGCAAGCAGTGGACATTACCCCTTAGTTAGTCAAAGTGAATCGCCATAGGTTGCCAAATCTACTACTGTGGCCACAGCGTCAAGAAGTGACATACATGATGTGACTGATTGACGATAGGCATACTGCATGTACTGTTATTGGCACTGGCCAAACAGGTTCTTCACTGGCAGAGGCAGAGGAAGAAACTGACATGTTTTTGAAAACAGTTGCAAAATCATTATGGGGCTTGTTATTGTACTTGATAACGTGGTAATTTAAGTTTTATATTCAAAAATATTACTGTGAACTGGGAAGTACAATTGTAATTTTAATTAGTATTTGTTTCTATTATTAATTAGTGTTATTTTATTGTAATCGTCTATACAGTTTTGATGTTAAATCCCAATTATCTTTACTATACAATTAATAAAAAAACAGTTACAACAGTGAATGTTCAGCTGTGCTGGCACTATTATAAGTGATAGGTGTGTTTAACAATAACATATTATTTGTATGTTATGTTTCAGCTGTACTTGTTGATGGTAACTTTAGAGGACACGTTGACTTGAAATTAAGCTGCTAAATAGTGTATTTGCAAACACCTGGGGTGAAGTAGTCATTAATTTAACATAAATCAGTGCAATTAATTAATTAATGTATTTGTCACTAGGTATTTTATTGCAGACTTTGTCTTCATTTTTTAAATATTATATTACAATTACTTTTTAGCTTTACAACAGTAATCAATTATATTGAAACTGTTGTTTGTTTACTTAAATAAAGTGAAAATTGCATGTTTATCATTGTTTGCACGACTACAATTATCACAAATTTTCCTACAAGTGAAAAATGGTGTGTGTTTCTGTGGCATTACTCCAAGTGGATAGTGTTTCTTTGGAAATTTCTACTGTACTGAATTAGACTTACAAGGTAAATTTTGAGTATCGAATAAAAATCTGGTATCGTTTGATAGCGAAGAATTCTGGTATTGAACCAGCAATATATCAATTGATATCGAAGAATTCTGGTATCGAACCAGCACTACTTCTGTTGCATACTGTGCTTCTACTGGGAAAGTTATGTTCTATGTGAATATTAGATGTACAACGTAAGTATCGAACAAAATTCAGGTATCGATCGGTATCGAACAAAACCTGGTATCGAACCAGCACTATTCATGGTTTTCATTTTGATATAGTGGTATCAGCTTGTTTGGAACAATGCTAGTTTGCATTGCTAGCCTATATTCAAAATGTATGCAGTATGCAAGTTATAATTTGTTGCACAACATATGGATCTATATTTAACTATCTATATTATTAGTTATTACACTGTCAATCAGTGTTGAACGGTGCCATTAATATGCATTTTTTCTGTTAATTTGAAATTGTACATAATAGATCACTGAAATATTCATTAAAAATAGAAATTGGACGTTTACACATTACGTCAATTACAATTTTAGTATTCTCTAAAAACACAGATTCGCAAGGCCAAGGACACTCCAGACTTAGTCCGAAAAGACATCGAAAAAGATAGTCAAACTGTTTTGAAAAGGCCATAACAATTTAGGCTAGTTAACACGAAGATAACACATTTTTTATTTTAAAAAGGTTTGCGGAACGCTGGGTTATTTAGGAATCGGATAGGAATCAATAAAGTATTAGTGCTTTACTAGTGCGTGATGCCCCAGTAGGGATCTTGTACTATAACGAATCAGAATCAGAGCTAGGCAATACAACTAGAAGTAGAAGCCATGCAATTTGCGTGTTGAAACGAATTTGATTGTGGAAATATAAAAACAATTTTGTTTAGAATCATTCATTTTGCGCGTCATCGCAGGGTCTACAGCTGACTACAAAGTAGTTAACAGTTACAGTAATGTTTGTTTAGCATAAAAACCGAAACTTACAATCAGTTTATGTTTACAAGCTCCAACTTCGTCGTTCGGACTTATTTTTTCCGCGTTGCCTCAGCGCCACCGGAAGTTACACATTGCGCATGGTGCCTCCGATTTTACAACTCGTCCCTAATGTTGCATTTTGTGCGTGGCAATCTTTTAAATACCAGTGCCTAGTAAATCCATGTGAACTACACTACATGTTACTTTCTTCAATACTATACAAGTTTTTCATACAAAATGTAATTAAAAAAACAGCGTAAAAACGAACAATTACACAAAAAAATACTGCAAACAGACTGCTAGGTGTAATACCAGAGCATACCAGAATTTCACTTTCTATGACCAGCAACTCAAGTCTGTTGCATAGCACTGTTATCTTGGCAAATAAATATCAAATGCAGTAAGCTTGGATAGTATAATGCCACCCAATCGCTAGAAAAGCACACCAGGAACTAGGAGTAATTAGGAGAAATTTAAATAAATGCCAACCCACACTAAATCTACAGTCTATATCATGGGATCCACCCTGCCTAAATAATATCAAAGTCTTAGAAAGAACCCAAAGACAAAAATTGCCAGATTTTGTACAATTTTTGCACAATTGTTCCAGAGATTCAGGACGGTAAGCAGAAAAACCAAACAGGAAATCTCTAAACTCACAAATAGATACCTAACTGCATGTGTTCTCTTAATTGATGATGGACAATAAGCATGCATGGTATAAAGGTCAACCCAGATAGCAGGCAAACGTTAATCTAACGTTTATGTAACGTTAGGAGAAACGTTGGTTTAACGTTTAAAAGCGAACGTTTTTCTTACGTTATTTTGCTAGTTTTGTGAACGTCGTTTCAGTTCTAACCAAACAAAAACGTACAACCAAAAACTAACGTTTCAGGAACGTTAGAAATTAAACCGTAACCAAAATCAAACGGTTCTAACCAAATGCAAACTTTAATGTAACGTTTGCATGCATGCTATCTTTAATCAAATCAATGATTTTAATCAATGATTTAAATAAAACAAATAATTTGATTTCTGTCGTGATTTAATTAAAGTTGCATTCAAACATTTCCAGTAAACCAGCATTCCCCATACACTATATTTTTATATTGTTTTCCTCAACTACCTATCAAGTTATTTTCACATAATATGCCATTTTAAGATAAAAAGGTGCAAAAGACGAATAAATGACTAAATTGGAGAGCCTCGTCAATAACAATTCACGGATTGGTTTAGACCTCGACGACGAAGGGATTTCCAATGAAAAACGCTGTCAGACATGCGCAATTATTCGTGTAAACAAGACGTTTCCGGCATGCAGCGTTGCCGCCGTTGTTTTCGTCTGTAGTCAACGTTTAATTCCATCGTCATCTTGACTTATGTGGTATGTTTGATACACCTTTGTGTCGTAAAATCGTTGCGATGTATGTGCTGAAGCGCAAAGGCAAAATTGCAGCACACGATATTCCGTTGCAATGTTGAATGCACGGCTTTGACTACTAGTATAATCCTCTCCGGAGACTTCAACTGTCCCGGCATATCATGGGAAATAGGAAACGTCTACAACTGTAGTCCAGACCGATCCACTCAGCAATCCCTCATTGACGTAACCGAAAGTGCCCAACTGACGCAAGTCCATAATAGTTCCACTAGAGACAGCAAGTTGTTAGACATAGTCGTAACTACAAATCCTACAATAGAAACACACTCTGTATCTGTAATAGGGATATCCGACCACGACATCATTGTCCCAGATTTCGACGTAAAAATCCAATACGAAAATAAACAACGCAGACAGATCTACCAGTTTGCTCGCGCTGACTGAGAAAGCCTTAATGATGACTTTAACATCTTGTCAAATAAAATCAAACCCCAATACAACACAGGTGCATGCAACGAATCACTGTGGTAAACCTTCAAGAATACGCTAACAGACTCTATTGACAAACATATCCCATCAAAACTGAGCTCCAGCCGATGCAACCTCCCATGCTTAAATGGGAAGCTGCATCAACTACTAAAGCGAAAGAGAAGACTCTATAAGAAAGCTAAGGAAACAAACAACTGGACAAACTACAAATTCATCCAAAAAACATGTAGGTGAAGTATGCGTAAAGCTGAATGGGAATACATCAATAATACCACAATCCAATGACTCCAGACAAACAACTCAAAACCCTTATGGAAATACATTAAAAGCAGAAAACAAGACAACATTGGAGTAGCCCCCCTAAAAATGGTTCACTGGTGTGTGACAGCAAGGAGAAGGCCGAGATCCTCCTAGACCAGTTCCAGAGTGTCTTCACCAGAGATGGTGGATCTGCTCCCCCACACCTTGACCCTCCAAAACACCCAATTATAAGTGATATTAACTTAAATTAACACAGCCGGAGGCCCGGAGTATGCAAGTTACTCAAAGCCATCAATCACCACAAAGCATGTGGGCCTGACCAAATCCCCAATATAATTTTGAACAACTGTGCTGACACCTTAGCCCCATCACTCAGGGACATCTTCTAACGGCCATTGGACACAGCCGTCTTATCTTACCCTCAGACTGGCGCACTGCAAAAGTGTCGGCCGTCTTCAAAAAAGGAGATAAACACCTACCAGAAAACTATCGTCCCATCTCCGTTATATCTGTCCCATGTAAACTCCTTGAACAAATCATCTACTGCCACCTTATGACTTACGTTGAAGAACACAACATCCTAACAGACCTTAACCACGGCTTCAGAGCAGGCTTCTCATGTGAAACACAACTTCTAACCACCATGCATGACCTCTTCCGTCGACACCGGAACCCAGACAGACATGACAGTGTTAGATTTTAGCAAGGCATTTGACACCGTTCCTCATTCAAAACACCTACAAAAACAAAACAAAAGCAAATAGCACACTTGGCTTCCTAAGACGAAATATACGCAGATGTCCAATTAACAACAAACGGACGGCATACATAGCCATTGTGCGCGCTGTCTTAGAATACGGAGTCATAGTGTGGGACCCGGCCATACCATCGGGGGGACACAGACAAATTAGAACAAATCCAACACCGTGCAGCTCGCTTAATCACTGGAGACTACCGCCGTAGACACCCAGGATCTGTCACAACCATGCTCACCAACCTTAACCTCGACACATTAGACAATAGACGACGCGACCAAAGGCTAAAATGTATGTATCGAACTGTTAAAGGATCTATCCCAGCCCTCCCCACTGAAACATTCTTCCGGCCACAAAAAAAAGACACATTCAGCCGAAGCACTTCCCAGACCATGTATCCTCAAATTTTGTCCAACAACTAACAACCAACAACATCAGATGTTTTAGAATACCTACAGCCCACACTGAACAATTTAAGAATTCATTGTTTGTAAAAAAAAAAAAAACAATAGTTGACTGGAACCAACTAAACGAGTCGCAGGTCCAGGTTGAAACTATAACTGACTTCAGCCACCTGATCTGCAGCTCAAACACTCAATAACATGCGCACACACCCCCCCCGTCGTATATAATAGCCAATATTGGCTCCCTACGACGTATCCCATTCATATTCAGAGTATTGAAACATCGATTGTGTTTAACTTGGGCTTTGCTGTCACACGTGGCTAAATCAGCCTTCTTCTTTCAGTAATCCACTACCGTAAACTATGCAGATTTCATGGATGGTGTGGGCATGTTCAAATGCTGGACAATGCTGATTAATAATAAATACTAATGGTGTTAAAACATTTATAGAAAAAGTGCAAGTGCGGGTTAAAATCAGCTGTCAAGATATTTTAAGCACTGCCTGTTTTAGTGGCAGTGCTGTCAAGCCTTTCAGGGAGCATTTACTGTTTTGGGTGTTAGGTTGTTCCAAGGTTCTATAGGGGCTACAAAGAAGGAGTATTCATAGTCTCAGGCTATGTCATAGGCTTGTACCCAGGAATGTTGGACGATTAGTTGTAGGAGGTGGCTTATGCGCCCAGCAGCTAAACGTTCTGTGGCACAGTGAGTGCATGCTGGCTGGGTGTATGCACAGAGAGATGTCATTTAGCCCGTGCAGAATTTTGTACATTATAGTGAACCTGGATTCAGTGAGCCTATCTGTGTATCTGTGGTGTTCTGGGGATTGCCAAATCAATCTTTGGGTCATTGCAGTTGAACTACTGTGGCGCTGCCAGTCACTGTTTAGAGTTATATATACGTTATGTACATATCTGGCAGCTCGCCTCTGCAGCAATATCCTCAGGTTTGTTGATGTTTTGTTTGGTGGTGGGGTCCCAGATGATAGAAGCGTATTCAAGTGTTGGTCTAACAAAGGTTTGATAACAGTATGATTTGACTAGTCTTCAGGTCTTGGGCATTTGCTGGTGTTACGTCTAAGAAAGTGTTACGTCTAAGAAAGATAAAGGTGCCATTGGCTTTCTTTGTGACAGCATCTACTTAGTGGTTCCAGGACAGTTTGCTATTTATATTTATGCCTAGGTGCTTTGCAGTGTTGTGTAGCCGTTCTCCAGGATTGGTCGCCCTTTGTCAATGTCTAGTTTTCTCTTACTTCGATTTAGGGTTATAGTATATGGTTAGGGATAATAATTATGTGATCATGAATATGGCTAGGGATAATATGTGATCATGAATATACTAATCAGAGTCATGGACATTGTTATGGTATGTATAAAATGGCTATTACCATATTGGTAAAGTGATTTTTAAATGATTTAGATACTCTCACTTGATATTTCTCTCACTGCATTATTTGTGTGTACCTGATCGTTTAGTGTGTGTATTGAGAAAGCACAGATTCTATGCAAATTGAATTGGCAAAATTAGGTGCCTGCAAATTTGATATATCCATAATGCACTGTACTATTTTGTGAATGTTTTGATTTTACTAACTGATATTTATCTGTCTGATAGAATTAGTCCTTGGAACACTTGTTAATTTGTTTCCACATTATCGCTGCGATATATTATCAGTCAGTAATGCTGTTACACTACAAGTAACGCACTAGTAGAGCAGAGGTGTGAAGAAGAAGGAGTTGGATTTGTAGATTTCTGGTGATATTTTGTTGGTAAAGAAGACATGCATATGAGAGATGGCCTCCATCTAAGCGGAAAGGGCGCAGCGGTGTTCTCCGAGAACCTGCTTCGATCTATGGACAGTGGAACAGGTTGCAACTATTTAAACTAGTTTCGCAGGGGGGATACACAGAGAAGCCAAATACTAGAGGCATAGATAAAGATAGCAAAAATAAATCAGCAAAGAACAGCCTGGAAAGCCCCACGGAATTTGGTTATAAATGTGTTTGTTTAAATGCCAGGAGCATAGTAAACAAAAGAAATGAACTAAACATTATGGCAGAAGACATTGACTTGAATATTAGACCACCGCCGATATATCAGATGCCGAATTAGGAATGACAGGATATGTAATGTTTAGGAAAGATAGATTAGGAAGAAGGGGAGGCGGAGTTATTTTCTATATTAAGTGGCGACAGCCAGATAATTAAGTGGCGACAGCCAGATAATTAAGTGGCGACCGCCAGGTAATTAAGTGGCGACCGCCAGATAATTAAGTGGCGACAGCCAGATAATTAAGTGGCGACCGCCAGATAATTAAGTGGCGACCGCCAGATAATTAAGTGGCGACCAAAACTGGTTACCTTTGAACACTGCAAATCACCTTTCACCACACCGATTGTTTTCAACCTTCAAAATACCTATTGATCCCAACTTCAATGTCTTTTACCCAACAGTGCTAATTACTGAAGTGTCTTTCTGGGTTCTGACAGTGACCACAACTTTTGCTTGCACAGAGCCATAGGTTGGGTTAGCACTTGATAGTGACCACAGGTTTTTAGTCAGGCTCGAAACTGGGACCAGGCCACAGTTATGTCCAGACTGTCTTGAGTTGACACATTTCTTCACAAAATCCTAGCAGTCATTAGCATAGACATTTTGTTATGGATTTGCTGGCTTAGTTTAACAAACAATAGATTATGGTCTTTATCTCTAACTGTGGATAGAGGTTTCTGACCGGGAAAGTATGCCCCTTGAGGGGAAGTCTTTGTGGCTGTGGTTGGAATGCCACTGGTTCAGCATGGAAATCATTGAGGATTTTGAAATACGAGAGGCATCGATACCACGACGTGACCTTAGCCTATAACTGTACAGTGGCTGACAAATTAAATGTAGACACACACTATACTGTGTCACCAAGATTTGTGTTGTGAGATATATTGTTGTTGATAACTAAGCAAAAATGAATGTGGCAACATTCAGAAGAAGAAAAAGCCCATCGTATCCATCGTATAAATGCAGCATCAATACAAACATACTTAAGAATACACGCATACTACATCATTCGTATGTAATTCAATAATGTACAAGTTATGGCGTACTATTCTGCATAATGATTCTCGTTGAAACGAACTTGTGCGTCAAGTGACTGGGCTGACAGTAGGGTCTGCAGCATGGCCACAATTCGTATGCTCTAATGCTTTTCCATTTTGTGATAGCTCAGCAGACCAGCAAAATGCAAATTTCATAGGTCTCGTAAGTACCAAATTATATCAGCAACGTCAACAAACATTGGTTTATTTACAAGGTGCTACTAAAAACCCAGCAATATAGCGACGGCGCTGTCATCTCGTCAAATATGCAAAAAGTCATAACATGTTTTGTATCCTGCCGGAATTTGCGCACGGAGAGACTGTGTTTTATTTATTCATCAATATTTCTTTCATACTGTGTTCAAGAGTGAGAAATGTGAACGTCCTGACGTTGCCTCAAAGGCCCACCGGCTATGACTGGCATCTACATACGTAACATAAATATATTGTGGTAAATATAAACCAGTAATCAAAAGAATAATTTTGAAAAACGAAATGTGGCATGAAACGTAAATAGAGCATGATATCAAACAACATTGGTATATACTTAGATAAATTATTAAAACAAAATCAAATTCAAACCAGTTCGCGGACCGGATTCTTTTAAGATTATTGGAGTTATTATTATAACAAACACATCATACACAATAAAATTAATTCGTTTTTTACGAATATAGGTTGTACCCTTGCATGTTATATATGTAACACTGGAAACAAATATTACAAATATTATCTAAACGATCCAAGTT
>JAODUO010000484.1:247500-257500 GCA_025642075.2 Ridgeia piscesae
TGACCAGAATCTCGGGCAGACCGTTACGAGCGAATACACTTTGTAGAATTGCGATGGTCTTTGCAGAGGTTGTCGACTGCGTGCATCCATGATTGTGATAAACATAGTTCCTTGAAAGGGGCCGGCATAGTCAACATGCAACGTTGCCAAGGTTTACTTTGCCATTCCCAATGGTGTAAAGGTGCATGTGCAGGCACCTTCTGAACGCTTTGACACCCTAAGCACCCTTTTGCCATGTTCAATGTCACTGTCAATCCCTGGCCACCACACATGACTTCTGGCCAGGGATTTCATCTTGACCACTCCTAAGTGCCCTTCGTGTAGCAAGTGCAGAACCTGCGGGCGAAGTTTAGCTGGTATTATTACCCCGATTCCCCACATAAGACATCCCTGTTGCAGGGAAAGTTCGTGCCGACGCGTATAGTAATTAGCGATTTTTTGTCGTCTACATAGGTACAGCCATCCAAGGTTTGAGTATATACCTTCGACAGATTGGATCATTCTGTGTCTCACGTCTCATCCGAGCACTGGACACTGGAATTGCGTCCACTTGAGATATGTGGAAGGTGTCCACTGGATCGATGACTTCTTCATCCTGTTGGCAAGCTTCCTCCATTGGAAGACGTGATAATGCATCAGCGTTCGCATGTCTGGAAGTATTCCGAAATTGTATTTCATAGTCCATTCCACACAAGAACACTGCGTAGCTCTGAAGTCTAGCAGATGTCATTGTTGACACTCCCTTGCTTGGACGAAGAAAGGACAGCAAAGGCTGATGGTCCGTCACTAATGTGAAGTGGCGCCCATATAGGTACGAGTGAAATTTCTTCACACCCCAAAATCAACGCAAGTGCTTCCTTGTCAATTTGGGCATAGCTACGTTTAGCGGATGTTAGTAAACGTGACAGGAATCCGATTGGTCTGTCAATTCCATCTTCCATTACGTGAGACAACACGGCGCCAATCCCGTAAGCTGATGCGTCACATTCCAACTTTATTGGCAATTGCGGATCGTAGTGTGTTAACACCTGATCGGAGCTGATCATGAGCTTTGTTTCCAAGAATGCTTTCTCGCACTTTTCAGTCCACGGCCTCTTTCTTCCCTTCTCTAACATCTGGTTCAGTGGCCACATTACTGAGGACAGATTGGGCAAAAATAGATTCAGTAGGCCCAGATACGCCCTCAGCAGGGTCACATTCGTCGATCTGTGTGCATTTACTACAGCGTCGATCTTGTCAGGCATCTTGTGGTGTCCGTGTTTGTCAATTCTGTGTCCGCTGTATGTGATTGATTCCTTGAAGAACTCACATTTAGTTATTTCAGCTCTCACGTTGTAGTCGTGCAGACGTTCGAGAACTTGGTGCAAGTTCTTTAAGTGCTCTTGGTCAGATTCCCCCGTGATTATGAGGTCATCCATAATCACTTGTGTTCGTGGAATATTCTGCAATATCTGGTCTACCGTTCTTTGCCAGATTGCAGGTGCAGATGTGACGCCAAACAACAGTCTGTTGTATTGATACAGACCTTTGTGCGTGTTGATGGTAAGATACTTCTTTGACTCCTCTTCCATTTCGAGTTGTAAGTATGCTTGGCGCAGATCGATCTTGGTGAATTTCTCAGCAGCCGCGAGATTAGCGAAGATATATTCAATCCTAGGTAGAGAATACTGATCTACTTTCAATTCTGAATTAATGGTGACCTTGAAATCACCGCATAATCTTATCAATCCATTTGCCTTGGGTACTGCGACGACCGGAGTTGCCCACTCGCTCCAAGCGACTTCATGCTCTAGTTTCTGCAATTCCGCGTCGATGTTTGGTCGTACTGAGTAGGGTACTCTTCTTGTCTTGTGAAATTTTGGAGTCGTTCCGTCCTTGAGATTCAGTTTTGTCTTACGGTCCTTAATGACTTCTACGGCCCTTAATGACTACTTCTTCAAACTACAACTTCATTTCCTCGAATTGTTGCTGCAATCTCCCTGTACGCTGTGTTGTGTTGCTGCAAGGTGTTTGGTGGACTTCCAGTCTAGCTTGATCTTACTAAACTACTGGCGCCCAAACAACGCTGGCCCTCCATTCTTTACAAAAAAACAGTGGCAACTTTTGTCGTTGTCCGTTATATTCAACATTATGCCAAGTGGAGAAATTTCTTCGCCAGAATAGGTCTTCAAGATCAACGACGTGAAGTATTCATCAAACTGTTTTATCACAAATACGGCTGAACCTGTATCTAGCTCCACCCGCAATGGAGTTCCATTGACCTTTGGACTCACCGAAATGATATTTGTGTCAGGTGATCTATTCATCGAATTTATCTCCAAAGCAGCCACATTCTCATCACTGTCTTACATATTTTCGACGATGTGTACTGGTGTACGTTGGGAACGTGTGTGTTCACCACCAGTGCTGCTGCGCGATGAATTTCCTCCCTGGTAACGTTGTTTTTCATTTAGTACTCCATTTGACTGGCATGCTGGCTTGATGTGTCCTTTCTGTTTACATTTGTAACACTGTGCATCTCTGAACCATTCATCAGGAGTATGTCCATTCCGTGCACATTTGAAGCATGGTTTTCGATACCGTCTCTTGTTTTGCTTAGGCTGTACTTTGTGTATAGCGGCACCATCTCTGTACTGCCCAAGCTCAGCAGCATCCTTCGTAGCCATCTCTATGCCTATGGCTACAGAAATGTCCACTGCACGGTCAAACGTCTGGTTTCTCTCTGACAACAACCGCTTTTGTGTTTGTTCATTCCGAAGGCCACACACTAGTCTATCTCGAAGAGAATCTCCCAAGTTTTCTCCGAATTCGCAATATTCTGACAGCTTTCTAATGTGTGCAACATATTGCGCGACTGTATCGCCTTCCTACTGGTCTCTCTTATGGAATCGAAACCATTCTGCAATCACGAGAGGCTTAGGTGATAAATGTTTGCCGAGTATCTCAGTCAACTGCGCGAATGTCTTAGTTGCAGGCTTAACGGGTGCACACAGATCTCTCAACAAGCTGTATGTCTTATCACCGATATCACTCAGTAAAGCTGGCACTTGTTTCGCATCTGGAACGTCATTTACCAGAAAATACTGTTCCAAACGCTCGTAGTACGCTGGCCAAAACTCTATGATCTACTGAACTTTCGAAAGTGTCAATGTTTCCAATTGGGACGGCCGTTTCAGCGAGCACGGTAACACGTTTCACCGCGAATTCCAAGCACGTCAAATTTCGACATACGTCAACGCACACTTGCCACAGCATGACTGTTTATCACATTGACCTGTGCAAGTGGATTGACGAGTCCTTCCAATCCCATCCTCGTCATAATTCGTTATGTTTGTGTTATAAGATCAAGATAAGAGAACGACGTTACAAGCGTCAACCAATTTAAGGGTCACAGTGACAAGTATCTGCGAAATACCCTTACAAAAATACCATTCAAATACCATTGAATGGTCCTAGGGGGTATAATGGCGAAGGGTATTTGAATGGTATTTAAATGGTACTTCAATGGTACTTTGGTGGTCTGTGTATATAAACAGTTGAATGGTATTTCAATAGTCCTAGGGGGTATAATGGCCAATGGTATTTGAATGGTACTTCAATGGTACTTTGGTGGTCTGTGTAAATATACATTTGAATGGTATTTGAATGGTTCTTCAATGGTCCTGGGGGTATTATGGCCAAGGGTATCTAAATGGTACTTCAATGGTACTTTGGTGGTCTGTGTAAATAAAGAGTTGAATGGTATATGAATGATATTTGAATGGTCCTAGGGGGTATTATGGCCAATGGTATTTGAATGGTACTTGACTGAATGGTATTCTGAATGGTCCAATTGTATTATGAATGGTACTTATAAGAAGCTATTCAGCTTCTTCGTCAATGGTATTCTGAATGTCATTGACGAACATCATTGACGAAGATGCTGAAGAGCTTCTTATAAGTACCATTGAAAATACCATTGGACCATTCAGAATACCATTCAGTCAAGTACCATTCAGATACCACTGACCAGTATCCCTGGTACCATTCAGAATACCATTGACAAATACCATTCAATGATAAACCAATCAATATATACCTAACTTTATAGAAATCATATGCACATATAGATCAAACTGAAAACATAGTCAAGATAAATTTAAAATGTTTTATTATGTTAAGTGTGCTACTCTCGATCGTACATAATTATATACATATACATAAAATCTGAAATATCATAAAATATTATGTCCATCGATCAATCTTCAAATTATTCTGGATTTTTTCACTTTGGACAGCTTTGTCCTACGTGTTGAAGGTAACCTCAAAGCCTTTCTTCTGGTCTTCGCCCAGAAGTGGGTATACTTCTTGAACGTATTCTGGGGGAAACAAATTATCAATCATTAGCTCGAATGAAATTTGTAAACAATGTACAATTAATGCAGCTATGAAGTAGTTTTCCAAGAAATTATATTATATATTTTATGATAATTATATAATACAAATACAATAATGGAACTTGGTTTCATCTTTACTATGGTCATAATTAACTTCTAGCTAGATATTTCTTTTTTACAAAATCTTTACACAATTTCAAAAGTACATTAATTCAAAATTGATTAAGCCATAATAATAAAATAAAGACGTAAACAAAATATAAGCACATTATGTTTTTCATTTTATGGCAACCAAAATATGTTATAGTGTACTTGGAATATATTACAAAATATTAGCAGTTTTTGGATATATATCGAATACATATATTTTGTTATTTGATTAATCAGACATTGACAGTAATGTTACAGAATTTCTTTTACTAGCATGCAGTCAAACTTAATTTTAATTATTTAGAAAAACACATTTAGAAGGCAAACAAGTGAAGTATGCAATTTTTCAAGATATACATACACGCTTTCATTAATTCGTTTTTAGACAATCCCTCCTTTATACACAGATTAACCAGCTATGCCGTTGAGTCGATGTAAACCAGCCGATGTCACAGTCAGAGGGCGTGAGCAGTTAGCGCACGGGAAAGGCTAAAAGCCCGAGTTTTCGAGAACATGACGTCACCCATTTATGTGTAGTTGATGTAAGACCACAATAAGGTGCTCATCCGCCATTCCCCGTGCGACCAAAGAATACCCCTTAAAAGCAGCATTATGCAAGTTGTCTGAATTTCTATGAGCACATATGTAGTGTGGAGTGATTAGAAATGATGTTTTCGTGCAGCGTGGCATCAGAGCTGTAAAATTACGACAGCTGTCAGTCGGTGCATTTCTGCGTATTAATACATTTGTCATTTTGCTTGGTGATGTAATCAGGGGCAATCCCTGGGTGGTTCAAGCAGAAATGGAGGGGTGTGATGTTTGAAAGAAGTTTGTGGGAGCCTGAGGTATTAAAAGTTCACGAATTTAAATGCATGATATTAATGTTTACTATATTTCAAGAAATGCAAAATTGCGTAGAAATGACCGGTTTCGTCTTCAAAAACGTCGCTTTGTTTGTGTCATATCCAAAAATCCAACCCTGGAAAAGCCGTTTAGGCTACGTCAACCTTTTTGAAACGAGTGTTCTCGTTTGTCTATTGAACAGTCTTTCCTTCTAGAACATTCTGCCGGATGTTCGAAATTATTCATTCTGATTGGCTAGTTAAACAGGGGTTCCATATTAGCCAATCAAATCCTTCGACTGAGGAACGTTATACGTGGATTTGATCGTTAAGGAAATTAGTTGAGCGCAACTCCTCGAGCTAGCAAGACGTTCAGAAGGTCGAACAGGGAAGCCAAAAAGGACTTCGGATGTGTCGTTTGTCGAGCCTGAACATTTGCGCTACAACAACAGAAGCGGTCGAACGTTAGCGGCAACGCGTGCAAGTCTGAAGACACACAATGCTCTGTGCGATTGAACACCACTTCATCGCCGTCTTCCCTGCATCAAGTTGTCGCTGCCAACGAACGTTGCCGCCATGCCATGGTTACCACCGCTCTCGGGTAAAAAGGAAGGCATTTTTTATAGTTATGCTGCTTGCGAAATTTATATAATGTGTTTGCTTAAAAATAAAACATTATGGTTACCCAGATGTGGTTATTGCGTTTTCAGATGTGCGCAGTCGTGAATCGAGTTGCTGTTCCCCACCTTTGCCTTTGCCACCACCACGGGAAATCCAGAATGCCGCGTGTCGTCACGATCACAGACGGAGCCAAACAACAACATCACGCATCAATTCACGCATCCGCTGGTGCCATCACGATCGCCGTTCAATTCGCATCGAAACGTGGCATCGCCAAAACCCGTTGCTGTTCTCCACCTTCGGCTTCGCTACCGCAAAACCGGAATGCCGCGTGACGTCACAATCACAGACGAGCCAATTCTTTCGGCGGCAACTTCACGCATTCACACATCCGCCGGCGCCGCCACGATCGCCGTTCAACTCGCATCGAAACGCGACATCGCCAAAGCGCTACAAGGGCAACCGGGCGAATTCGGCGCAACGAGAGTGCTTCTTTCAAATACGCGAACATCCAATGTTACCGCAGCAACAGCCGGTATCAGTAACCCCGCATCGTATTTCCTGTCCGTGTCATGTCTCTTTCTCTGTGGGCCACTACGACGTATTAGTGTCAACGCCCGATTCTATGTTCAGTGTTGTTTAGTTTTGTGACGAGGGGGTTGTTACGGGGGACCGTTGCAATTCCCGGATGAGATCCAGGGCCAATCGAACTGAAAAAGTTCGCACTGTTGTTTGGATTGCCCTGTTGTGTATCCAGACCTGGTGCTAGTGGCGGTTTGTGGACGAGACCAGTGTTGCTTGTCTGTTCGATTTACGTGTCTGTTACGTGTATGTACTGTGTTATGTTCGAATTGCGGAGAAAGTCACCGAAGTCACCAAAACGTCCGAAATGACGAGGTTCAAGTGTCACTTCGCAAAAGAACACTTGACATGGTTATGGACGATAATCTGGAACGTTAAACTGCATTAAAAAAACGAACATTATCGAGTCATTGTGCCTATTATTATACTTCGTAGGCTTATGCTTCATTCCATTCAATAAAACGGTGACAAATTATTAATAACGCCTATGTTGTATTTATAGTTAAGTTTGCCTCGGTGAGCTCGTAATCGTGAGTTCCCCACCAATTCCAACTAGTCCGAAAAACTACCGGCAATAGTTTATATAGGCCTATGGCAATTAACGATGTCTGTCCACATAACGCTGAACCTTGCCGCAGTGTCTTTAACCGTGTCCCAACGAGTTTAAAGTTCAAACGAATGACGTCATCGTGATTGTTGACGAAACCACGTGACTAGTAGACGAATGACATAAAACGCCAAGAATTCCGAAACCACAAACGAATATATATATATATATATATATATATATATATATATATATATATATATATATATATATATTAATTATAATTATTAAGTTTATATTTCCACCGATGTGAATTAAATTGTTGATCTTAGTACACACTGTGAAGACATTTCTTTTAGCGCATGCAATCTATTTCACTTGTAAAATGATCACGAAACCTCGGGCTTTTAGCGTTTCCTACTAGAAAATGCTAAAAGCCCGAGGTTTCGTGACCAGTGACACAGGGAAATGGCCACACAGTACAGTATGACCACTATGTATATCGTGTATAATGCAGAAGTCTTTAAATTACTTCTTGATTACTTCAATATAAGCTTGTGACATACACACACATTGTTCACTTGGGAACTATATCCCACCATGGGGTTACACAGCGCCATGTGAGTGCTAAATATAGCATGACGCGGTACATAATTATGTTAGCGGTTGACGTCATGTACTCGAAAACACGGGCTTTTAGACACACCCGTTAGGGAATGACATCGCCATCGGCTTGTTTACGTCAACTCGACGGCATTAAGTTAATCTAAAACACAATTTAAAAATATAGTATCTTACTTCTTTTTACCGAAAATGATATAGAATCTCATTCCGAACACATACATATAGAAAACAGGTGATAAAACCATTTTGAAAAGGCCCTCATAATTTAGGCCAGTTAACTTGAAGATTACCGAGCTCAAATATCATTGAAAGTACCATTGAAGCCTGATTTTATCATTAAACAGTCCAATGGTATTGAATGGTATTCTCAAATACCATTGAGAATACCACTGAAGTCTGATTTATTGTGAACAGTATGTTCAAATACCATTGAGAGAACCATTGAAACAAGATTTTATCATTGAATGGTCCAATGTTAGTGAAAGGTATTCTCAAATACCATTGACAATACCACTGAAATCTGATTTATTATTGAAAAGTATGTTCCAATACCGTTGGGTGTACTATTTAAGCCTGATTTTATCATTGAATGGTCCAATGGTACTGAATGATATTCTCAAATACCATTGACAATACCACTGAAGTCTGATTTATTGTTGACTGGTATGTTCAAGTACCACTGAGAGTACCATTGAAACAAGATTTTATTATTGAATGGTCCAATGGTATTGAATGGTATTCTCAAATACCATTCAGAATACCACTGAAATCTGACTTGTTATAGAGAAGTATGTTCCAATACCATTGGGAGTACCATTGAAGCCTGCTTTTATCATTGAATGGTCCAATGGTGCTGATGATATTCTCAAATACCATTGAGAATACCACTGAAGTTTGATTTATTGTTGAGAAGTATGTTCAGATACCATTGAGAGTACCATTAAAACATGATTTATCAATGAGTAGTCCAACGGTATTGAACGGTACTCTCACATACCATTGAGAATACCACTGAAGTGTGATTTATTGTTGAAAAATATGTTCAGATACCATTGAGAGTACCATTGAAACATGTTTTATCATTGAGTAGTCCAATGGTATTCAATGGTATTCTAAAATACCATTGAGAATACCACTGAGAATAATATTTTACCACTGGAGGTCCAATGGTCCTGAATGGTATTACGAATTACCATTCACAGTACCATTGAGTCCTACAGAAATACCATTGAATAGCCCAAAGTACCATTGAGCCTACTGAAATACCATTGAATGCTCCGCCTCCAATGGTACTGAAAGGTATTACAAATTACAATTGGGAATACCATTGAGTCCTGCTGAAATACCATTGAATGGTCCAATGGTACTCAATGGTATTCAATGGTATACCATTGGCTCTTTTTGTAAGGGTAGGGCGGAGGATTATACGAGTCAGCGATTGACTCCCTTCCTCGTCAACTTCTCGACTACGTAGTAGAAGAGGATTCAAGGTAAATTCAAGGTAAATTCAAACTACGCACATGTATTCCCGCACTCTGACCTCGCACATACATCACGGTAATCTGGCTCCAGCCTACGGAACATACATAAAATAGTAACTCGGTTCCAACCAACGGAACCGGTACATTACATATATAATGTTTGTATACATACAAACTTACCAGTAGAATGATGTTTTAGTTACATTGAAAAGATAACGCAGATGCACCTGCAGACGGGCGGACGGACGGACGGACGGACGGACGGACGGACGGACGGACGGACGGACGGACGGACGGACGGACGGACGGACGGACGGACGGACGGACGGACGGACGGACGGACGGACGGACGGACGGACGGACGGACGGACGGACGGACGGACGGACGGACGCGACGGACGGACGGACGGACGGACGGACGGACGGACGGACGGACGGACGGACGGACGGACGGACGGACGGACGGACGGACGGACGGACGGACGGACGGACGGACGGACGGACGGACGGACGGACGGACGGACGGACGGACGGACGGACGGACGGACGGACGGACGGACGGACGGACGGACGGACGACGACGGACGGACGGACGACGGACGACAGACGGACGGACGGACGGACGACGGACGACGGACGGACGGACGGACGGACGGACGGACGGACGGACGGACGGACGGACGGACGGACGGACGGACGGACGGACGGACGGACGGACGGACGGACGGACGGACGGACGGACGGACGGACGGCTTTTAGCCAGTTGCTAATTTGACT
>JAODUO010000484.1:265000-325351 GCA_025642075.2 Ridgeia piscesae
CCCAGAAGATCACTTATGGAGTCCGGAGTAGTAACTAAGGCACAGACTAATGGTGTATATAACCATAAACACTAATCATGCAACCAGTGATGGCACGAAACATTGGCAATTGGCAAAACAACAATCAGGTCCCTGAGATTTAGCCCTGTAGTGAGCTGATTAATGAACTTCAATATTTAGAGGGATATGATGCCGAGATGCTACTTGATATTACTGCGAGAATTTCCAAATCCAAACTACCGTGCGAATGAATTTTATTTCACAGCATCTTTTGGATGGAATACGAATCGTGTGTTCCGTCTTGCGTGTACGGAGCCAGTTTCCAGAACCGCACTGTAAGGCTCTGTGCGTCTGCGCACTCAGTTTCTCTATAGTTTCGTGTTCCATTCTTTAAATTACTGGAACAACAGTGATGCATAATCAGAGAATGCCTTTGCAACACCCGATCCAAACAAATAGTATTTAACTTTCGAGATAGGTAGAAATATAATATTATTAATGTTGACCTTGACGTGACGATGGCCCTGACCCCTAAAATGTGCACCTAATGTACAAAATGTGGTGCTTTGTTCCGGCGTGTCACGAGCATTCCACTTAGCCACTTTATTAGAATGCTGGCCAATTTACACTGAGAATAGACCTGATCATATCGACATTGAAATGCATGGGAAAATGCCCCAATCATTAAATGTGAATTGAATTTTTAATAATGTAAACTATTCTAGATAAGTGAATTAATTACATTATATTAACATATTTTTTTGTTTTAAGTGAATTCATGAAAATATATTAATTTAATTTAATAAATAAGAAAATTATTGCATTGCCAAATTATCAACTGAAATTAATTCATGCCCGGTGTGTATACCGTAACACCAGATCTCACCCTGGGGCCTACTTACATGGAGCTAATTAAAAAATTATTGAAACTGATACACATGGGTGACATTATCTGCGAATTTGATATTGCCACCTGCTCGTTGTGCTCCGCGCCCAGACCAGCAGCCTAACACCGGCGTGTTCTCTCTCTCTCTCTCTCTCTCTCTCCTCTCTCTCTCTCGCTCGCTCTCTCTTTCTCTCCCTCTACCTCTCTCTTTCTCTTTCTCTTTCTCTTTCTCTTTCTCTTTCTCTTTCTCTTTCTCTTTCTCTTTCTCTTTCTCTTTCTCCTTGCTCTCTTTCTCTGCCTCTGCCTCTGCCTCTGCCTCTGCCTCTGCCTCTGCCTCTGCCTCTGCCTCTGCCTCTGCCTCTGCCTCTGCCTCTGCCTCTGCCTCTGCCTCTGCCTCTGCCTCTGCCTCTGCCTCTGCCTCTGCCTCTGCCTCTGCCTCTGCCTCTGCCTCTGCCTCTGCCTCTGCCTCTGCCTCTGCCTCTGCCTCTGCCTCTCCTCTGCCTCTGCCTCTGCCTCTGCCTCTGCCTCTGCCTCTGCCTCTGCCTCTGCCTCTGCCTCTGCCTCTGCCTCTGCCTCTGCCTCTGCCTCTGCCTCTGCCTCTGCCTCTGCCTCTGCCTCTGCCTCTGCCTCTGCCTCTGCCTCTGCCTCTGCCTCTGCCTCTCCCTCTCCCTCTCACTCTCATTCTCTCGCTCTCTCTGCACGCTCTAGTGTCACACGCACGACCACAAGGCGACGTCGCAGCTGCAATTTCATCTGTTCGCCTTTGTCCTGGTCTGCGATGCTAATGGGATAGCACTTCTTTTGGCGCGGGTCGTCTCAAAAATAGATAATTGATCCACCTGCTTCTCCGTTTTAGACAGATATTGGTAAACAGTAGAAGAGTAGAGAGCGATACTGTCTGGCAGTTCGCTGCACTTATTGCTGGTTACTGCTACTGATCGGAACACTATATATATCCATGTTATAATTCAATATTGGCTTAACACTATTACAATAATGTAAAAATATAGGCGTTTTAATAAAAAGGTGCGAGAAAAAAGTAGATTTGTTCGATGTCGAACAATTTCAAAACAGTATTTGTTGCAAGTACTACTCTAAAGCAGTAACCCTGTAAAGCAGTGTTAGTTGTGTTAGTCGCATGGCTACCATTTTCAACAATATGATGTACATAGCCAATGGTACGTGTATATGTTACTATGTCATTCTGTGACTTTTTCATACAGATTTTAAATAATTGTGTTTTTTCACATATATTGACAGTGTGGACTGCAAACAAACTATTTCCATTTTTTCGTTCACTTGTGGCTGTAAAATCCAAGATGGCAGCGACCGGTCCATCACCAAAAATCAAATAATTGCGATATCTTTCTAAAATGTTTTGAGTAACGAACAATTCAACGAAACCATTACTTTGGTGTAAAATATCCAACATGCATTTGAACGAGTTGCGGGTGGAATTGCGAACAACTAAACACAATTTGGCAGGCCACCTTCAACATGTAAGTTATTGTCATAGGAACGTTATATTAAAAAACAAAAACAACTCAGGAGGACATCCAAGTTTAAAGCAATGCCAAAATATGTTTTATATGTTAATTCTTAACTATGTCCAATTAATTAATCGAAAAGAGGAAATGAAGCCATAGCAGTCATATATAAAGTATAAAGCGCTTTGAGCAGTCCGGAGGAATGGATACTGCGCTATATAAGAACTTACCTTTACTTTACACATATATCATATATGTACATATATATATATAATATATATATATATATATATATATATATATATATATATATTATATATATGATATATATGTAAAGTAAATAAGTTCTTATATAGCAGTATCCATTCCTCGGAGACTGTCAAAGCGTTCTATTACGTCCCGGAGACCTGTTAATCAGACCTATCTCAACTTCTGGATACTGCGCTATATAAGAACTTACCTTTACTTTACACATATATCATATATGTACATATGTATATATATGATATATGTGTAAAGTAAAGGTAAGTTCTTATATAGCGCAGTATCCATTCCTCGGGACTGCTCAAAGCGCTTTATACTTTACTTTCCCGGCAGACCTGTTCAATCAGACACCATCTCAACTTCTCTCGGAAGCATCCAGCCATATGCTACAATTAATGCGCGAAGACTGCTCGTACACATATCCACCACTTGTCTATAGCCAGGTACTCATTTATACAGCTGAGTGAACTGGAGCAATGTAGAGTGAAACAACTTGCCCAAGGTTTTAATACCGCAACACAGGATTCGAACCCGGATCCTCTTAGTCGATAGTCCGAAGCTCTACCCCTGCGCCACTGCCTGTATTCGTGTGTGTGTTTTATAACTGGCAATTCCCAGCTGGGTATCGCGCCAATGACGATGGATGCTCTGTGAGCATTGCGCCCGGCCTGGCAGTTCTTTGAGTGCGTCCTTTGTATTTGTAGTGACGCTTCTAGAATGTCCCACGCAGGTAAAGTGCGAGGGGTAATAGATGTTCTATATTCGTCAGTGTTGGCTGTAACATGTTTCAATTTGCAAGGGTGATTTGATCGTGTGAGACTGTCTGCAGGTACTCAATTTGGTTGTGGACGATTTTGATGATGAGTAATAAACGGAGGTTCTTCCTCCTCTCCTCAAGTTTAGACCAACCCAATTCTTTGACCATGTTTTTCACGCTACAGTTGTAATTGTTGTCTTTCACAAGGCGGACTGATCTTCTTTGTATTTCCTCGAGATTGTTTGTAATCCTTTTGTAAATGTGGGTTCCATACTGTGGAGCCGTATTGAAAAATTGGGCTGACGAGATCGACACAAGCTCTTTCTCTTACAACACGCGGACCCGATTTCAGATTTCTCCATAAGAACGATCGAGTGGAATTGGTTTTGTTATACGTTTGTGAGATGTATATTGACCAAGATGGGTTGTCCGTAATTGTTACTCCTAGATATTTCGCTGCGTTAACTTGTTTTACTATATGATTGCCAAGTGAATAAGATATCGATAAGGTATTTGGAGCTGTGGCAAGCAATTCGCATTATGTTGTACTTTTAAGATGTCTACCGTAGTATATTCCCCAATTATCGAGAGAGTTTACATCGGTTTGCTGATCCATTTTAGTGTAATCGGACAATCATCCGCAAATAGACGGACATTTGATGTTACTTGCAATGATAGACCACACACACGCACACACACACACACACACACACACACACACACACACACACACACACACACACACACACACACACACACACACACACACACACACACACACACACACACACACACACACACACACAACACACACACACACACACACACACACACACTATATATATATATATATATATATATATATATATATACATACATACATATATACATACATACATATATTATATATATTATATATATTATAAAAACAACCGGTGCTAAGTATATAACCTGACGTACTCTTGATTCAACATTGGCGTAGTCAGAAACATTCCCGTCTACAAGAACTTTTTTGTGTGGTGTGTATACACATGTATGTGTGTGTGTTTGTTTGTTTGCGTGTATGTATGTATGTATGTATGTATGTATGTGTGTGTGTGTGTGTGTGTGTGTGTGTGTGTGTGTGTGTGTGTGTGTGTGTGTGTGTGTGTGTGTGTGTGTGTGTGTGTGTGTGTGTGTGTGTGTGTGTGTGTGTGTGTGTGTGTGTGTGTGTGTGTGTGTGTGTGTGTGTGTGTGTGTGTGTGTTACTATGTCCATATAGTGTATGCCAAAATATGTATTTATATCACAATTGTAGTTTCAACATATTATGCTAAACGTATTTCATGTTCATTTACTTTAAGGGAATACGAATGTGATCCAAGTTACACATTAACGTAATTGAGAAACATTATGCTACCTGAATATAGCCCACAGTAACTGTACATAATAGTTCCATCTTACTATTTTACTGAATATGTAAATTAATAATTTTGAATAGTTTACTTTTTTAAATCGTTGTTGTTTACAGAACGTCATGAGGTCACCTCGGCACATGGTCGCGCTCTTGTATTTTGTCAGGTAACTGAATATTTCTGTTTCGAACGATTTTTTATAGAAGACTTAGGCAGCTTTACTGCACTATAGCAAAGATTATTTATGTTTAGAACCAAACATATGTATTTACGGTTTTGGACAGCCAATAGCAGTGGTTGTGTGTCAATTATTCTGACTATGTGTTTATAAAAAAAGTCAAACGTGTGGTGTTATGCCTTTATCTCCTCGTACCTAATACTTAGTATTAAGACTTTAATGTACTGATGTGAATCTTCATAAGCTAAACATGAAACTTAATAATATATTGAAATTAAGATAACGAAAATATGATGTATAATAAATGAATCACTAATATTGGCGATGACAAATGATGCCCAATTAATTTTTTGTAACTTGAAATGTTATAGCAAAAGAGAACACAAATTGCATTAGATCTCTTATGATTGTGTGTGTAGAATTTTTTTATTAAAATGCGGCTTTGACGTCCGTTGCATTTCGATGCAAATATACAAATATGAATTGAATTATTACTGCGATCAATACAACATTTGTTTTCTTAAATTCGTTGCCGTGCAATCGTTGTGACGTATTGATGGAATATGGTAATTAACTATGTGGCTACAATACAGCAGTAATTCTGATACTATTTAAATTGTGAACACTGGTTTGCTATGTGTGCTGACATATATCATTAAATAATGTGATGCTAAACTTCATGTTGAGGTTCTGTGTTTGCCCGTTAGTACGATGGCAGCTTGTATCCTCCTGTCGGATGCAAAAGGCAAGGAGACAAATGCGACTTCAGAGGACATGCGAGCGGAGAGACGATACAACGCCACGCAATTGTTGGACCGTCTACTGCAGGGCTATGATCGCAGACTGCACCCGGGCTTCGGAGGTGAGACGAGGTCTGGTGGGAAACGAAAATTTGAGTGCATGTATGCATATGACAGGACCCGACGCGTGTTTTGAATCTGTCGGATCAGTTGGACCACCAGTTTAAATTTTGTCCGCATGTGTGATTGGCGAGTGACAGGTATCATTAATTATTCACCCAATAAGAGATCTTGTTACACGTTGGTTGTGGGTGGCAGGCGATGTCGTTCTTGTCTGCGGGATAAAAGGCGAATGCACATTCCATAATGAAACGACATCTACGCAATGTGTTACACTGTCAAACGTTTGACAGTGCTGCAAACGACGATGGCTGCAGTGGTGGATTGTGTGGATACAATTTTGGAGGAAAGAGAGTAAGGCCTTTGGACACCCTTCACACTATCACTGTCATATGCGTTCATACCGACGCGATGTGCTATCTACGTTCAAATGCAAATTTATCTTGGTATCATATATGCCGGGCCAGTAATCTACTGGCCCGCTGAGACGGTGGATACAAATCAACGCCTGTCGTACATGTGTGCGTGTGTGTGTGTGTGTGTGTGTGTGTGTGTGTGTGTGGTGTGCGTGTGCGTGTGCGTGTGCGTGTGCGTGTGCGTGTGCGTGTGCGTGTGCGTGTGCGTGTGCGTGTGCGTGTGCGTGTGCGTGTGCGTGTGTTGTGTGTGTTTGTGTGTGTTTGTGTGTGTTTGTGTGTGTTTGTGTGTGTTTGTGTGTGTTTGTGTGTGTTTGTGTGTGTTTGTGTGTGTTTGTGTGTGTTTGTGTGTATGCGAGCGTGAGTGCGTGCGTGCGTGCGTGTGTGTAATAATAATACGATTTTGTCTAGCGTTAATTCCCGCATAGCGGATCGATGCACTGTATAAGCAATACAATGAATGTATATTATTATTAAATAGGTAAGCTATATAACGTATACGACATGATCTATTGTAGCCGCTCTGTGGTGATCCGTTCACTTTATGACAACTCGAACTGTTTGTTAACAGGCGAGCCGACCAAGGTTGACGTGAATCTCAACATTCGAAGCATGGGACCGATATCGGAGATGGACATGGTAGGCCGATTAAGCTGTTTGTTTTTGTTACATTAGTCGAACACTCCGTTGTGAAAGATTGGTTATGCAGTATCCGACATAAATGCTCTGCAAAACATAAGGTGCTTATAATTAACTATGCCACTTCATTTCTTGTCATATTGCATATTATTGATTTGTACGACAAATATCTTTCAGCTACTTTATATTATATATTCACAATAACATATACGTACGCATGTGTAATCAACTAGTCATGCATTGCTATAGATGATTCTGTTTTCTTCTGCACATCTCACATCTTTGTGGACAAGCCTAGAGTGAAATAGTATACACTTTATAGACATTGTCTGCTGTATTCACACCGTTTAGCTGTGTTCCTGGTAATCTCGTATGAATAACCAATTAATGCCAGAAAATGCTAATTAGGCGAATCTGGTGAAGAGACTAGGCATTAACTATGATTCACTAAAACACATTTCATTCATAATTACCTACTCACTATGACGTTTAGTTCAAATTGCTTCAGGACCTCTTGGCCCATGTCATCCAGTTGTTTGATTAATATTTGATGCAATTGTGATTTTTAATAACATTAGCCTAAATGAACATGAGGATTTTAATGGTGCATAACAAAATCGTTTACATATCAACCGACGTGTCTAGCTGTCATATCGCTAATCAATCATTACCAGCACGTAGCAGGAAGACAACTATCCCATTGCATATGGTTTAATACCCTGCCTATACAACGCTGGTCATGTTGTTTTCATTTCCTTTCAGACCTACCAAATGGATTGCTACTTCCGGCAAAGCTGGGAAGACCGTCGACTGGCATTCGGAAGCTCAACAACAACCCTGCCTGTTAACGTCAATATTCTTCATCGGATCTGGAAGCCTGACACTCACTTCTTCAACGGGCAGAAGTCTAGAATTCACATCGTTACGTCGCCAAATAAACTGTTGAGGATCAGCAACAACGGTCGCATCTTGTACTCCATGAGGTGGGCAGCGATCATGATACGTTTAGTTGTGTTAAAATAAGAAATGCACTTTATTTACAGTAATGTTTTGTTTGGTGAAAATATTTCTGCAAGTATACCCATACTTATGAACGATGTGCATACACACGCGCGCAATAATAATAATAATAATACATAAACCCGATGTATAAATGCCAGGTGTGCATATTACAGGTCTTGAGATAGAACGACTGTATAATATCCATTTCTGACCAAGTTCTGAGAAGATTCAACAATTTTAATGCTTAATGTTATATTAATTTCATAATAGACCATGGCGATCATTGACAGTACTACTACTGTTATTGCGATAATCACCGGTGCCTCCATATATCCATTGTTTTGTCACTTCTTCGGTTAATGTTTGCACGTTAATATGTGGCACAGACGTGTACTGACATTGAATGTGATGTCAGGTTGACAATCATCGCTAGCTGCCCCATGCACCTGGAAGACTTCCCAATGGATACACAGATGTGTCCGCTGATGTTTGGCAGCCGTATGTATCGCATTCTCCAATGTCACTGTTGTCTTACACATACTCACACACGCTTGCACACGGAAACACACACGCAGAAATACATACACACACACACACACACACACACACACACACACACACACACACACACACACACACACACACACACACACACCACACACACACACACACACACACACACACACACACACACACACACACACACACACACACACAACACACACACACATACACACACACACACACACACACACACACACACACACACACACACACACACACACACACACACACACACACAACACACACACACACACACACACACACACACACACACACACACACATGCGAGCACGTACAGCATTATCACACAATCTATAATCTATGCACTAACTTGTCGATTTGGCAGTACCACTGGTTTTCATCATACAAAAGAACTGACGTACTTGCTATGAGGCAATGAGTCAAATGGATAATCGACCAAAACAGATGATAAATGACCAAAACAAGTGGACGCTGTAGTAATTTTTTACAGCTTCCATCTCTTAGACTGACCAAATATGCTTTTAACGAAGCAGAATGAACATTAGGATTCAACCGTTAAATGTTCACGAGAATCAATGCGCTGTCAACATTACGGTGTCATGACGCAGACCGAAACGACGAAGATTCATCGACCGATATGTAAGTTGAAAAATGACATGGGTAGATACCTGATTTGATTTTCATATAGGCGGCCATAAAGTTGCAGTAGTCATATGAGCTTAGTATTGGTTTGTCATTAAGCTAGATGTCTCAGGTGTGCATATGTGAATATTTTATCAACTCTATTTCAACTGTTATTATGTGTGATGCGTCAGGTACAGTTCGGCCATTGCATATAAAACAATAATTATAGGGGATATGGATTTGGGAAGGGCCATGTTGCACACATAATGAGAAAGAAGGACAGCCCGGTTGAGGAACAAAATGGAGGAAGTTTAACCAGCTGGATGCCCAGACTCACCTAGTCCGCGCGAGTCACGAAAGTGACACGAGGTGGCCTTATTGGAAATTCCAGACGCTGAAGGTCAATCTGGCGAGGCAAAGTTGCTCAGAGCGACTGTAATAACAACGATAGCTTGACATTATTGTACCTAAAAGCAGACAGATGCGCAGGAAATGCACCTGATGGGACACATATAAAAGATTTGTTGTTGCCAGAGAAGTGAAGGTGGGATTGTGTTGGCAGTACTGCACGAGATGTGGATACACGTCACAAATGTACACATGTTATTGCGAAATTGAGACTGGAAAACGTGGACATAGGTCAGCAGCCCCTAACGTAGGTCAGCAAATGGAGTTGCAGGAGTCAACGACAGGCTTTATGAAAGACTGGCTCGTCACTGCGAGCATGAATGTTCCCCACCGTCCTTCAGCGTAATGCAGCGAGCACCAAACAAGGTTGGTGCAACAACACCGGCCATGACATCAGCAGATATGGCCAAAAAATGCGAAAATGTGACAATATTTAATTGCCTACGTGGTCTACCCGAGAGTGCAGCCATAAAAATATTGCGATCTACAGCCGATGCAATCTTGTGACTATCAGTGGAGCAAATGATGCAGGACAGGACGCGAGTGATGCAGTCGATGCAGAGAAACATACATTGTCAGCATAATAAACAGTCAAAATAAACTCTGCATCCTCGGCGCTTCACAGCGATGATGGTAAAACATCACCTGTCCAGATGATTAGGGGAAACGTCACCTGTCCAGATGATGAAGGGAAAACGTCACCTATCCAAATGATGAGGAGAAAACGTTATCTATGCAGATGATGAAGGGAAAACATCACTTGCCCAAATGATGAGGGGCAAAAGCACCTGTCCAGGTCATGCAAAACGCATTGCGTCGCTGTCGGCTGATGCCACATTGCTAGAAGACACAGCAGGAGTAGAGATGGGGAGGGAGATCGACACACAATGTATACTTCAACACCTCGTGACTGACAGACAGGAGTAGAGATGGGGAGGGAGATCGACACACAATGTATACTTCAACACCTCGTGACTGACAGACAGGAGTAGAGATGGGGAGGGAGATCGACACACAATGTATACTTCAACACCTCGTGACTGACAGACAGGAGTAGAGATGGGGAGGGAGATCGACACACAATGTATACTTCAACACCTCGTGACTGACAGACACGCGCATAATGCTGAAGGGGTAAAGGCTGGAATGTGTGATACGACATGCAAAGTAGAGTGACAGGCTGACACGACGAAGTAGAGTGACAGGCTGACACGACACAGTAGAGTGACAGGCTGATATGACAAAGTAGAGTGACAGGCTGACACGACGAAGTAGAGTGACAGGCTGACACGACAAAGTAGAGTGACAGGCTGATATGACAAAGTAGAGTGACAAGCTGACAGGACAAAGTAGAGTGACAGGCTGACAGGACAAAGTAGAGTGACAGGCTGACACGACACATTTAGAACATCCATTCTTCCGAAATTTAATGAAAGCTCAATCCAGTGAGCGCACTTTACCAGGAACAACAGCTGTGATTAGAAAGGAGCAACACATTTCTTTACTTCACGACAAAAACCGGTGTCATCGTATGTACGGTGTATTGAACGATAAACACGCATGGGACATCAAGAATGTGGCTTCACTGATGCCAACCGTCTTTGAAACAACTCTGGATTGCTAGTGGGGACTGCAAAAATGCAAGTACCACTCGGTTTTGTGGACTGGTGGGAAAAAACTGGTGGAAAAGATCCATGTATTTGCAGGCAGGACAGATATCACACCTGAATAACACGGCTACAGACAGAGCGACGCTCCGACATATATTATTGAAACGAGATGTGCGTACATTACAAAACAGTCTGAACACAAACCGAAATAACCGATCTCTATTTTTCCTGAGGATGCCAACATCTCAGACAGGTTGAACTAAGTGCGGGTAGAAAGAGAGAGAGAGAGAGAGAGAGAGAGAGAGAGAGAGAGAGAGGTTGCACTATATGCGGGCATAGAAAGTTTGAACTATGTGCGGGTACAGAGAGGTTGAACTATGTGCGGGTACAGACAGGCCGAACTATGTGCGGGTACAGACAGGTCGAACTATGTGGGGTACAGACAGGTCGAACTGTGTGTGGGTACAGAGAGGTTGAACTATGTGCGGGTACAGACAGGTTGAACTATGTGCGGGTACAGACAGGTTGAACTATGTGCGGGTACAGACAGGTTGAACTATGTGCGGGTACAGACAAGTTGAACTATGTGCGGGTACAGAGAGGTTGAACTATGTGCGGGTACAGAGAGGTTGAACTATGTGCGGGTACAAAGAGGTTGAACTATGTGCGAGTACAGACAGGTTAATCTATGTGCGGGTACAGAGAAGTTGAACTAAGTGCGGGTACAGAGAGAGGTTGAACTATGTGCGGGTACAGAGAGGTTGAACTATGTGCGGGTACAGAGAGAGGTTGAACTATGTGTGGGTACAGAGAGGTTGAACTATGTGCGGGTACAGAGAGAGGTTGAACTATGTGCGGGTACAGACAGGTTGAACTATGTGCGGGTACAGAGAGAGGTTGAACTATGTGTGGGTACAAAGAGGTTGAACTATGTGCGGGTACAGAGAGGTTGAACTATGTGCGGGTACAGACAGGTTGAACTATGTGCGGGTACAGAGAGAGGTTGAACTATGTGAGGGTACAGAGAGGTTGAACTATGTGCGGGTACAGAGAGAGGTTGAACTATGTGCGGGTACAGACAGGTTGAAATATGTGCGGGTACAGACAGGTTCAACTATGTGTGGGTACAGACAGGTTGAACTATGTGCGGGTACAGAGAGAGGTTGAACTATGTGCGGGTACAGACAGGTTGAACTATGTGCGGGTACAGACAGGTTGAACTATGTGGGGTACAGAGAGGTTGAACATGTGCGGGTACAAAGGTTGAATATTGGGGTACAAAGGTTGAATATGTGGGGTACAGAAGGTAACATGTGGGGTACAGAAGGTGAACTATGTGGGGTACAGAGGTTGAACTATGTGGAACTATGTGCGGGTTTGAAATGTGGGTACAGAGAGTTGAACTGTGGGCAGAAGGTAACTTGTCGGGTAAGAAGTGAACTGTGCGGGACAGAGGTGAAATGTGGGTACAAGAGGTTGAACTATGTGGGTACAGAGGTTAATGCGGGAGGTAACTATGTGGGGTACAGAGAGTACTAGGGTACAGTGATATGTGCGGGTAAGAAGGTTAACTATGTGCGGGTACAGAAGGTTAAGCGTACAGAGAGGTTGAACATGTGCGGGTACAAAGGTTGAATATGCGTACAGAAGGTTAACTATGTGCGGGTACGAAGTACAGGCGGGTACAGAAGGTTGAACTATGTGGGGTACAAAGGTGAACTATGTGGGGTACAAAGGTGAACTATGTGGGGTAAAAGGTTGAACTATGTGGTACAGACAGGTTAACTATGTGGGGTAAAGAGTTGAACTAGTGGGGTACAGAAGGTTGAACTATGTGGGGTACAAGAGGTTGAACTATGTGGGGTACAAAGGTTGAACTATGTGGGTACAGAGAGGTTAATATGTGCGGGTACAGAAGGTGAACTAGCGGGTACAGAGAGGTTGAACATGTGGGGTACAAAGGTTGAATATTGGTAGAAGGTGAACTATGTGCGGGTACAAAGGTGAACATGTGCGGGTACAGAAGGTGAACATGTGGCGGCTGAGGATGCCAACATCTCAGACAGGTT
Organism: Ridgeia piscesae; assembly: GCA_025642075.2. Lineage (NCBI taxonomy): Eukaryota > Metazoa > Annelida > Polychaeta > Sabellida > Siboglinidae > Ridgeia > Ridgeia piscesae. The sequence goes on from JAODUO010000484.1 coordinate 278,138, forward strand.
GAACTAAGTGCGGGTAGAAAGAGAGAGAGAGAGAGAGAGAGAGGTTGCACTATATGCGGGCATAGAAAGTTTGAACTATGTGCGGGTACAGAGAGGTTGAACTATGTGCGGGTACAGACAGGCCGAACTATGTGCGGGTACAGACAGGTCGAACTATGTGCGGGTACAGACAGGTCGAACTGTGTGTGGGTACAGAGAGGTTGAACTATGTGCGGGTACAGACAGGTTGAACTATGTGCGGGTACAGACAGGTTGAACTATGTGCGGGTACAGACAGGTTGAACTATGTGCGGGTACAGACAAGTTGAACTATGTGCGGGTACAGAGAGGTTGAACTATGTGCGGGTACAGAGAGGTTGAACTATGTGCGGGTACAAAGAGGTTGAACTATGTGCGAGTACAGACAGGTTAATCTATGTGCGGGTATAGAGAAGTTAAACTAAGTGCGGGTACAGAGAGAGGTTGAACTATGTGCGGGTACAGAGAGGTTGAACTATGTGCGGGTACAGAGAGAGGTTGAACTATGTGGGGTACAGAGAGGTTGAACTATGTGCGGGTACAGAGAGGTTGAACTATGTGCGGGTACAGACAGGTTGAACTATGTGCGGGTACAGAGAGAGGTTGAACTATGTGGGGTACAGAGAGGTTGAACTATGTGCGGGTACAGAGAGGTTGAACTATGTGCGGGTACAGACAGGTTGAACTATGTGCGGGTACAGAGAGGTTGAACTATGTGCGGGTACAGAGAGGTTGAACTATGTGCGGGTACAGAGAGAGGTTGAACTATGTGCGGGTACAGACAGGTTGAAATATGTGCGGGTACAGACAGGTTCAACTATGTGTGGGTACAGACAGGTTGAACTATGTGCGGGTACAGAGAGAGGTTGAACTATGTGCGGGTACAGACAGGTTGAACTATGTGCGGGTACAGACAGGTTGAACTATGTGTGGGTACAGAGAGAGGTTGAACTATGTGCGGGTACAGACAGGTCGAACTATGTGCGGGTACAGACAGGTCGAACCATGTGCGGGTACAGACAGGTCGAACTATGTGTGGGTACAAAGAGGTTGAACTATGTGTGGGTACAACGAGGTTGAACTATGTGCGAGGACAGACAGGTTGAACTATGTGCGGGTACAGAGAAGTAAACCTAAGAGCGGGTACAGAGAGAGGTTGAACTATGTGCGGGTACAGAGAGAGGTTGAACTATGTGCGGGTACAGATAGGTTGAACTATGTGCGGGTACAGACAGGTTGAACTATGTGTGGGTACAGAGAGGTTGAACTATGTGCGGGTACAGAGAGGTTGAACTATGTGCGGGTACAGAGAGGTTGAACTATGTGCGGGTACAGAGAGGTTGAACTATGTGCGGGTACAGACAGGTTGAACTATGTGCGGGTACAGACAGGTCGAACTATGTGCGGGTACAGACAGGTCGAACTATGTGTGGGTACAAAGAGGTTGAACTATGTGCGAGTACAGACAGGTTAATCTATGTGCGGGTATAGAGAAGTTGAACTAAGTGCGGGTACAGAGAGAGGTTGAACTATGTGCGGGTACAGAGAGGTTGAACTATGTGCGGGTACAGACAGGTTGAACTATGTGCGGGTACAGAGAGGTTGAACTATGTGCGGGTACAGAGAGAGGTTGAACTATGTGTGGGTACAGAGAGGTTGAACTATGTGCGGGTTCAGAGAGAGGTTGAACTATGTGCGGGTACAGACAGGTTGAACTATGTGCGGGTACAGAGAGGTTGTTGAACAATGTGCGGGTACATACAGGTTGAATTATATGCGGGTACAGACAGGTCGAACTATGTGCGGGTACAGACAGGTCGAACCATGTGCGGGTACAGACAGGTCGAACTATGTGTGGGTACAAAGAGGTTGAACTATGTGTGGGTACAAAGAGGTTGAACTATGTGCGAGTACAGACAGGTCGAACTATGTGCGGGTACAGAGAGAGAGGTTGAACTATGTGCGGGTACAGAGAGGTTGAACTATGTGCGGGTACAGAAGGTTGAACTATGTGCGGGTACAGACAGGTCGAACTATGTGCGGGTACAGAGAGAGGTTGAACTATGTGTGGGTACAGAGAGGTTGAACTATGTGCGGGTACAGAGAGAGGTTGAACTATGTGCGGGTACAGAGAGAGGTTGAACTATGTGCGGGTACAGAGAGGTTGTTGAACAATGTGCGGGTACATACAGGTTGAATTATATGCGGGTACAGACAGGTCGAACTATGTGCGGGTACAGACAGGTCGAACCATGTGCGGCTACAGACAGGTCGAACTATGTGTGGGTACAAAGAGGTTGAACTATGTGTGGGTACAAAGAGGTTGAACTATGTGCGGGTACAGACAGGTTGAACTATGTGTGGGTACAGACAGGTCGAACTATGTGTGGGTACAAAGAGGTTGAACTATGTGTGGGTACAGACAGGTTGAACTATGTGTGGGTACAAAGAGGTTGAACTATGTGTGGGTACAAAGAGGTTGAACTATGTGCGGGTACAGAGAGGTTGAACTATGTGCGAGTACAGACAGGTTAATATATGTGCGAGTACAGAGAAGTGAAACTAACAGCGGGTACAGAGAGGTTGAACTATGTGCGGGTACAGACAGGTTGAACTATGTGTGGGTACAGACAGGTTGAACTATGTGCGGGTACAAAGAGGTTGAACTATGTGCGGGTACAGAGAGGTTGTTGAACAATGTGCGGGTACATACAGGTTGAATTATATGCGGGTACATACAGGTTGAATTATGTGCTGGTACAGACAGGTGGAACTATGTCCGAGTACAGAGAGAGGTTGAACTATGTGCGGGTGCAGACAGGTTGAACTATGTGCGGGTACAGAGAGTGTGAACTATGTGAGGGTACAGAGAGGTTGAACTATGTGCGGGACAGACAGGTTTAACTAGTTGCTGGTACAGACAGGTTGAACTATGTGCGGGACAGACAGGTTGAACTATGTGCGGGACAGACAGGTTGAACTACGTGCGGGTACAGACAGGTTGAACAATGTGCGGGTACAGACAGGTTGAACTATGTGCGGGTACGTGAGGCGTTGTATTTGCAGCCCTCGCAACCACGGCCGCCTTTACTTATGGGGCCCCGTTCATGTCCAGTTTTCACATCAGTGAGGCTCCAGTAACTTGTCTGTACCCGCACATAGTTGGACCTGTTTGTACCCGCACATAGTTCGACCTGTTTGTATTCGGGGGTCTCGATCACCAACTGTGTGTCGCCTAATTTGGATCAAGATTGAAGGTGGCCTGTTATTAAATAATTTAAAACATCTTTATTGAGTCGACAATATTGCTTACGTTATTAAATTGTCAGGGGTTAGTTTACTGGTGCCCATTTTTCAGACGGCTACGCCACAAGGGACATGACATATACGTGGACTCGCGGACCAGACAAATCAATAGAGATCGCTGCTGACATGACGCTGTCTCAATTCGACTTGATAGCATATCCTGCAGGAAACAAAACTATTGAACATTCCAACCGAGGTATTTCAAACATTCACAATGGTAATAGCTTTTTCACTTATTCATTGATGTTGGATAATTCAAACAATAACCGAGGAAGTAGTTAATTATCTTGCTGCGAATACGTGTCAAGAAGAGAAAGAGGAGGAAGGAACGGAGGGAGGGAGCGAGGGAGCGAGGGAGCGAGGGAGCGAGGGAGCGAGGGAGCGAGGGAGCGAGGGAGCGAGGGAGCGAGGGAGCGAGGGGCGAGGGAGCGAGGGAGCGAGGGAGCGAGGGCGCGAGGGAGCGAGGCGAGGAGCGAAGGAGACGAGGGGCGAGGGAGGCGAGGGGCGAGGAGCGAGGAGCGAGGAGCGAGGAGCGACGGAGCGACGGAGCGACGGAGCGACGGAGCGACGGACGAGCGGCGGGACGGACGGACGGACGGACGGACGGACGGACGGACGGACGGACGGACGGACGGACGGACGGACGGACGGACGGACGGACGGACGGCGGGCGGGCGGGCGGGCGGCGGGCGGGCGGGCGGGCGGCGGCGGACGCGGACGGCGGCGGACGGACGGACGGACGGACGGACGGACGGACGGACGGACGGACGGACGGACGGACGGACGGACGGACGGACGGACGGACGGACGACGGACGGACGGACGGACGGACGGACGGACGACGGACGGACGGGACGGACGGACGGACGGACGGGACGGACGGACGGACGGACGGACGGACGGACGGACGGACGGACGGACGGACGGACGGACGGACGGACGGACGGACGGACGGACGGACGGACGGACGGACGGACGGACGGACGGACGGACGGACGGACGAGGACGGACGGACGGACGGACGGACGGACGGACGAGGACAGACGGACGACGACGGACGGACGGACGACGGACGGACGAAGACGGACGGACGGACGGACGGAGACGGACGGACGGACGGACGACGGACAGACGGACGGACGGACGAGACGACGACAGACGGACGGACGGACGGACGGACGGACGGACGGACGGACGGACGGACGGACGGACGGACGGACGGACGGACGGACGGACGGACGGACGGACGGACGGACGGACGGACGGACGGACGGACGGACGGACGGACGGACGGACGGACGGACGGACGGACGGACGGACGGACGGACGGACGGAGAGGGCGGAAGACAAACAGAGATAGACGTCCAATTGTTTTGTATTATTGTAGCTCACACCTAAATAACAACTAAATCACACCATTGGAATCCCCCAAAAAAACAACGACTAGGCAAAATTATGACGCTGCCAAGTTTATAAGAAGCAGAAAAGTTGGCAAATCGACCGTTGAAAGTGGTTTGTTGTTCGATGTGATTTTGGTGGCTTCTTACCCACAACAATTATATATTTTGCAATTTTGCTTACGTTAGATTGGCCTAAATTGACTAGACTTTTGTTGGAGCTGCTGTGCTATATGAGTTGTTGTTGATGGCGTTGACGTGAATTCAATTCAATTCAATAACTTTATTCCGGAACATTACATCTATATAAAACTAAAGTATCACTAATAACTATATACATAAAGCATTTTCCGCCAATGGCGACACAGTGGTGAAGTATACAGAGAATCACTATTCATGATACTCTGTAGTATTGCATTGCCCGATTTAGCTATACACGTCAAAAAACTGTACACATTTTTTTCTAATTAACATTTTACTTGTGGGTAAGCCTAAAATCTAAATACATTATTGTATGCTACACACAGTTTTCTCATTGACTTTGCTCTATAGCAACACCACAGCTGGCATGTATACAATGAAGTACAGTAGGATTTAAATAAAGTACATTTTACTGATTCGAGTCAGATTCTGATTCACGAGTGTGACACCTCTACATCCCTTTGATATTCAGCATTTACAAATATTATTTACATCTTTATTGTTACTTAGACAATTGAATAGATCCTCATAATGGGATATCCACATATTTACAATGTGTGTCATGTGTGAGTTGTTGTTGATGCCGATGACATGAATGTGTGTCAAGTGTGAGTTGTTGTTGATGCCGATGACATGAATGTGTGTCATGTGTGAGTTGTTGTTGATGCCGTTGACATGAGGTGTGTCATGTGTGAGTTGTTGTTGATGCCGTTGACATGAATGTGTGTCATGTGTGAGTTGTTGTTGATGCCGTTGACATGAATGTGTGTCATGTGTGAGTTGTTGTTGATGCCGTTGACATGAATGTGTGTCATGTGTGAGTTGTTGTTGATGTCGTTGACATGAATGTGTGTCATGTGTGAGTTGTTGTTGATGTCGTTGACATGAATGTGTGTCATGTGTGAGTTTTTGTTGATGCCGTTGACATGAATGTGTGTCATGTGTGATTGTTGTTGATGCCGTTGACATGAATGTGTGTCATGTGTGAGTTGTTGTAGATGCCGTTGACTTGAATGTGTGTCATGTGTGAGTTGTTGTTGATGTCGTTGACATGAATGTGTGTCATGTGTGAGTTGTTGTTGATGTTGTTGACATGAATGTGTGTCATGTGTGAGTTGTTGTTGATGTCGTTGACATGAATGTGTGTCATGTGTGAGTTGTTGTTGATGTTGTTGACATGAATGTGTGTCATGTGTGAGTTGTTGTTGATGTCGTTGACATGAATGTGTGTCATGTGTGAGTTGTTGTTGATGTCGTTGACATGAATGTGTGTCATGTGTGAGTTGTTGTTGATGCCGTTGACATGAATGTGTGTCATGTGTGAGTTGTTGTTGATGCCGTTGACATGAATGTGTGTCATGTGTGAGTTGTTGTTGATGTCGTTGACATGAATGTGTGTCATGTGTGAGTTGTTGTTGATGCCGTTGACATGAATGTGTGTCATGTGTGAGTTGTTGTTGATGCCGTTGACATGAATGTGTGTCATGTGTGAGTTGTTGTTGATGTCGTTGACATGAATGTGTGTCATGTGTGAGTTGTTGTTGATGTCGTTGACATGAATGTGTGTCATGTGTGAGTTGTTGTTGATGTCGTTGACATGAATGTGTGTCATGTGTGAGTTGTTGTTGATGTCGTTGACATGAATGTGTGTCATGTGTGAGTTGTTGTTGATGTTGTTGACATGAATGTGTGTCATGTGTGAGTTGTTGTTGATGTCGTTGACATGAATGTGTGTCATGTGTGAGTTGTTGTTGATGCCGTTGACATGAATGTGTGTCATGTGTGAGTTGTTGTTGATGTCGTTGACATGAATGTGTGTCATGTGTGAGTTGTTGTTGATGTCGTTGACATGAATGTGTGTCATGTGTGAGTTGTTGTTGATGTTGTTGACATGAATGTGTGTCATGTGTGAGTTGTTGTTGATGTTGTTGACATGAATGTGTGTCATGTGTGAGTTGTTGTTGATGCCGTTGACATGAATGTGTATCATGTGTGAGTTGTTGTTGTTGTTGTTGTTCGGTTTTGGATTTAAAAAACTCTATGTTGCAGGCGAGTTCTCCGTGTTGTACGTTAATTTTGCCCTGCGACGTCACACTGGGTACTTTCTCATCAACATCTACGTTCCCTGTTCGCTGCTGGTCGTGCTGTCTTGGGTTGGATTCTGGATTAATCGCGAGGCGACGTCAGATCGCATTGCGCTGGGTAGGTGGTGCTTATGCACACCCATAGCAAGCCTGTGTGACCGGTCAATGAAAATGTAAAAGGTCATGAGGGTATATTTGAATGTGTAATGACAGTTTATATTACTACTGCGATGAAATGACCAACTCACAGGGAGCGGTCACAGTGCAGCGGAGACTGGACGTTTGTCGCGTGTTTCTTACGGATCCCGGACACGCGCAACGAATGGTGTAGTGATAACAATAACAATGATAACAGCTTCAATATACAATACAATGTAACGTTATTTATCCCTGTAAGAGCAATGACAATGTCATTCAGACGGGCATTGTGTATAATGTGTGTAGAAAACATGAGATAAGATAAAATATATATATATATATATATATATATATATATATATATATATATATATTTTATATATACAAAAATATTTCATTAGCAAATATTGTGTCTTTGGTCTATAAAATCAGTGGTACGGTTTTAATAGGAATATAAATAGCTTAGTCAAATGGAGCTCGGCTTGCTCTTTCTAGCGTTAATTGTGTGTTCATGGTGATATCATAATCTATATGAGTTTGTGCCTACGAAACCCACACAAACATCCATTTTGGCTTGTCCACAGCAAAGGGTAGTGTTAAAAAGGATGGTAACTGTAATATTCAGTAACTGTTAGCTGCTTAACTACATGTTTTAGTTCATTCTATGAATACATAGCTATTATTTTATGATGTTCTCTAAAATATTCGCATCTATTTTCCTTACCTTACACACATGTATATCTTGTCCACAAAAGTCATGTATTTTACGTTATCTGCATAATTTATAATTATCATAACTGTGTACCAATGAAGTGCTATCTGATTGGAAAGTATGTCTGTTTAACACATATACATGGGGTTGTCACCTAAAAACAAAAGCCATGAGCATAGTCAACTTTTCTGATCGTCAGCAGAAGACGTCAACGTGGCAGAAAAACTCGTTAAGAATGTATTCTACGTTATCCACTTTTATCATATACATGCTTTCCCCAGTATACAATCAAGGTATACTATATGAGGGTAACTTGTTTCCTTTGTGAAATACAAGTTGTGCATAATATAGAGACCTCATTTAATCACGTACGGTTCGATAGTACCAAATGGTGTATTCTACGTTATCGCGGGGAAGGAAGCATTATAACACATTCCATAGCGTTCTTGTGGCAAAGTTTAGGCCAGATCCAAACGAAAGTGGTTCTACTGCGGGTCTAACACACAATTTGCAAAACCAAAGGTAAGTTTGCATTTAGCAATGCATGCATGACAAACAAATGTACTATTGTACTAGCTAGATTCCATTCATAATGAGAATGTTTTCTTTCCCAAGTTTACATTCAAGGTATACTATATGAGATAACCTTGTTTATTTGGTGAAATAAAAGTCGTTTGGGCCATATGCAAACGAAAGTGGTTTTGCTGCGGGTCTGACGCCCAATTTGCAAAACCAAAGGTAAACTTGTATTTAGCAATGCATGTATGACAAACAAATGTGATATTGTACTAGTGAGATTTCCTTCACAATGAGAGATTACTATCGTATAATTCCACTTAGACTTAGTTATATTTGTATTCAAAATGAAGCTATAACTTGAAGCTGTTTTAATTCAGAAATCTGCAAAATAAAATGGTAGCTAGCTAATGGTGTATCATTCTTGCACAAAGGACATAAAACATTATAGTAAAATGTATTGATATCGTAAAATACACACTTATATGTAACATTTGAAAGGGAATGCTCTTAGTAACCCAAATAGTATCAAGTCAACGAAACGCGAGTGGAATTCATAACAGAAACATTCCAACACATTATTGTTTTCATATGCTTCCACCAATCGTGGGATCCTGATTCATGCATTGCTGCAATTTGTGTTTGGTAAAAATTATACTTAAGTTTCGAAGCGGCTCGGTTGACCTTATTACGCAATATTTTTGCTTGATTCAAATCACCACTCATGTGAGCTCGCTGTCTTTTACGAACTAAGTCTCTGAACCAGTCTGTGACCCATGGCTTATCAGCCATATGCCTCGTAACAATTTTAGTAGGAAAACATATTTCCATCAGGTTGCAAATAACCGTTTGATAATATTATGAACACTGATCTGCACATGAATCAAGCCTAAATAGGGGTTCCCATTTAATGGCTGATAAAGCTATATTGAATGTGGCTTTTTCTTTTGGCCCCATACACCTTACGGTTAACCGTGTCACGCATCCAGTATCAACTGAGTTTTTCGCTTTAGGTTTAAGCAAAACCATGTTATGGTCCGATGACCCCAGTTCGGAAATCATATCAAGGTTTTATGTATTTAACTAGCCGCAAAATTCATTAAATTGTTATTATATTACATATGTAAAACGTATCTATATTGCGCATAAACAAATCAGAAATGTTTGTATTCTATGTTATCCACGGACGTCCTTTAGGGAAAACTACGCCAGCTACCACATAATTTGTTGAGACGATGACTATTTTGATGCAGTTAAAGCCAAGATCCCAATGCAAGACATCACAAAGCATTAACGTGGCCTACTTGATTCAATAACTGTGGCTTTTGGAAAACGGGCAACTTTTGCAACTACACATTTTTCTGCATCTTCAAAACAAGCTCACATTTGGCAAAAAAGAAGTCTCATATTTAAAATAATCTGAACCTGAATCAGTTCTACATACTTCATAGCCATTATATCAGCTTACGCGCATTTTTCGTTTATTAATTATTATTTTAAAGTATATCCACGCATATTTAGTACGACAAGGTGGCGGATAACGTAGGATACATTGGGGAAAAAAGACGGAAAAATCGTCATGGTTTGACACGTTGGTGCAATAAAACAAGGATAGATTGGGTGAGAAGAATAATTGTTCCTAGAAGTTCAACATAGATACTTTCATACGGAAGCAAATATTTTCAAATATATTGAAATGTCATTTTTCACATTTTAAAAACTTACTGGAAACGTTTTCGGTAGTTTCAACCTATATATATATATATATATATATATATATATATATATATATATATATATATATATATATATATATATAAAACATCTTCATTTCGCAACGTTAAAAAGACTGATGGCAACAGGAAAATATGACTTTTTGCGGTTAGTTTTGCACGCGGAACATCGAAAAGGACGTCCCGACGGCATAGTCTCAAACATTGGATAAGGACAAGATTACAATATCGATTACAATATAATTAACCTTCCTAAGCATTTGTTTTTTGCAAAATTTAGTGATGTCTCTCTGGGTCCAATTATGTTGGAGCTGACACGTACAATCTTCTGTAAGCTGGTCCTGTTCCTGTTCTTAACATTCGGATTGAAATACCAGCAGATAAATGAAAAACAAAGTAAAACATATTTAAAATGGTTTTATCAACAGAAAATGAGTTTAGTTTTCTACGAAAATGCAGGCGCTGCTGACATTTCTTGACAATGATTCCAGTGTTGTCATCCCATCTAACTTTATTATCAAACACTGTACCTAAGTATTTGTATTTGGTGACATTTTCAACCTCTTGATCATGAATGGTGGTTTTTTCAGGACCTTTACTTTGTTTTCTGAAATGTAGTATTAACTTGTTCGTCTTACATAAATTGAAGTGAAATAGGAATCATCACACCAATCCACACATTTCGTAGTGCCTGACAGTGGTCTTTGTTGTGAACCACAGAGAAGTGAAATAGGAATCATCACACCAATCCACACATTTCGTAGTGCCTGACAGTGGTCTTTGTTGTGAACCATAGAGAAGTGAAATAGGAATCATCACACCAATCCACACATTTCGTAGTGCCTGACAGTGGTCTTTGTTGTGAACCACAGAGAAGTGAAATAGGAATCATCACACCAATCCACACATTTCGTAGTGCCTGACAGTGGTCTTTGTTGTGAACCATAGAGAAGTGAAATAGGAATCATCACACCAATCCACACATTTCGTAGTGCCTGACAGTGGTCTTTGTTGTGAACCATAGAGAAGTGAAATAGGAATCATCACACCAATCCACACATTTCGTAGTGCCTGACAGTGGTCTTTGTTGTGAACCACAGAGAAGTGAAATAGGAATCATCACACCAATCCACACATTTCGTAGTGCCTGACAGTGGTCTTTGTTGTGAACCATAGAGAAGTGAAATAGGAATCATCACACCAATCCACACATTTCGTAGTGCCTGACAGTGGTCTTTGTTGTGAACCACAGAGAAGTGAAATAGGAATCATCAGACCAATCCACACATTTCGTAGTGCCTGACAGTGGTCTTTGTTGTGAACCATAGAGAAGTGAAATAGGAATCATCACACCAATCCACACATTTCGTAGTGCCTGACAGTGGTCTTTGTTGTGAACCATAGAGAAGTGAAATAGGAATCATCACACCAATCCACACATTTCGTAGTGCCTGACAGTGGTCTTTGTTGTGAACCACAGAGAAGTGAAATAGGAATCATCACACCAATCCACACATTTCGTAGTGCCTGACAGTGGTCTTTGTTGTGAACCACAGAGAAGTGAAATAGGAATCATCAGACCAATCCACACATTTCGTAGTGCCTGACAGTGGTCTTTGTTGTGAACCATAGAGAAGTGAAATAGGAATCATCAGACCAATCCACACATTTCGTAGTGCCTGACAGTGGTCTTTGTTGTGAACCATAGAGAAGTGAAATAGGAATCATCAGACCAATCCACACATTTCGTAGTGCCTGACAGTGGTCTTTGTTGTGAACCATAGAGAAGTGAAATAGGAATCATCACACCAATCCACACATTTCGTAGTGCCTGACAGTGGTCTTTGTTGTGAACCACAGAGAAGTGAAATAGGAATCATCACACCAATCCACACATTTCGTAGTGCCTGACAGTGGTCTTTGTTGTGAACCATAGAGAAGTGAAATAGGAATCATCACACCAATCCACACATTTCGTAGTGCCTGACAGTGGTCTTTGTTGTGAACCACAGAGAAGTGAAATAGGAATCATCAGACCAATCCACACATTTCGTAGTGCCTGACAGTGGTCTTTGTTGTGAACCATAGAGAAGTGAAATAGGAATCATCACACCAATCCACACATTTCGTAGTGCCTGACAGTGGTCTTTGTTGTGAACCATAGAGAAGTGAAATAGGAATCATCACACCAATCCACACATTTCGTAGTGCCTGACAGTGGTCTTTGTTGTGAACCACAGAGAAGTGAAATAGGAATCATCACACCAATCCACACATTTCGTAGTGCCTGACAGTGGTCTTTGTTGTGAACCACAGAGAAGTGAAATAGGAATCATCAGACCAATCCACACATTTCGTAGTGCCTGACAGTGGTCTTTGTTGTGAACCATAGAGAAGTGAAATGGGAATCATCAGACCAATCCACACATTTCGTAGTGCCTGACAGTGGTCTTTGTTGTGAACCATAGAGAAGTGAAATGGGAATCATCAGACCAATCCACACATTTCGTAGTGCCTGACAGTGGTCTTTGTTGTGAACCATAGAGAAGTGAAATAGGAATCATCAGACCAATCCACACATTTCGTAGTGCCTGACAGTGGTCTTTGTTGTGAACCATAGAGAAGTGAAATGGGAATCATCAGACCAATCCACACATTTCGTAGTGCCTGACAGTGGTCTTTGTTGTGAACCACAGAGAAGTGAAATAGGAATCATCACACCAATCCACACATTTCGTAGTGCCTGACAGTGGTCTTTGTTGTGAACCACAGAGAAGTGAAATAGGAATCATCACACCAATCCACACATTTCGTAGTGCCTGACAGTGGTCTTTGTTGTGAACCATAGAGAAGTGAAATGGGAATCATCAGACCAATCCACACATTTCGTAGTGCCTGACAGTGGTCTTTGTTGTGAACCATAGAGAAGTGAAATAGGAATCATCACACCAATCCACACATTTCGTAGTGCCTGACAGTGGTCTTTGTTGTGAACCACAGAGAAGTGAAATAGGAATCATCAGACCAATCCACACATTTCGTAGTGCCTGACAGTGGTCTTTGTTGTGAACCACAGAGAAGTGAAATAGGAATCATCACACCAATCCACACATTTCGTAGTGCCTGACAGTGGTCTTTGTTGTGAACCATAGAGAAGTGAAATAGGAATCATCACACCAATCCACACATTTCGTAGTGCCTGACAGTGGTCTTTGTTGTGAACCATAGAGAAGTGAAATAGGAATCATCACACCAATCCACACATTTCGTAGTGCCTGACAGTGGTCTTTGTTGTGAACCATAGAGAAGTGAAATAGGAATCATCACACCAATCCACACATTTCGTAGTGCCTGACAGTGGTCTTTGTTGTGAACCATAGAGAAGTGAAATGGGAATCATCAGACCAATCCACACATTTCGTAGTGCCTGACAGTGGTCTTTGTTGTGAACCATAGAGAAGTGAAATAGGAATCATCAGACCAATCCACACATTTCGTAGTGCCTGACAGTGGTCTTTGTTGTGAACCATAGAGAAGTGAAATGGGAATCATCAGACCAATCCACACATTTCGTAGTGCCTGACAGTGGTCTTTGTTGTGAACCATAGAGAAGTGAAATAGGAATCATCAGACCAATCCACACATTTCGTAGTGCCTGACAGTGGTCTTTGTTGTGAACCATAGAGAAGTGAAATAGGAATCATCAGACCAATCCACACATTTCGTAGTGCCTGACAGTGGTCTTTGTTGTGAACCACAGAGAAGTGAAATAGGAATCATCACACCAATCCACACATTTCGTAGTGCCTGACAGTGGTCTTTGTTGTGAACCACAGAGAAGTGAAATAGGAATCATCAGACCAATCCACACATTTCGTAGTGCCTGACAGTGGTCTTTGTTGTGAACCATAGAGAAGTGAAATAGGAATCATCACACCAATCCACACATTTCGTAGTGCCTGACAGTGGTCTTTGTTGTGAACCATAGAGAAGTGAAATAGGAATCATCAGACCAATCCACACATTTCGTAGTGCCTGACAGTGGTCTTTGTTGTGAACCATAGAGAAGTGAAATAGGAATCATCAGACCAATCCACACATTTCGTAGTGCCTGACAGTGGTCTTTGTTGTGAACCATAGAGAAGTGAAATAGGAATCATCAGACCAATCCACACATTTCGTAGTGCCTGACAGTGGTCTTTGTTGTGAACCATAGAGAAGTGAAATAGGAATCATCAGACCAATCCACACATTTCGTAGTGCCTGACAGTGGTCTTTGTTGTGAACCATAGAGAAGTGAAATAGGAATCATCACACCAATCCACACATTTCGTAGTGCCTGACAGTGGTCTTTGTTGTGAACCACAGAGAAGTGAAATGGGAATCATCAGACCAATCCACACATTTCGTAGTGCCTGACAGTGGTCTTTGTTGTGAACCATAGAGAAGTGAAATAGGAATCATCACACCAATCCACACATTTCGTAGTGCCTGACAGTGGTCTTTGTTGTGAACCATAGAGAAGTGAAATAGGAATCATCACACCAATCCACACATTTCGTAGTGCCTGACAGTGGTCTTTGTTGTGAACCATAGAGAAGTGAAATAGGAATCATCAGACCAATCCACACATTTCGTAGTGCCTGACAGTGGTCTTTGTTGTGAACCATAGAGAAGTGAAATAGGAATCATCACACCAATCCACACATTTCGTAGTGCCTGACAGTGGTCTTTGTTGTGAACCACAGAGAAGTGAAATAGGAATCATCACACCAATCCACACATTTCGTAGTGCCTGACAGTGGTCTTTGTTGTGAACCATAGAGAAGTGAAATAGGAATCATCACACCAATCCACACATTTCGTAGTGCCTGACAGTGGTCTTTGTTGTGAACCATAGAGAAGTGAAATAGGAATCATCACACCAATCCACACATTTCGTAGTGCCTGACAGTGGTCTTTGTTGTGAACCATAGAGAAGTGAAATAGGAATCATCAGACCAATCCACACATTTCGTAGTGCCTGACAGTGGTCTTTGTTGTGAACCATAGAGAAGTGAAATAGGAATCATCACACCAATCCACACATTTCGTAGTGCCTGACAGTGGTCTTTGTTGTGAACCACAGAGAAGTGAAATAGGAATCATCAGACCAATCCACACATTTCGTAGTGCCTGACAGTGGTCTTTGTTGTGAACCATAGAGAAGTGAAATAGGAATCATCACACCAATCCACACATTTCGTAGTGCCTGACAGTGGTCTTTGTTGTGAACCACAGAGAAGTGAAATAGGAATCATCACACCAATCCACACATTTCGTAGTGCCTGACAGTGGTCTTTGTTGTGAACCATAGAGAAGTGAAATAGGAATCATCAGACCAATCCACACATTTCGTAGTGCCTGACAGTGGTCTTTGTTGTGAACCATAGAGAAGTGAAATAGGAATCATCACACCAATCCACACATTTCGTAGTGCCTGACAGTGGTCTTTGTTGTGAACCATAGAGAAGTGAAATAGGAATCATCACACCAATCCACACATTTCGTAGTGCCTGACAGTGGTCTTTGTTGTGAACCACAGAGAAGTGAAATAGGAATCATCACACCAATCCACACATTTCGTAGTGCCTGACAGTGGTCTTTGTTGTGAACCATAGAGAAGTGAAATAGGAATCATCAGACCAATCCACACATTTCGTAGTGCCTGACAGTGGTCTTTGTTGTGAACCATAGAGAAGTGAAATAGGAATCATCACACCAATCCACACATTTCGTAGTGCCTGACAGTGGTCTTTGTTGTGAACCATAGAGAAGTGAAATAGGAATCATCACACCAATCCACACATTTCGTAGTGCCTGACAGTGGTCTTTGTTGTGAACCACAGAGAAGTGGAAATGGGAATCATCAGACCAATCCACACATTTCGTAGTGCCTGACAGTGGTCTTTGTTGTGAACCACAGAGAAGTGAAATAGGAATCATCACACCAATCCACACATTTCGTAGTGCCTGACAGTGGTCTTTGTTGTGAACCATAGAGAAGTGAAATGGGAATCATCAGACCAATCCACACATTTCGTAGTGCCTGACAGTGGTCTTTGTTGTGAACCACAGAGAAGTGAAATAGGAATCATCACACCAATCCACACATTTCGTAGTGCCTGACAGTGGTCTTTGTTGTGAACCACAGAGAAGTGAAATAGGAATCATCAGACCAATCCACACATTTCGTAGTGCCTGACAGTGGTCTTTGTTGTGAACCATAGAGAAGTGAAATAGGAATCATCACACCAATCCACACATTTCGTAGTGCCTGACAGTGGTCTTTGTTGTGAACCATAGAGAAGTGAAATAGGAATCATCACACCAATCCACACATTTCGTAGTGCCTGACAGTGGTCTTTGTTGTGAACCACAGAGAAGTGAAATAGGAATCATCAGACCAATCCACACATTTCGTAGTGCCTGACAGTGGTCTTTGTTGTGAACCATAGAGAAGTGAAATAGGAATCATCACACCAATCCACACATTTCGTAGTGCCTGACAGTGGTCTTTGTTGTGAACCATAGAGAAGTGAAATAGGAATCATCACACCAATCCACACATTTCGTAGTGCCTGACAGTGGTCTTTGTTGTGAACCACAGAGAAGTGAAATAGGGAATCATCAGACCAATCCACACATTTCGTAGTGCCTGACAGTGGTCTTTGTTGTGAACCATAGAGAAGTGAAATAGGAATCATCACACCAATCCACACATTTCGTAGTGCCTGACAGTGGTCTTTGTTGTGAACCATAGAGAAGTGAAATAGGAATCATCAGACCAATCCACACATTTCGTAGTGCCTGACAGTGGTCTTTGTTGTGAACCATAGAGAAGTGAAATAGGAATCATCACACCAATCCACACATTTCGTAGTGCCTGACAGTGGTCTTTGTTGTGAACCATAGAGAAGTGAAATAGGAATCATCAGACCAATCCACACATTTCGTAGTGCCTGACAGTGGTCTTTGTTGTGAACCACAGAGAAGTGAAATAGGAATCATCACACCAATCCACACATTTCGTAGTGCCTGACAGTGGTCTTTGTTGTGAACCATAGAGAAGTGAAATGGGAATCATCAGACCAATCCACACATTTCGTAGTGCCTGACAGTGGTCTTTGTTGTGAACCATAGAGAAGTGAAATAGGAATCATCACACCAATCCACACATTTCGTAGTGCCTGACAGTGGTCTTTGTTGTGAACCATAGAGAAGTGAAATGGGAATCATCAGACCAATCCACACATTTCGTAGTGCCTGACAGTGGTCTTTGTTGTGAACCATAGAGAAGTGAAATAGGAATCATCAGACCAATCCACACATTTCGTAGTGCCTGACAGTGGTCTTTGTTGTGAACCATAGAGAAGTGAAATGGGAATCATCAGACCAATCCACACATTTCGTAGTGCCTGACAGTGGTCTTTGTTGTGAACCACAGAGAAGTGAAATAGGAATCATCAGACCAATCCACACATTTCGTAGTGCCTGACAGTGGTCTTTGTTGTGAACCACAGAGAAGTGAAATAGGAATCATCAGACCAATCCACACATTTCGTAGTGCCTGACAGTGGTCTTTGTTGTGAACCATAGAGAAGTGAAATAGGAATCATCACACCAATCCACACATTTCGTAGTGCCTGACAGTGGTCTTTGTTGTGAACCACAGAGAAGTGAAATAGGAATCATCACACCAATCCACACATTTCGTAGTGCCTGACAGTGGTCTTTGTTGTGAACCATAGAGAAGTGAAATAGGAATCATCACACCAATCCACACATTTCGTAGTGCCTGACAGTGGTCTTTGTTGTGAACCACAGAGAAGTGAAATAGGAATCATCAGACCAATCCACACATTTCGTAGTGCCTGACAGTGGTCTTTGTTGTGAACCACAGAGAAGTGAAATAGGAATCATCAGACCAATCCACACATTTCGTAGTGCCTGACAGTGGTCTTTGTTGTGAACCATAGAGAAGTGAAATAGGAATCATCACACCAATCCACACATTTCGTAGTGCCTGACAGTGGTCTTTGTTGTGAACCACAGAGAAGTGAAATAGGAATCATCAGACCAATCCACACATTTCGTAGTGCCTGACAGTGGTCTTTGTTGTGAACCACAGAGAAGTGAAATAGGAATCATCAGACCAATCCACACATTTCGTAGTGCCTGACAGTGGTCTTTGTTGTGAACCACAGAGAAGTGAAATAGGAATCATCAGACCAATCCACACATTTCGTAGTGCCTGACAGTGGTCTTTGTTGTGAACCATAGAGAAGTGAAATAGGAATCATCAGACCAATCCACACATTTCGTAGTGCCTGACAGTGGTCTTTGTTGTGAACCACAGAGAAGTGAAATAGGAATCATCAGACCAATCCACACATTTCGTAGTGCCTGACAGTGGTCTTTGTTGTGAACCATAGAGAAGTGAAATAGGAATCATCACACCAATCCACACATTTCGTAGTGCCTGACAGTGGTCTTTGTTGTGAACCACAGAGAAGTGAAATAGGAATCATCAGACCAATCCACACATTTCGTAGTGCCTGACAGTGGTCTTTGTTGTGAACCACAGAGAAGTGAAATAGGAATCATCACACCAATCCACACATTTCGTAGTGCCTGACAGTGGTCTTTGTTGTGAACCATAGAGAAGTGAAATAGGAATCATCACACCAATCCACACATTTCGTAGTGCCTGACAGTGGTCTTTGTTGTGAACCATAGAGAAGTGAAATAGGAATCATCAGACCAATCCACACATTTCGTAGTGCCTGACAGTGGTCTTTGTTGTGAACCATAGAGAAGTGAAATAGGAATCATCAGACCAATCCACACATTTCGTAGTGCCTGACAGTGGTCTTTGTTGTGAACCATAGAGAAGTGAAATAGGAATCATCACACCAATCCACACATTTCGTAGTGCCTGACAGTGGTCTTTGTTGTGAACCATAGAGAAGTGAAATAGGAATCATCAGACCAATCCACACATTTCGTAGTGCCTGACAGTGGTCTTTGTTGTGAACCATAGAGAAGTGAAATAGGAATCATCACACCAATCCACACATTTCGTAGTGCCTGACAGTGGTCTTTGTTGTGAACCATAGAGAAGTGAAATAAGGCACGGTCGGTAGTCGTTTAACTGTTTTATTTCAACCTTCTATTTATATTTCTGTTTTGCCTGTTTACTGCTTTTACTTCATTATTTACTTGTTTTTGTTTTCTGTTCAGTAGTACCCTGGAAAAAGACTCTATTCTTTTTATTTAGGACGGTTTTTAGATCTTTAGTGACCCAGGGTTTATTATTGGGAAAACAGTTATTTGTTTGGTTTGAATAACAAAGTCAACATAAAATGTAATATAAAATGAAATAACATCAGTTCATTAAGTTCACAAGTGTTATAAAATATGTGCTGCTCTGAGCAGTCAAAGCAGTCCTGCAATGCAGCAATGCAGTATGTACATTGCTCAGAGGTGCAATATACAATAGCTATTACCATAATAATGAGTGAGGATTTGTAAGAGTCATTATTGGAGCAATGGGCCGCTGAAGGTTTAGGTTGGGAATGCGATTTCAACGCGATAATGAAATCCATTGAAATGTAGTGTAGTTCTGGAATACAGCGGTGTTCGATGGAGTGTATTTTGCAAAACAGTGGATTTGCCGACAGAACAGTTTCACAAACTGACCACACAAGCCTAGTTTATTTGGACGGGGAACACTTTTGTGAGCAAAAGTGGCACCAGGTGGCACACTATTCAAAATGCGTCCCTGTATATATTCATTCATTCATAGCATCCATTAGTCAAGTTGCCATAATGTTGACCTTGCAATGTTAACTACTATAAACTGTTGTTATGGAAATGTATTATATATGGTTAGCTTGGTTGCTATTTGTGCAACCTTTAGCATTTCTCAGAATTCAAGACGGCTGTCTCGGCCATCTTGAATTTCGGCCAATTTTCAACTTGTGATCTCGATGACATAGAGGGTCGTGTAATGCCTCTTTTTAAGGGTTTTCCAGAATGAGGAATCCATTTCTGGAGTTATTTTTGGATACGGGGTCAAAGTCAAGGTCAAAGGTGATCTAAAATCAGGAAAAAACACCTCTATTGACCGATTATATGTGGTTCATTGTCTACCTATTCCAGAATGTCTACCGACGAAAGCTCTGTCCGCTGAAGAATCGCAGCTTCAGTCTGCGGCAGTCATATTCAGTCAGCAGCGAGATGCGGCATGGCTGTCGCAAATCCACGGGAACCTCGGGCTAGTTGAGTGGGCGGGCTTCAATGCTCAGCAGGACCGCATGGTAGCAGGCTCTGCCCAGAAGCCCAAGACACTGGTTGTGTTCGGACCGGTGATCGACTCACCGCCTGCTCGCCCCGACACTGTGAATCTCGAGAGGGCTCTCAATAGTTTTGGGATGCAGACACCCACATCACAGTCGACCTCCGATTGTATCAGACTGCATGCCTAGTCCAATGGAACGATCCTCTACACTGGACCAACGTCATACTTCACCCGGGTATGATGCACACTCTCATGAGTTTCCTTGGCTGTATAGGAACACTGATGGAGGCATCTGGCGTGGATATTCTCATCAGCGCAGTGTTTGCTGGCATCACCAGCATAGTCAACGGAAAGGCCTGGACCAATGCTCTACGGGCATACCGTCTCATCATGGCCGTGTTGCTGCATAATTTCTACTCGAATGGCGCCAAGACATATGAGGAGCTGAATGTCTACCTGGAGACAGCCAGAGGGCACCCGACCGGGAGGCTATGGGTGGACTGCTTTGTCAAGCCTACACTGTTGTCGCTCATGTTCCTGCGCGGAGAGCGGAACGGTGACTTCCTCCTCCAGCAGCACTGTCTCAAGGCAATGCTGCCATGCTTCTTCGTAGCAGGTCACCACAATTATGCCCGCTAGCTGAGCTGGTATGTGCGAAATCTGGAACACCTTCCCCAGCGTGCTAAGGAGTATCACCACATATAATCGGTCAATAGTTTTATTCCTGATTTTAGGTCAAATTTGACCTTTGACCTCTGATTTGACCTTGACTTTCACCCCGTATCCAAACAATAACTCCAGAAATGGAATTCCCATCCTGGAAAACCCTTAAAAAGAGGTATTTCACGACCCTCTATGTCATCGATATAAAAAGTTGAAAATTTGCCGAAATTAAAGATGGCCGAGACCGCCATTTTGTATTTTGAGAAATGTTAAAAGTTGCACAAGCACCAACCAACCAGTTCACATTGCAGGATCTCATGTAGGAAGTATAAGGGCGGCATCTTGACTACAGTACAAACAGGTGGCCTGTATTTGGAAGAAGAAGACATGTGAATAGCATGATGACAACGTGAACATTGAATACTGTGTTAATTAGTACATTGTTCACAATTAGCTATTGGAAGCTTCAACGCACATGGACTTAACCGTCGATATAGATATTATTATGTACATCATTACATCATTGACATGTTTCCATGAACTAATCATAACCAACATTCATAAATAAATCAGCGAACTGGTGACCAAGCGTAAGTCACATATTTGGCGTAACGTTCAACAAGGACGTAAAGCTGTGTTGTAGTTGCTTGCCTACACCTCGCACGATACATGAATCAATGGCTACATGAGTCAGAAAGATTAGTAACGAAATTATTATGTATGTGCATCCTCGCAAGCCACGGGTCGTTGCGTTGCGCTACAGTACCCCTGTCTGATTGTTTCCGCAAACCGTGAGTGAGTCGAGTCAACCTATACAATTATAGCAATTGACATAGCCAGTCGGGAATAGTGCAAATACCAGCGCCAATTTGAAGACGGGTACCCGACTGGTGGGAATCCCAATATAATTACCCTTTCGCATCCTAAACATTGCATGTAACACAAGCAGCGTGTGGCTGAAATCATCCAAAATTACATCACATGACCGAAGGCCGACCACATTCCTCATGAGCGATTACATTGACTGATATTAAACAGTTGCAAAGAGATGTTGTACCAGGACTACTGTAGGCTGGCCGCTACTTACATCATCAGCCGCAGCGACCCACGGCGCGTGAGGATATGTAGGCGTAATGATACTATTAACGGCAAAGTAACAGTGATGTTGCCACTAGCAGTTGTTTTATTTAGCATACACTATGCTCTGGTTCATTTAAGTCGTCTGTTCATCTCAGGTATCACGGTGGTATTGACGATGACATTTATTGGCCTGGACAACCGAGTTGACATCCCCCGCGTGCCATATGCCACAGCATTGGACCATTTCCTCGCTGTCTGCTTCATACTCATCTCAGCTGTCATCGTGGAGAGCGCCGCCGTCAATTATTTCACCAAGTAACACTACACGTCAAACTTTGGGGTTGTTGTGTTTGTGGAATGTGGTGGTGGTAGTGCTGGTGGTAGTTATGGTGTTTTGACGGTTGTCAATACAAGTGTCATGATATCTCAAAAATAGGCCAAGAAGCCCTGATGTCCTTTGAACTATATATAGTTGGCATAATTATGAATGAAATGTGTTTATGTGTATCATAGTCACTGCCTAATTTATTCATCGTAATTACCTAATGAATGGAATATGTGTATGTATATCATAGTCACTGCCTTGTCTATTCATCGTAATTACCTAATTGGCATTTGTTCTGGTTATTCATATGATGTGACCAAAAAACACAGGCACATTGTGTGAATGCAGCAGATAATATCAATAAAATGTGTGTGTGTGTGTGTGTGTGTGTGTGTGTGTGTGTGTGTGTGTGTGTGTGTGTGTGTGTGTTGTATATATATATATATATATATATATATATATATATATATATATATATATATATATATATATATATATATATATTAACAGTAGAGCACATACAAATTTAAGATAATAAACATAAAAATAAACACAACTTGCATTTATAGAACCTCATTAGTTTTGACAATATAGCTTAAAACATGCAGGGTGGCTTTTTTTTAGCAATGCACATCCTTTTAATGTGTCATCACCACTTTTGCCAGGAAGTGCTTCGGCAGTCACTCGTTTACTAAACAGGTGAACTAGTTTTGATTTATAATTCTCTTGCAAGAATTCTGGCCAGTTTGCAGGCAAATTCTGACGACTCTCGACACGACCGTATCCTTGATCCCTTTTCATGTCTTCTCTGTGAGGTGGCTTTGATACCAGCCGGTTTGTTCACAGAAACGTGACGTCAGCACGACTAACACAACCGACAAACTGTTTCCTGACTGTATTGATGCGGTCCACGAGACGTTTCCTGTAAAACTCATTACGCTGTTCTTCTCCACGTGGACACGACAACTGCCACTCGTGCCACCGTGTGTCAAAAACAAGCAGACCTCCAATTTAAAATCGTCCCTTCCAAAAACTTGTATTTTGATATCAGCGTCAAGCTTCGACAGTATGTAGACACAGCGATAACACGCTATACGCATTACGGTACGGAAACAATAGATTTTTATTATAAATATCGGTCCCCGAAAGTAACATTTACATGACACCATCGCATCTAAAATACTACATTTTGACATCACCTTTGTGCCTCTAAGCTGGGTAGTTCCTAACCTGTGGAATAATATACTTAATCGGGCGCCACGTTTAAAATTGCTGATATAATAAAATGACAGATATCTCAGTCAATGACGGTCTAAAGTATACAATTTAAATCATAACATTTAAAAGTCGATATTTAGCACGAAATGTGTTGCTCGTGATTACGTCGTTTTTTAAATGCAGAAATAATAAGCTTAGCCAGACCCCACCTTTAAAATGGCGGATATACGAATGTCGATGAAAGTCAAATTTTGAATGTCTGACATTGCTATCCACCCCGCAACGCCATAAAGATGACTACTCTAAGTCACGTAATATTTTTGGGATATTATGACATTTCCATTGTCGACCGCCATCGTCATAAATGGCAGGTGTGAATGTCACTGAAGGTCAAAAGTAAAATATTTCAAATCCGTGACCTCTATTGCCTGTGTATTGACACAAAACGTATGGTTCTAAATGATGCAATTATTACGACATTAGGAAATATAATTTGGCGACCATTTTAAGATGGTCGCCAAGCCAGGCATCCATCCCGCCCTGATGGTTATCATATTAAAATATGTTCCAGAGACAAGGATTATTTCAAAAATCATAACTAGACTTGGCCACCCTAGGCTGTACCGACATTTGCTCTGGCCCAACGAATTAAGTACCGATAACATCAGTTGTAGTTTTCATTTTGTTTCTCTCTGTCGCGATGAGGCTTGCCCTTCGATATTGGTCCACTACCACAGGGACTTCACCGATCGTGTATTTCCGGCTTTTTGTATTGCTGCCCAACCAGTAGTAGACCAGCCATCATGTAATATAAAACATTCATCGGCATATTTTTAATAGCATAAAACTAGATAGATCAGTGATAGCATGTGGAAAGAGGTGTAGGTGGATGCAACCCTCAATTTTGAATTTGAAGGTCATATTTAAGAAAGGTCAAAACGTTTATTTTGGCTTTCTGCATTAATTTGGACCACAATTAAATATATATATATATATCCAAAGAAACTGTGTTTATGTTCATATACGTGCATCTAACCAGAGTAATTGACAAATAAACATTCACTTTACAATGTTAAAGTATAGAATCATGAAACACAAAATTACGTTTTATTTTCTAAAACACGGTTTTTAATTAGGAATTGTGTTACTCTAATGTCGTGTTACTCTAATGTTCCTATATGCACTATGATGTGGAATAACGTGTCACATTGACCTGCACCCAATTCCATTGTCCACCCCATCACACCCGCAGGCGTAGGTGAAGTTGAGGTTCGTTTTGAAGCAACTGTATCGGGCCATTTTGCACTTAGCCTTGCATCCACAGGTGACCAGCTCTAGACACGCATCTGGAATAGCAAGTAGTCTTGTCCAGACAGGTTTCAAGCAGTCTGACTCCATCGCCATGTAGAGATGTCGGTGGGAGAAGGGATGTGTATATGCTCCTGGTCTGCCTGCAGCCAGATCTTTGCCTGATAGTTGGCGCGCGCGGTGTGAATTTTCGGGGCGTCTGTTGATGGGGGTAACCTAAAACTTTAAAAGAATCTGCCTCCTGTTACAAGCTCACATTGTTCTGGTAGAACTGTACCCTTTGTCACGATGATCTCGGACAAGAACCTGGCGAGATCGGCCTTGTTCTCATCAGATGCAATGAAGTTGCTCCACACCTGTGGAAGTGTGACATTTCGTCTATCGGTGACCTTATAAATTGCCTTCTTCTTCTCCACTCGCTTTGACCTTGTCACTGCCTTGACTGATTGTTGCCCGGTGTAGCGGTCAAATACCTCATCAACTCTTGTTGTGTGACATCTGAAGTGACTTGTCACATTTTTTATAGACACATCTGCATAGTCGCCAAACGTTTGACACCTATGAGGCTTTCCAAGAGCTTGGATCAGGCCATGACCGTCAATCACCACACACGTCTTCATGTTGGCTTCTGGAATTGCCGAGTGTATGTGAATCCCATCCGCCAGGACGCTCATTAGCTCCGACATTTGTGTCGAGTTCATATCGCCTCCATGCTTCGCCAGAGACAGCGGGACTGGTGACAGCTCATGCTGACGTTGGTAATAACATGCAGTTTTTCCCGTTCTTCAGCTGTTATGTCTTCTTCTGTCAAAGCAGTATTTACTCTGAACACGTCCAAACGTGTAAGCTGTGTGATAAGCTTTTTCACGTCATCAGCATCACGCTTCATCTGGGAATGAAGACTGTCATTGCGAGTGAAAGTAGTTTTTTCCTCTTCATCTTTCCGGTTGAAGAGGTATCTCGTGTCCTGAGAGATTCGAGAGCGTTCGGCCCAGGTGACACAAAATCTTTCCGGTTGTCTAGGTATCTCTCTTTCAGCTTATGGTGATACAACTCTTGCATGGCTTGTTAGTCATACGTCCATCGACTTGTTTATCCACTCAGCTGCCTGGTCAGCGAGAATTTGGCTGAATCGTCTTTTGGTTCTCTTCACAATAATTCTCATAATATATATATATATATATATATATATATATATATATATATATATATATATATATAATAATATATATGGAAGAGAGAGGGAGAAATGAAAATGAATGAATGATGAAAGATATAATAAGTAGTAGATATATATATATATAAATATATATAATACTATATCATTTTAACAATATCAATCTTCTATATATCAACATTATTCTCATCACTCCATATTTTCTCATATATATATATATATATATATATATATATATATATATATATACACATACATATATATATATACATACATATTATATATATATATTTGTAGTATTATAATATAATATATAATGTATATATATATATATATATATATATATATATATATATATATATATATATATATATATATATAAAATATTAGAAGAAAGTGGCCTTACAAATATCATAGATATACCAAAACACACTTCGATAACATTTCACTTTTGTGTTCAATTATGTCAGCTCTAAAAGAGGTTCTATTATATCAGAATGGCTAATCAATATAAACAATTTATGTTGCAAAACGTTTATTTAACAAATACTATTACAGCTACTATGTGTCTAACAAACGTAAAATGAAGTTATAAATCATACGACCAATGTGGATGAACGCTATGGTACACCCAAACGGTCTGAAACTGTAATAAAACTTAACCAGTATCCTCTAAAAAACAGACGCATGTATCTATCAAATACAATGATGATTTCCGCTGAAATGGAACTAAAATTAATAGATGTGTGGGTATTAATTGCAATTATTACCCGCCAAAACGCGGTCGTTCGAGACAGCGGAACTCGACACTGTGCAGCCGCCAGCGTAGAAATACAGTAAACCTCACCATACACGCGGTACCATCCCTGACGAGCGGTTACAATTATGCCATACATTCATGTATAAATTGAATATTCAACACATTATAACACAGGCGATACACTGCAAATCACAAAATGTGTGGTTCTGTGCAAAGATGATCAAGAAGATGTCAAATAATGGAAAACAATATTTTGACTGAAGTTGGTGTTGTGACCTTCAAAATGACCTTCATATTCAAAATCATGGATGGAACCACCGCATACCGTTTTGTTATCTTACGAACGATCAACGCAGCAGGAATTTGTTAGTGTTGATTTGAACACTATCGATCGCTAGAATATGGCATAGTTGGCCACTTGCGAAGCAGAGTACTATTATGCAGTTGTCACCTCACTTCTTAAACACTTTTCTCACATGTTGGCAAGTTTTATTTATTCCCAAATCATGCTAAGGAACGACATTGTGTATACTGACATACACACTACATGTGTTGCGTTTTGAAAACAGGTTAACTTGACAATGACGGATATGCAAACAACTTTTACATACAAGAAAACCACATTTCGAGATAATCACATTTTTGTGTTGAATTATCCTATACATCTCTGTGTAAATGGAAAGTTTAACACCTTATATCTCAGCCAATACTTATCTTTTCATAACTGTAAAAGCAATACTGTTTTGTAAAGATCTGCTCACGTGGAGTTCAAATCATCAAGAAAAATAAAATTGACATTATGACCACAGTTGATTTTGTGACCTTCAAAATGACCTTTAATTTCAAAATCGAGCGTTGCTTCCCCCTTAGTCATTTTCCTCATTCCATGGGTGACAAATCTAGCATGGATGCCCGCTATTAACAAACAATGCCGATGAAAAATATTCTAGAGGACTTTTCAATGTTTGGCTGGTCCACTATTCTTCTCAGTCAATGTCAGCTGAAAATCTACTTCAGTTTTTTCGAGGTATGCCTCCCCGTTCATAACTGCCAGATCGTCTGCGTATTGTACTTTTCCGTGAATACTGTAATTAATATCTGTCACTGCTCTGATTCAGGTACTCGACTTGTGATACTCCCTGCAGCGACGACGACGACGAACTCGACGACTGTTGGTCAGAGAACTACTGCAAAGTATGAACACAATTACACGCTATACCGTTTATTGTCGCCATGTACCGTTTGTCGTACATATAAGAACTTATTGTTTGTACACCATCGCAGCATAACTATGTAATAACGCTGCACGAACAAATACACACACACGCACGCACGCACGCACGCACGCACGCACGCGCACGCGCACGACACGCACGCACGCACGCACGCACACACACACACACACACACACACACACACACACACACTTAAACACACACACTTAAACACACACAAACACGCACGCATGCACGCACTTACAAACAGACACTCCAAACTAGAGATACTGATTGCATTTGGTCAACAGAGGAAGAAACGCAAGTTTGTGGCAAGTACGAAACTGGTCAACGGCCAGTCCGTGGCGGCATCCCGAATCTACGGCGTCGTGCGACAGAAATCTTCTGACGACTGCTGCAATAAGCTGTGGCAGTGTTTGAAGGGAAGCCACACTTACCGCCGCGAGCTACGACGCCGGGGCGACCCGGACCGCACCAACAGCGTCAGTCAGCTCGACACCATTTCTCGCGTCGTCTTCCCCTTCGTCTTCGGGATATTCCAAATCATCTATTGGATGCTGTATTTCAGTAGCCTGAAGGACACTTTCATGTCAAGCAGTTCCAAATACTGATATTAATAAAAGTTGTCGTTTGATTTATGGTCTTACTCATCAGAGGACAGTGCATATGGTAGCAGACGTCAACTTTCGTCTGTGTATCACAACTACGCAAAGTTATCATTTTGCGGATAGAACGTTTGGATTATCCTGTATGGTTCCATGTTAGCAAGACGATACAGCGGTTGCGCTATGAAAATGAGCAAATATAGGATTATATTAATTGACTTTACGTACATTTATGACACGTGCTCTTAATTCTTGCAGTGCTAGTACAAGATAAACAAAATATGTAAGTAAGAAACATACTATTCTTTCAACAAAAACTGAACAATTGCTAAACAAACATAACACAAGAAATATTAAATAAACTGACAGATATATTGAGACATGCAGAAAACAATACGACTCTGACCTTCTTGAAGTAAACAAACTAAACAAAACGCTTGTAAATACTCAAATCTATAAAGTAAAAAAACATGAATACCATAGTCAGTTAACAGAAAAGACAAGCAAAATAAGAGGCAGAATGAATATCCGAAATGGCTTTAAAGAATTATTTTGCAAATATTGCATTGGCTTTGCACTAGCCAGGAAAATACCTAAATGCACTATCAATTTTGCTATTACATAAATGAAAAGCTAAAGTTATAATTACTTAGCCCTGTTTCTGATTATTATATATTGATATTACCCAAAAAAAAAAAATCATAAGAACATGACGATATTGACACGTGCCTAGCCTAGCTAAAGTGATCATATCGTATATTCTAAAAACGTTTAAAACACATATTCAACAATTTGATGCAAAGGGGATTTTGTCTAGATATCAAAACAATTGCTCTAGAACTAGTGAAGGAAATTATAACAGTAATGGAACGTGACGATTCTTTGCTATTGACTACTATGACAGTCGTTAATAGCAATTTGTACACCAAATAAAAGGCATTTGAGACTGAACTACAACATTCTGTAATAAATATTTATTTGACAATTATGGCCTAAGAGGAGTAGCGTGTAGTTGACTTGAACAACAAAAATACTACGTATGTGAATGACACAAAACTCGCCGAAAACTAACATGTGGTGTATCGCACGGTTGTGCTTATACAATATATTAATGACAAGTAAAAAGAATCGGCTGTGATGGAATGTTTATAATTTGTTAACAAAATAATTCTTGTACACAGATAATGATGTATAATAAATGTGCAAAATAATGTCATCAGAATGGGATAAGTTAAGTATATGGTTTAATCAGTGTCAATAAATGTTTCAGAAATAAACGTTATGGTAATAAGTAGATAGAAGAATGTTAATAAACTAACAGGAACTAATATTGAAATAGTGTATTCTAGTAAATGCTTGTTCCCATTGACTATCAGATTGTAATAACCACATTGTGTTTCAACCTGTTAAATAGTCATACGTTATGTGCTCAGTAGTGCAAAAAATCCCTCATTGTGTTAAAGAAGAAACCCATCCGAATATGTATTTGTCTCATACACCACATGTTATGTTTCGGCAAGTTTTGTGTCATTCATTGTTTTTTAAACTAACCATACGCAACTCCTCTTATGCCATAATTGTCAAATATTTGTAACAGAATGTTCAATTGTTGTAGTTCACAGTATCAAATGCCTTTTGTACTGTGTAAACAATTATCCTACAATATATGAAATAATATCAATGCTCAGTCTAATTATTACTTGTGGGGCAAAGCTTAATCATGAATCAATCACGTATAAAAATTGTTTGTAAAATTTTCAATACTACTTCTAACCAATTATGTAGATTTAATATAAGTAATTAGGTAATATAACGTATTCTTAATCGGGAATACAAATGCGTTCTTTTACTTATTACACTTCCCTTCAACAAACACAACTTGTTTTCAATATTGTAAACACAATAATTATGTACTCACAACATCTAGACCAGCAGTTCTCTATCAGATTTACACAACGATGCTTTCATCGTGCTCATTAGTCGATCACCGCCAGTTACCATTCACAAACTGAAACATTTCAATATTTCTCTCGGATTATTGAAGAGGAATTTACATATTCTTGTATATATCTTACATAATGTTGTAACTACTGATGGCTATGAACTAATGAAGAATGAAGTGCGGCAACCTACAATTCCCTTCTATATTCTGACAATGGCAGAAGTCTCGTAAGCCCCACCCTGACAGCTGGCAACGCTTTTGAGAAAAACCTGATCTAGATGCTGTGTTTAGGTGCCATTTGATGTGTTATGTGAGTTAACGTTGTATATATCTGTAGAATATATTCAGTATAATACATGTGTGTGTGTGTGTGTGTGTGTGTGTGTGTGTGTGTGTGTGTGTGTGTGTGTGTGTGTGTGTGTGTGTGTGTGTGTGTGTGTGTGTTTTATGTGTGTGTATGGTGCAGGTGTGTGTGTGTGTTTGTGTGTGTGTGCGTGCGTGCGTGCGTGCGTGCGTGGTGTGTGTGTGTAAATGCAAACACACATATGCACACACTAAAGGAAGTAGTGAAAAGTATGAAATATGTTTTTCAAAGTTACCCCATGTTGTTTTACGATGATCGAAGCTTCTCGAGTCTATTTGACGCAGTGTTGTATACTGTATAACGATGTTTTTTGCCACAACATATGTGTTAAATATTATTGCTCGGTGTGATATAGAAAATGTAAGCGTTACATCGATACAATTCAACAGCCATCGATGTATATAAATATGTATTAGCTTTAAACATGTATCATTGGATGGACGGACAAAACAATAAACAACTGCGGCGTAAATACTGTCTGATGGAAGTGTGATATTCGTGTAACAACACAATTCAACATTGTAATGAAACGGTTTAATAACAAGTCAAAACTAACAACACAAACAAATAAGCTACATGCCACGTGTAACAGTTCGAATGTCATTTTTGCCGACGTGTACTTGAATACAACCAACCATGTTGTACAATAGTTTATTGTTGAACATGAGCACGCACTGCCATGTTGGACGCTAGCCACGTGATGCTTTCTTGCAAGTGTCTCTTGAAATGATTGACATTATCATTACACCCTCCTTTCCATATAAACGAATAAAAATTATTGAACCGACATTGTAGTTATTCGAATTATCCAATTATACATCTCGAGAACATTATTCACCACAATACTTTACACAACACGTGTAATTACCAACAATAGTGATGATCATTTCAGGATGATGTCATAGTAATTGGATAATGTAATTCTGCATACATTACTCGTATTATGCATCGTATACATGATACTAATTATAGTTATTGTCATTTCAAGATGTCACAGTACTTACATGATGCGTTGATGCATATACATAGTATTAATTATAGTTATTGTCATTTCAAGATAATGTCACAGTATTTGCTTGATGCAATTATGCATCCACATTACTCGTATAACTGATCGTAACATCGAGGTTTTCTGACACCCGGCCTATTCTCGTTTTATACTGTCCGTCACGATCCATCACAGCAGGTGGCCTTGTTACGTGCAATGGAACGTCACTGTTCGCTTCCGACCCACTCAACTTCTGTCTGTAGTTGTGCACGGTGGGTTGAGTCTTCCGATTCACGTCCTCAAATCTCACTGTCCTGCTGTCACACACAGCTGGTGTTTCTGGACTGTCACACACGGTTGAGATGTTTGGACTGTCGCATTCACGTCGAACCGTTTTCTTCTCATATTCTGTTCCCCGTAGGTGTCGCCTATTTCTTCGCAACATCCTTCCATTTTGTGTTTCCACTACATAGGAACGCGGTTCCTGAAATTTGCCCCGTGCCACTGCAGGTGACCACAGACTTGATGGAAGAGTCTGTATTCGGACGTTCTGTCCTGGAAACAGTGGTTACAAATCACGAGAGTGCTGATCGTTTTTCGTCTTTTGAACCTCTTGTTGTTGTTGTAGTCTCTCGTAGATTTCTTCTTCGTTTCCAAGTTTGTTTCTCATTCGCACAGGAAGGTTGCCTTGTACTTTCATTGTATACAGCATTTCTGCCGGACTTGGCAACGCGTTGTCTACTGGTTTTGTTCGAATGCATAACAAAGCGAGATAGGGTCGAGTTTGGAAGATTTCGCTTTCTTCAGGGTCATTGTCACTGTTTTTACTGTGCGTTCGATAAATCCACTTGTCTTTGGATAATGCGGGGAACTTGTGACATGGTCGAAACATCATTCCTTCGCAAACTTGCGATAGTTTTCGCTGTCTGAGGCCCGTTGTCAGTCACAACTCGTTGTGGTATGCCGTGCTCGGAGAAGATTGCTTTGTGAGACTCACTACAGTTTGGCTGGTACATTGTCCCATGGGAATCTTCCGCACAATGGGAAACTTTGAGTAGTAGTCCGCGACTATTAAGTGGTCATGGCCATCAAAGTGGAATAGATCAGATCCAACAACCTGTCATGGGCGTGTTGGTATTTCGTGTGGTCTGAGTGTCTCCGCTGGTTGCGCACACTGATGCTCTTGACATGTCGCACACTGGTGAACCAATTTGTCGATGTCTCTATTCATGCTGGTCCAGAAGACACAACTTCTCGCGCGCAGTTTGCACTTTTCAGCTCCCTGGCGTCCAGCATGGATTGGTGCAGTATATCTGGCTGCATGCTCCGAAGTATGACAATTCGTTCACCCATCAGCAGCATACCATTTTCGACTGAGAGTTCGTACTTGTACGACCAACATTGTCGCAGCTGTGTTTGGCATGTCCTTCATCGAATCTGGCCAGCCATCTACAATGAATTCCAGCAGAGTTGATAGATCGTTGTCTTTCTTGTGGTCTCTTGTTGCAGCTGATTGAGCTTGTCAGAGCTGAACTGCACAAATGTCACCTTTATGTCAAGGTCGATGGGCTCATGTCGATTGCCTGGTAACCGCGACACCGCAATAAGCATGTCTCGCCCTGGACGATACTTGACATTGTGAGATTCTTGAGGCTAATCACCTGTAGAGTTTTGTGATCCGTCTCGACCACAAAGTTACTGCCATAGATGTAGGTGTGAAATCTCTCACAGCTATACACTACAGCCAGCAGCTCTCTTTCTATGTTCGCGTAACGACATTCCGTCTCAGTCAACGATTTGCTGGCGAACGCTACTGGTTTGTTGTCTTGGAGTAGCACTGCCCCTAGTCCTCTTGATGATATGCGTCGACCTGGATAGTCGTCTCCTTGTTCCGGTCGAAATAGACTAGCGTAGTCTGTGTAGCGATCACGTCTTGGACCTTTGCGAATGCCTCCTGGTGAGACGCATTCCACTGGTAGTCACCATCTTGTTTCATCAAGTCTCTGAGTGGTGCTGTGAGTTCTGCCAGTTGGGGAACGAATGGAGACATGTATGTTGCTATCCCCAAGAACTGTTGCAGACATGTCTTGTTTGTGCAGCGTCACAAGGTCGAGTTCTCTCAAGCTGGGTAAACCAAGGATACCTGGCCCCTCGGTGTCGACTAGGAAAAATGTTGTGTCGTACCAGCGGCCATGGCTGTACTGGCAGGGAATCGTCACAACACCAAACTGCTCAATTCGTGTTCCGTTGAACCCAGTAAGTATGGTGTTTTGATGTTTCACAATCTCTCCAGGTCTTGGGTAACCGTCCGAGTAGGTGGGTGACGTGTGTGTAGACCAGTTTATAGCAATTTATAGCTTTTATAGCATCATCGGTGGCCATCTTTTGGTAGCCGACCACCGTGAGATCATATCACCAACAGTACATTCATCTTGACCCTGTACTCGAGAATGGTAAGTAGGAAACTCAGAAATCTGTACCGCATCCTGGATTTTGAGCGTTTACTGGTTAGTGGATCATTACCTTCCTCCACATATAACTTAGGTGATCGATGCATTATGCTGACCCTGCAGAGCGTTGAACCGCGACAGTTACTCCAGATGGACGACTCACTACGAGGTATGGACAAGACCACCGGACTCCATCTTTGAGCTTAGCTGTGGCGTAACGCCATATCAACTTCCTTTCGGGAAATTAACCGGAGTAACCTTCATGTCGTGCGCCGTCTTCTGACGAAGGGAGGCCTTGGGACTTTCCCGTCGAGCTATGCTATGACTTAACTGCATGGCGTCACGAAGCCATTCGCCATACTGAATTGTGCGTGATGGGACATTTGCTTTGCATTTGATTTGTAGATCGTAACCCAACAACATTCGGCATGGGGATACCTTTGTGCTGGTGTGTATGCCTACCGTAGCACGATATGCGCACAGGGCATATGGAAGACCGTCTTCCCAGTCTTGTGGGTGTGGCCAGGCATATGTGAAAATCACATCTTGGAGGGTGCTGTTAACATTTTCAACCAATCCGTCTGCCTGCGTACGGTAAGGTGTAATTAGTGTCTTATCAATTCGTAACATGCGACACACCTCTTGAAGAAATTTATTATTAAACTCCCCCTATCGGAATAGAGCTTTCTTGGACAGTCGGATCGACAGAATACCTTTGTGTTCAGTTTATCGGCTATTGTGAGTGCTTCGATCTTTGTCGAGAATAGGGAAAGCATAGACCCATTTCGTGAAATAATCTTCGATAAAGAGAACGTATTTAGTCCCACTAGCCGAGTCTGGCATTGGACCTATAAGGTTCATAGCTATGCATTCCCATGGAACTCCTACTGCCATGTGAGTCAAAGGCACACGGTGTGGAGCCGACGTCGGTTTGCGCTGTCCACAGTCCCGACACACGGTCCGACGTGCTCTGACATCCTAGGCCAGTAGTACCGTCGTTGCAGGGAGGCTAGTGATTTGTTATGACCCATGTGCCCTCCAAGGTGGTCTCAGTGAACCGCATGGAAGAGTCGCCGTCTCATCGGCGAGGGCACCACAAGCTAGGTTATGTCTTCGGTGTCATAGCTGGCTTTCTTCTTATGATACAGAATGCCATCCATAATGGTCAACCTGTTCCAGGGTTGCCATAAACACTTCGTCACGTAATCTTGGTCTCTGATTTGAGCAAATGGTGGTTTACAGGAAAGAGAGACCGGGGCTAGTTGTAACAATAACAACACATTTCAAGACTGCGGGTGGCTTTCTTAACTGGTCGAAACTTGTTTATACTAAAGGATCCCCACATATCTTCAGTTGATAGTTAGGGCATGGTGTCATAGTGTTACAATTTACCCCGATACGAGGCAAGTTGTACCAGCCTATGGGGTAA
The DNA here is from genome assembly GCA_025642075.2 of Ridgeia piscesae. NCBI lineage: Eukaryota > Metazoa > Annelida > Polychaeta > Sabellida > Siboglinidae > Ridgeia > Ridgeia piscesae. The sequence goes on from JAODUO010000484.1 coordinate 314,129, forward strand.
ATTGTAACATACAAGTTTAGCATTGGTGCTAATTATAATAATATAGAAAATTACACAAATTGTACAATTGTTTTATATACAAAATGTAAGTTATCAAGTAGCCTTTCACTTGCCAATAACGATATAAACCATATCATACAAGCACACAATTTAGTAGATTTTGTATAGAAAGTCATCTGTTAATTACCAAAACACGCTTATAATCATTTCAATTACAATGACCTGTAGAGTATAACTTGTAACTGCTCAAGCACACATTCGTATAATGTAGAAACGTGATCTGATGTAACAGTTATTGTAAATATAAAAGATACGTAGACATGACATCGAGTTGCAGACTATACACGCTTTTCAATTCCGCACAGGTGACACAAATAATACAAACACCCAAAAATGCGTTCCGTTAGGAGTTTACATGCCCCATACACACATACACACGCACGCACGCACGCACGCACGCTCTCGCTCTTTTAAGTTCTACCTGCCAGTAACCAGATGCCAAATCTATTGGCATAAAACCACTCAGAACCAGCTAGAGCGTCTAAGGTATCTGAAATCAACGGAAGTGGGTATGCATTTTTGCGTGCGACATCGTTTGGCCGATAATCTATGCAAAACCGGACTGAACCATCTTTCTTCTTAACAAGGACCACACGACTACTCCATGGACTACTGCTCGGCTCTATGATATCCTCATCCAGCATGGACTGAACCTCTCTAGCTTCTGTCTCTTGTTGAGCCACCGGTAGGTGTCTAGGCCGTTGGCGGATTGGTTAATTAAAGCTGCTCCCTCCACTCATTCGCGTAAAAATCGTTTGCTCCTAGTGATTTTTAGTAATTTCACAAACAGCGGAGGTATCACATACTCCCTAGTGATTGCTTAGTTGGTTTATGCATACATGTTACTTCTTTTTTCTGAAATTAATAAAATAAATAAGAACTATTTCGATTTTCGTTTCGAATGAATCCGTTCGAAACTCTGTACGAAACGTAACTATGGAAATTGAGCGGAATACGCTTTAGTCTTCACGCGAACGAGACTTGGGGGCGAGATTGACCTTCATCCTGTCGAGTTGTTTACGTTTAGGAACAGCGAGTTTAGGCACAAACATGATTTTTATATGCCACCAACACGGCAAATTAAGCAGACAAAGACAGCATCGACGCATGATTGGGAAAGAATATGGAACCAAGCAGTGAATAGCATGACTTCGGAACAGTGACAGTCACAGTGCCCTGGCTTTGCAAGCTACGGACACCGTGCCCGTGGGCCGGCGAACTGTCACTGACTACACAGTCAACATGCAGCGTTCGCACAGATGTTCTTCCAGATAGGTTAGTAATTACGAATTGCTCAGCTATAATCACGTATATATATATATATATATATATATATATATATATATATATATATATATATATATATATGTATATATATATATATATATATATATATATATATATATATATATATATATATTTAGGCGTATGAGTATACGTCATTGAGATTCCTGTTGTTTTTATTAAATTTATGTTATTGTTTACCTTCAACCTTAGCGCTTATTCAGCCAATGCCATGGTACGACAAAATACCAAGTCCAAGGTATGGCTATGCTACGAGTATGATTACGCCAGGCATAGACTATGGCCTATACTTAGATAACTACGACACGTCAGTGATTGATTATAATACTGTAACTATGTAATGTTTATGTCACATATGGTATGTAGCAGGTTTATAATATAAATGCATTATAAGTGATCCGTAACAGTTGCACTTAGGCCTTCGTTATACTTATTCATAATGACAATATTATAATATTATAGTTATAATAATAATTTAATATATTAAGCAATGATGATAATGTGATCGTTCATAACATTGCAATTTTTTCAAGTACATTAAAATTAAAATGTGTCACATTTTCAGAACTTGAGGTATCATCACCATAGGGCATGCGGAAAAGCTCATCAACTCAGGTAAATGAGTGTTGTAATATACATTAATTTACTCTCTCAACAAACCTTTTATAAAAATTGTACAGATGTATGTCATTTGTGAATCCAAGTGGCCTGGGGCCCTGTGGATGTGCCTCCCACATTGTAGGAATTTTGTATGCCTGCAAACTTTTTATAATAGGTCAATGCTAATGTGCTTCTATATTGTTTGAAATATGACCCAGTTTAAGTGATAATAATAAGTTGTGGCATTTTCCGATATCACCACTCCAGATGAGACAGTGGAAGCTGAAGCTATGCGGTATCAATAATAATGTAGACTACACAATTTGGTTCAAAGGCCAGTAGAGGTTTTTGTGCCCTCAAGACGATTTCTGAATCTGACCCTCTATGTGATATTTTATTTGTCTGTATTAAAGGGGGAGTGAAGCGGCTGAACAACCACAGCCCAAACATAAGAACATATAATTTACAGCACTTGTCACCATAATTTGACAAGCACAGCGTCACGGTATATTTTTAATATTTTTTTTAAACTGAGCTACTTTCAACACAGGGCGCTGCCATCTTGCCTAGGGCCTTTTCCGGTTTGACTGGCGTGTTGCCTACAATCCCGGAAGCCGCCAGTCGATAGGCGACGCAGCATAGCTCTCGCAAAAACGGGCCAAACGCATTAAAACAAACATAATTAAACAATTTAATGCACTGCATAGCTAATAGATATACTATGATTGTTAGTAAGCAACTTTTCACATACTTCCACGAAAGGATTCCTGCCGAAAAAGCAGGTTAGAGATGATGAAGTTGGCGTGTCCGCCGGCGGAAAGTTCGACAAGAGTCTGCGGTGGTCACTTTCAAACGCCGATTGCAAGCCTAATTACAAACGTGACGAGCACAAAGAGACACTGAACATAAAACATAAGTCTCGATCAAAGCCACAGGTGCATCTTTGGCCGATTTGTTTGCATATAAGTACGCAGCGACAAAGTAATGTTTGGTGAACTGAGAGGGAAAACCGGACACGATTTCCTTATTTGGAAGGTGAAGCGGCGCGTAGGAAATTACATGCCGAAACCAGCTTGTTGTTGCCAAGCCGACTCGGCACTTACGAGTACCAACGTGTATCGTTACGACTACAATTTAGTTCCACAGTTGTATTTCATCGTCTGTATAATATACGAATGTTACCTAAGCAAAGTTTAAATGTAATAAGAAATATGAATGTAATAAAGTAAAAATATGTGTGGACAGTATTATTTAATGTGAAATAAAGAATGTTTATATAATCCACGGATTTAGGTCAACAGTTCGCCGGCGAGCTGTACCTAGACCAACGCCGGTTCGTTGGTTGCTAAAAATAGCTCGAGTCTCTAGGTACAAGTAAACTTTTTGTTTCTGACATAGACAGTCGCCGGTGGTGGAATAACCTTCTTCAAGATAATGACATAAAAAGGAATGACAGCTACGACCATGCATGCGTATGACGTTTATTTTAAACAATACTCGCGTTCATATGCAAATTAGAGTGACTCGCTAATTAGTCAACAACAGTCAAGAACTGTCAGTCATATTACAGGCATTACTTGGAATTAATTAACAGAAACAGCAAAACACAAATTTATGTTATTATTTAAATTAGACTGTTAACTGCTTTCAATAAAACACTACCGTATATAATGTAATTGATTTAACCCATAAATCAACCGATTTAAATCATTCAAGAAAAAAACTCTGGTTTTATTAGCTGCTAATTTATAAAGGGAAGATCTTATTTAGCGCAGCAACCAATCCTCAGGATTGCTGAAAGCGCTTTACACTTTATTTCCCCGACAGACCTGTTCAATCAGATATACCATCTCAACTTCTCTGGGAAGCATCCAGCGATATGCTATAATTAATGCGCGAAAGCTACTCGTACACATATCCACCACTATCTATAGCCATGCAGGTACTCATTTTTACAGCTGAGTGAACTGGAGCAATGTAGAGTGAAAAAAAATTGCCCAAGGTTTTAGCATCACAGCAGAGAATTGGGGACATAGCTGTTGACTTATGAATACTGTCTGTTGAACACTAGTTTGCTTACAATTTAATCTTGGCCATTACATGAGGACACTGTTTTTTGACATTATGCAAGCTGAGGATGTGCTGTTTATATGCATTTTATCATCGAAGCCAGAGACCAGAACGACAAGTAGGAAATGGCGAGAAGCAGCCATGCAGGTTAGTAAAATATTATTGTCATTATGAGTATGGTATCATTGTATTTGTTTCTGGTAACATCTGTACATGTGTGCATCGCACAACTTTCTATGAAATAATGAGTATAACAACAATAAAACATGCTACAGAATCAATCACACTTAACATAGTGTCACTATTAAGTATGTTAATGTGTCTATCCAATGACATTGCCCATCACAACCCAAGTCAATTGGCAATATTACCTGGGAACACATTTAGTATTTTAATTTAGGCAGTAGAATATTGTATAACTTCATGTATGCCTCTGCTGTTATTGCTGTAGAATATGCATGGCCAAAATATACAATACACAATCAATCTTTTACTAGTAATTGTTTTGACATACATAATAAGTCACTAGTGTCCGATATTAAAAAATTGACAGATTAATAAATTTCTAAATAACCGACAACGTTTTTTTTATCCCCCAAAACATTATGTACCCAAATGTGGATCTCACCTTTAAGAATTTGCAGTTTTGCTTTGCAAATGACAAACAAGCACACATTTGTTTTAGTTGGGGGTCAGAATAGTCTCGTGACAGCAGGTAGTAATATCACTGATCCCATGATTAAAATTAATAGTTACATGAGTGAAAAACATTTAGAACCTTACATTGGCCCATAGCCTGCATTGTTACCTGCAAGGGTTGTAAACATCATGATCAAAGTACAACAGAGGACTGCTGTTACTAATTGCAGTTAACAGCCTAGTGCAAATTAGGTAATAAGATCACAATCTTAGTAGTGTCCTGTGTTTCCTAGCAAGAGTGAAAAGACTATCCATACCCAATACAAACATCACTGCCTGGATGAAGCCCCATCATCTCTCTAGTGCACTTGCATTTCTTACCAGTTCACAGTCATATGTTAGGGCATGATGAAAAGACAAACCACTGCAACAGAGGCCAGCTTTAAATGTTGCTAACTTTGAGTGTTTAAATAAATCTTCAAATTTGTTGGTACTAATGGCTGTTGGAGAATGATTATCGACCAACATGACTAGTATATTGAATCGGAAATGAATAGTGTTACTGTGTATAACGAAATAAGACTATAAAATAAGATACATACATCAGCATTGTTCAGTTAGTGCAGTTAGTGTTTGATAACTGGAAGGTGTCCATAATCACTTCCCAAAAGTATTTATTAGGAAAATGGCCAAAAAGTTTATTTAGAAAACCTTATACAAAGCAATACAAAAAACTTATATATCTCGGAAAAGACTCAGTTGGGTAAAACCCCACCCACAAATGAAACTTATGTATAAACCCCAATGTAAAAATATTCTTAAATTAAAAACAAAATATTAGTATTTAGAATAAAGCCGACATTTGTATTTTTGGAAAATGCAAGTATGACTTTGATTATGGCCAAATAGGTGTCTCTGATTGGAACAAGGAGGACATTGATTGCACCTAACTAACTTAAACATTTTATTTCCTTATATGTGCAAGTGGGGCTTGTATAATTGGTTTACTATGTAATTTATGTGAGCTGCTTATGTAGGAGTGGGTTTTGTTTGTTTGTAATGATGTCTGAATGACTCAGAACACATACATATTAATTAAAATATGCCAGGAAGGTTAGTCATATAATGGAATTCGCACAGAATGCACCATTGAAAAGGTAATGTTCTATTTATTGCAGGAATGTTCCCTGGTTGAACCACAACACCCTGCTCAGCCCACTGTCCACTGGTCTCATTGAGACATAGTTGACTAGTGACCCTGGCTAGCAGTAGCAGACAAGCCAGCAAGCAGATACCCAATACACAAAACTGATATGGGGGTCATTTCAAGGGATCTTCTCAAAAACCAAATCACCAGTATTACTTTGTGTTTTGGGGGCCCTTAGAATGATGCAATAAAATACAGATTTCTTGTGTACAGTAGCACCACCACATGCAACAGCCATGCAAAAGTAGATTTGTTTAACAATTGTGGGAAAATAGTCTGGGGGACCCTATGGGGCCTGTGGAATAATTCAATCAAATTTAGATTTCTCGTGCATAGTACGTTACAATATCCACAGATGCATCTACACAAAATTAGATCCTGAACACTTTCCGAAATGCCAATTATAAGTTGATTTATTCTGTGGTTTTTTATGACATAGGTACTGCAATGAGAAAACAAAAGATGACAAAACATTGTTATTTATATGTATATCACAGAAGATACATACCATCTTACTATATGTATCATTCTTTCAGATGAAGGATTCACAAATACCAAGCACACCTTTCAAAGGATCCTGTGCACCAGATGACATTGTCCCTCATGGCAGTATGGATGTCACATTGCAAAGCCTTTAACTTGTAGTGTCAAACTCAAACAGAGCCAGTGATCATGTCACCAATGCGATACTTCATCAATGCAGCAATTAATACATATGATATTGTTGTTCCAGTGAATATTCATCATGACCATGGGTATGCAAAGTTGTCGTCGCAGTCCTGCATGCCTTCTTCAACTGACCATGGCAGTCTAGTCAATGTGGATGACACTTTGGATGTCCCAGTCTCACTGTCTCCATCTTCAGATCATTCTGTCTGCAACAGTCAGAAGGAAAATTCTGAAGACAGTGATCCGGAATCTGCGGTAGTGGATGACAGCGATATCACTGATGATGACTCAAGCAGTTCTGACACTAATGAGAAACAGAGAAAATTTTGTTGTTTACAACAACAAAAAAACTAATTTCCCTTTTCTGCACCTGCAAAAAACCCAGGCTAGTATACTATGCCTGCTGCCTGTTGGAAGCATCCCATTGAACATGTGCAGTGATGATATGCAGCTAACCGATACATTCTGACATTTGATTTATAGTAAACAATCATTATCTTATAATGATTATTAGTAATTGGCAAAACTGTGTAATTCATCAATATCACATCATGAAGTCAGCGCATTGGTTGATTTGTTTGTGAAATACTTTAATAAAATTATCACAGCGTTTCAAACAAATAATTTTTATGTTAAATTGTTACAGCATTTTGCAAACACATGAATTTATGATTGTGGTGTTGATAACATATACACCCGCACATATCCAATATACTGTATACAATACATTAAAACTCCAATTCAATATTCTCATGTGAATTGCACAATGTCCTTATTACACATCTATTTATTATTCAGACTATATTATAAATTGCATGGCAGCACGCATATCTAAATAACATTATTTACATAAATTAAACAAATTGTATTAACATTTTAAAATGGAAATTAAATAATTATATTAAAAGGATGCACACATCATGTAACATCCTGTCAAAAATAAAATAAGTTTGTAACAAAGATTTATTTTTTATTTAATATGTGTCATTGTGTGGCCATACAAGTATAATTGCTCTGTTTAGGTTTGAATTGCAAAATAATTTTTCGATACCTGTTGAACTACATATTACTTACCTACTACCTACTTTGGTCGGACGAACGAGTCTGCACGCAAATCGCACATAGATAACAGACCGATATTCCCAACATTGTGTCATTGACAGATGTCTTGCCTCTTGGTCAGTCATAGGCATAGCTCATGCAGGCATCTGTCAGCACGGTCGGGCAACCCAGCTTTCTCCAGACAACATACAAATTCGATGTGCGTCGACATTGGGACGCAGTATCCACACAAACACAATGCCACATTCACATTGTTCCCAAAATCAAACATCCTCGATTCCATAAAAATTGCGATCTTTTCTCGCCGTCTCGTCGACTCTCGGCGGGGTTTAATTGACGCCTCGCACCTCGGCTCGCCCGCTGGGTTAAGCAAGAATTAATGGCTTTACGTGTGTCACTTGTGCTATAGATGCTTCTCTCACTTGTGCTACAAATGCTTCCTCTGTCGGATCCATTTTCTACTGTGATTTATCCAAGACCACTAGCAAATAGCGTAGCTCCTCGCTAACGTAAAACACTTCCGACATTTGTAAACAACAGAAAAATAGTCCGGACTGACCTTCCTTTCGGTAGGCCCGCCCCTTGAAGCCTGTCAAAATCTGCTCTCGGGAAGTGTCACGTTTCGAATTTTTTCATTGGTTAAAAATCGTAATAATATAATTTCACCTTTTTATTACGAATGCAAATAAATATTATTTGTTGACACATAGGACCCCTTTCGTGTATAATAAGGTACCATATCTTTGTTTTTGCGCAGAAATGTCTAATAACGAAGAAAACCGAAAGAAACCAAAATTTTACATGGGCTAGATAGGAGGTAATCAAACCACTCGGCTTGGAATAAAGATGGCGTTACGCAGTGTTCTATGACGACGATTTATAGGCACTGAAAATATTTTTTTCCCAGTTTGTCTGATAAGTGAATATGCTTCTTTCACCATTAATGTATACTTATATAGTATACATTTAGGTATATGGAATGTTACAGCTGTGTTTCAGTTCCCCTTTAAAGGGGGAGTGAAGCGGCTGAACAACCACAGCCCAAACATAAGAACATATAATTTACAGCACTTGTCACCATAATTTGACAAGCACAGCGTCACGGTATATTTTTAATATTTTTTTAAACTGACCATAATTACATAAAGCATGTTAAAGATACAAATTATTTCCATTTATAAAAAATCCGATCACATCAGTTCCAATCTTATAGCTCAACCAGAGATCTTGTTAACACAGCCTTGGAATGTTTCTATATTATGTCCTCACAATGCCAGACCTGCCGATAAAACAGAAACTGGGACAATTTACGACTGATTCATCAAACTTTCACACACAGCAAGGTTAACATGTTGTACAGCAATGTTGTACACCATAATTCACTCAAGTTGTTTTAGTAGTGCTATAAAGGCACAGCTATCACATCCTACGTATGAGCAGCTGTGTGGCAACTCCCACAAATCCACGTCCTTGTCTATGGCCGAGACTTCTTTCCTAGACATGCTAGGTGGTACCATTCTAGACACGAATCGCATGCCAGAGAGGTGTGGCCATCATCAACCGAACCGTCACGATACACATCAATGCTTGGATCTGTTATTTTAGCTGGAAGACGCTCGGGATGGACTTCGACATCATCTCTTTCAATCAAAGTGCCAGCCAGGGCGGTGTCTTCCCTGTTCCCCACCAGCCAGCTGAGGATGACTGAAACACCATGTTAACAACATTGCATGAACATGTCTAGTAACAGTAACAGGCTGTTTCTTATGAATTATATAAAATGGTGTACTATTAAACAGGTCTACAAGTAAAGCGTAAACTGCTTTGGTTAATCTTAAAGACTGGATACTGCACTATATAAACAAATTACCTTTACTTTTACATACAATATAATCCAAAAATTCCAGGTTGACAGCAGACCAGATGTTTTTTCTTACTTTCGGTTTTTTTTGAGAGGATCTTTCTTGCAGAATACCACTGGCTTGGTGAAACATTTCCACTTGGCTGGCAGACCAATCACAGTCTGTTCAGCCCCTTTTGGTCGCCCTCTCTTGATAACTTTGTTGTCCATCTTTCGTAGCGATGACTTTGATTTGCGCAGGACATGCTTTCTTGAATGAACTGAAAGTAAAAGAAAATGTTCACAAACTCCGGTGGCTGCATATACTGAAACACCCTCTAACAAAGCATGTGAGAATTTGGGTGGCTGCAGGTGACCGTGAATATTTTGGATGATGTCCCCAAAACAAGATGCTAAATAATGCAAAAAAATTCTACAAAGAATGCCATCATCAGTGCTAGGCCAGGCATATATCAACAGATTTAAGAAAAAAGTGCAAAAAAACCCAGAAAAACTTAATAATAAATTTAGGACATAACGTCTAGGACATAATTATTATGTGACAAGTCCATATGCCGTCCCTTTCTAGAACGCTCTTGTTGTTGATTGCATCTAATATCGCTCGATACATGTTGATAATGCCTGGCACCATAAAAAGGGCCGTGTAAAATGCATAATGAAACATTAGCTATACAGTGGGGGATATCACAATAGTGTATGTATAGTCGTAGCATAAATAATTGACTGTAACTAATTCAGAAAGCGTAATAATACCTTTGATGAGGTCACACCCCCTTGGAGTTGGTCTTGTATGCTCTTCCCCCGTGGACGCAAGCATACGTAAGATTGGCATACTCGATGGCCGTGTTGTTCGTCTTTCGTGTATTTCTACGTATATCTGCCTCTATTTTTCTGCTGTCCTTTTATAAAATTGCACGAAATTGGTGTGTTCAAAGTGTTCAACAGCTGCCGATAATCATTGAATGTCTGGGAATTCACGTCCAACGGCCAGCTCATCCATCTCAGTTGTGCCGCTTGCGCAAATTTGAATTGAACTCTCGCGAGAAATATGTCCGGACAAATAGCCAGGGGGACGACATACGCTATTCGTCCGTATCCGGACGTATAGTCGCCCAGGCTATTTGTCCGTATCCGGACGAATAGTCCCCCAGGCTATTCGTCCGTATCCGGACGTATAGCCACTCCGTAAAGTAAAAACGTTTTACCAAAACTATTTCATGAAATTGACTCAAAATAATGGCAAGCACAATATAAGTATAACTACAGGTACAATCACTGCACTTGATATAATGAATTTATTTCATCAGATGCAAAGCAGCATTAAAAAATTGAAAACGTGTTAGGTAAATGTAAAAGAGTTACTTTTATAAATATTCATATCAGCATCCAGCTGAGATTGAGTAATCGTACTCGTGTACTCATACTCGTGTACGAGTACGAAGCAAAGTAATCGTCCTCGAGTAGATTGCCAAAGTAATTGTACTCACGATTACTTCTCACGATTATATTTTTTCATATGTACAGTTGCAAGCAAATATATTAGACAGATAAAAATGGCAATATTAGAAGTAATCTAATAAATGTAATAATAATCGAGGTATTCAAAATATTCAGTCAGATTTCTCTAATTAATACCTTCTCTTCCCAGAGAAGCCACATCACATACAAGTTAAATTGTGACAGTCTCTGGGAAGCACTGCAGGAAAGAGGAGATAAGCATCCCCTAACATCTTGCTTTGTAATTTTAGAA
>JAODUO010000485.1:0-15000 GCA_025642075.2 Ridgeia piscesae
CGTCAATCCTGTCGTGACGTTTTGTGTAAAGAACACAGAATTGAAATCAATATTAGATTGTATTAAACCCAATGATTTAAGCAACATATGTGATAGACCTTCCGACACCTTAATGTGTTTTTATTGTGAAGAATGCATTTATCCTACATTGTCTTAATAAACTTGGCATAATTAATCATTAGTTGCATCAGAACTCCATGTCTTTAGTAGTGTTTATTACCGTAAGGAACGTAAAAGTATACATTTAGTGAAATCTACCCGGATTTGCGTCATGTCACGATTGCGCAGCATTTTAGGGGTGTGGTACACGTATGGGTCATGAATATGTACAATTTAGCATTAGTTACTATTGCCTCGCACTGTTCAGTAGGTAAGTGAATGGTCATCACGTTGATATATTACATATGTACTGATTACATATTAAGGTAACTCTGACTCCTTTTGTGTGATATCAACTGCGAAACCGAACTGAATTTTCAATATATTTTCCAATGGTTTGTATCGGCTTCCTAAATAAATATCATTACAATAGTGATACTAATATTAGTCCTCTTCATTCCTGATATTTTGATGCTACTGTGCAAATGTTGAAAGAGAAATAGAAGCAACACAGCCATTAAAAGACCATATATGCCTGAATATAAATGCAATTGTCGGTGTGAGATATACTGATCTGAGAGGATTGCCCACTTGATTATTATTCGGGAAGGTTTGACGTTTAATAAATCGCAGAACAGCAAACATTTCCAGGAGGTGTTCATTAACCGCAAACTTAAGCCCGATTTTCCGACAATGGAATGTAGCACGAACATTGCATAACACGTTTCATGTTGCAAATGTACTGGAAACCGTGTGACAGGAACGTCGTACTTGACTATGTATCTTGTATCATGTATTTCATTCGTATTAATATAATTCAGTTATTTTCGTTTTAGATGTAAAACAGTGTAAGAGCAATCCATGTGAGAATGGTGGGACATGTACTAATGCGGTAAATGGATACACATGTAAATGCATTCCTGGATACACCGACAAGACCTGCCGAACAGGTTTGTCTGAGTAACAGCATTAGTGTGAGTTTGTTAGAAAATAAAATATAATGGCTAAACAAACAATAAAAAATTATAACAATGTATGCTATATGAAAACCACTAGTAAAAGTCGTGTTAGTCGATGAATATGTCAGTTTTGCATACAGATTGTGTTGTGTTTTGTTTCAATACTGCTATGACGTAATATGATCCATTCGCACGTGAACGGAAATTAAATGTAGCGTGTCAAGTGAGATTGCATACTTTTGGATATTCACTATACATGGAACTGTTGAAGTATATCTAGTGTTCTGATGCGATGCGCTAATGACTATTCGTTTCATCAATGCCGTTTCATTTTGATGTAGCTCATTAGTTTTTTTATGTAATCAATCATGTTTTCGTCTACCAAATTCTTTACCTTGTAGATATAAATGAGTGCGAGAGCAACCCTTGTGAGAATGGCGGAACATGTACTGATGTTGTGAATGGATATACTTGTAAATGCTCTCCTGGATACACTGACGCCTACTGTCAAATAGGTATGTTTGACATTAATCACGTTTTGTATAAATAACATAGAATTGAAACCATTGTAAGAAAAAATTATTATCTTGTCATCATATCGTTTTGTAAGATGTATTTTATGTTTAACGTATTAAGTTAGAAACGTGATAGCACGTCCGATAAAGGAAAGTAGCACGGCTTTGCATAATATGTTTACGATGCGGGTATTCTGTAAAGGTTATTAAATATATTTATGGAAATTGCCCTCAAGTCTATTTGTGCGTGTGTTTGTGCACTAAGTTGAAATGTCATTCGTCTGAAAACAATAATGTTTTTGCAGATACAAATGAGTGTAAGAGCAACCCATGCGAGAATGGCGGGACGTGTACTGATACAAGGAATGGATATTCTTGTCGTTGCGTCCCCGGATTCACGGATACAAATTGCCAGACAGGTGTGGCTAAGTAAAACAACGGCATGAACCGGTTAACACATGGTGTATTCATGACGTCTGGAAGAACAAATAGCATATTGGCATGTGGAAACAACATTTCACTGCGAACATATCGATGACTATGTTTCGCATGTGCAATTACATATGTTTATCTGTTCCGTTTTGGAGATGTCAGATATGATAAAGCTGGCGTTTGTGCGTGTGGGCATGGGAAATTGGGTACAGTGAGACAAGTGATGTTGGCCAGTCTTTATGGTATTCAATAATTCGAAAACAATTATATAGCGCCTTTATACATAATCATATATTATGATAAAATGGCATCATTTTATCACTTCCTGGCGATTCGTAGTTTAATTTAATAGTTAGTTGACCCCATGTGGGTTTCTGATAAATTTGTAAACTAAGCAATGCATGAGTTGATTTTAAATAGCTACATTGACGTCTGAAATACTGGAGCTCAGACGCTCAGGATAAAACATAAATTATCTGCTACCCTCATGTCCATCCGTGCTATTTTTACTATATTATATTAATGTGCCTTGCTTACAAATGTGTGCGGATTTAGTCTTCATCGTATGAATCTAGGCGCTATGGTTGTTACGTTATCTACTGTCGAACACATATTAATCAAATACTCGAGTGAATCTACAAGGCATGTATACTCCATTTGTAAAATACGTATTTATTTTGATATTATAAAAGGAGATATACGTTGAAACACCTCAAAATGGAATATTGCATGAACATAAAAAGTCGATGTAGACGCTGAATACAATAATGAAGAAATTTATTTTCGAAGAAACAAACCGTACTTTCTATGATGTGAACGCAGCGTTACATTTATGCACGTTCTTTGCTCTAACGTAATATGAAATTGGTGTGAAAAAGAATTACGTTGTAGATATATACGAGTGCAAGAGTAACCCATGCAGTAATTGGGGGATATGCACCGATGCAGTGAACGGTACACTTGCAAATGCGCTCCTGGGTACACTGATGCGAATTGCTCTGGGGAATGATTCAGTTTACTGAAATGTAACAACGCATGTCACTGTAAGTTATTGATATTACGCCATTTCGTGAAACCTAATCTTGTTTATGACTAATATGTTGACGTGTTTTATCAATTTACGCTTGCTATTTTAGCAATAATATATTTTTTAATTGTTCTTGAAGGTATAATGCAAGTGTCCAAGTCACACAAATACATTTAAGCGGATTAAGTTTCATTCGAGATGCACTTTCTCATTAAAAACTATCCTAGTGTCAAAATGCTTACGAAAACATTGTTTACATTCCGATAGATACATTTTCATTTAGGCATAAATGACCTGTATGCGTTTTCATTTGAAATTTTAGTGATGTCACCAAATGATATAATAACATGTGATTACACGGAAATTACATTTACATGATTATTTCATAATTTTTTGCATATCAAACAAATTATTTTGATATGTTCCTTTAAGGAAGATATGACAATATATAACAAGGCTAGTGCCCATGTTTGTGTAACAGGGCATTTAATTTACTTATGCAAGTGAGTATGGCATGTCTTTCCGATAGTAATTGCATCAAAAGTGTAAACAATTATATCAAACATTGCGCTGCGGTATGACTTTAATATAGTTTGGTTTCTGATTATCGTAATCTATTCTAGCCAGGTCGGACCCCACGGTTAATGAGTTAGATTCTAAATAAAGCACGTGGATGCAGACTCAAGGCAACTGACATCAATAACGTTAACTACTACGTACTAACCCACATATTTGAATATCAACGCCTCAGAATATATTATTTAGTAAGTCACATTAATATGACTTTACTGTATACGTAGCGTGATGTTTTTGTTGAGTTAAAAGTAGGATGTTATGATACCATCCGTCAACTATGACATGCTTACGTGTTACACCAATATTGACGAGTCTCATTTGGAACATGTTCCCTCGCGGTCTCGGCCGGGAAAGTACGAGTGGTCTCTACATGTTGTTTGTTTCACGCCTTCTTCCATTACCCCCTGAAATCCATGTGTTTCTCTATGTGTACTTCCATCATTTCTAGAATATATTATTCAAAGACGTATTTTGACATTATATTTTAATGAAACATTTTTAAATTTTTTTTTTTTGGTTTTTTTTACATTTTTTTTTTTAAAAATCCCTAATGGTTACCAGCAAATGTTCCGGTCCGGGGGACCGGGAATTTTCGGACCATTTGCTTAGTACAGTAATTTAATGGAGTTTTTTTTTAAAAAAAAAAATAAGTTCTTTATCAAATAAAATTGTAAAAATCTGAAATACAGTTTGTGGTTTGTTTTAACTGAAACGTTTTATAATGTTCCAATTCCAGTAAAAAGGGGTTAATTTGCGGTTAAGAAAGGAAAATGTTTCTTTTGGTTTTATTCCAAACCTTAATAAAATTGGGGGAACCTTCGTATATATCTAAGTTTGTTTTTTTCAGGCATAAGGGTTTTTTTCGTTTCTTCTTTTTCCTTTAAAATTTGAAGTAGCTAAAAATTGGGTTTTTAGTATCCTTTTTAATTTTTTTTTCCGCCCCTTGGAAAAATTTTAAAAAATTATTCTTTGGGGATATAAAAAAGGAGTCAGAGACCAATAGAATCGTACTTTGAAATTAATGGATAAATTTCATTATACTTGCAAATGCTTCTTTTTAAAACTGACCCATCTGTCCCCCCCCCAAAAGTAATGTCTGACGCCCCAATTTTCCTTTGTTTTTTTTACGTTTTGGTAAAAAACAAAAAGAATGGAATCAAAAATGATTAATTATGCCAAGTTTATTAAGACAATGTAGGATAAATGCATTCTTCACAATAAAAACACATTAAGGTGTCGGAAGGTCTATCACATATGTTGCTTAAATCATTGGGTTTAATACAATCTAATATTGATTTCAATTCTGTGTTCTTTACACAAAACGTCACGACAGGATTGACGTCAGACATACTTTGTTTTTGACAGGTGGCGTCAGTGTATCCAGGAGAGCATTTGCAAGTATATCGATTCACTCCATCAGTACATGTACCGCCATTCTCGCATGGGTTGCTCTTGCACTCATTTATATCTAAAAGGGTAATGCATATTTGTCAGACGAAAACATGATGGATTACGTAGAAAACTAATGAGACTACATCAAAATGAAACGGCATTGATGAAACGAATAGTCATTAGTAGCCATCGCATCACAACACTAGATATATTACGACAGTCCAATGTATAGTGAATATCCAAAAGTATGCAACCTTACTTGACCCGCTACATTTTATTTCCGTTCACGTGCGAAGGGATCATATTACATCGTAGCAGTAAACACAACACAATCTGTATGCAAGAATTGACACATTCATCGACTAACACGACTTTCCATTTTCTAACCAACTCACACTAATACTGTTACTCAGACAAACCTGTTCGGCAGGTCTTGTCGGTGTATCCAGGAATGCATTTCATGTGTATCCATTTACCGCATTAATACATGTCCCACCATTCTCACAAGGATTGCTCTTACACTCGTTTACATCTAAAACGAAAATGACAGATTTCTCTTCATACGAATGAAATACATGATACAAGATACATAGTGAAGTACGACGATCCTGTCACACGATATGTAAGGGCAATTTAAACCCCCCCCCACACACACACACACACAAATATATATATATATATATATATATATATATATATATATATATAAATATTATATAATATATATATATAATATATATAATATATATATATAATATATATATCGGAATGTAAACAACGTTTTCGTAAGCATTTTGACACTAGGATAGTTTTTAATGAGAAAGTGCATCTCGAATGAAACTTAATCCGCTTAAATGTATTTGTGTGACTTGGACACTTGCATTAGACCTTCAAAAACAATTAAGAAATATATTATTGCTAAAATAGCAAGCGTAAATTGATAAAACACGTCAACATATTAGTCATAAACAAGATTAGGTTTCACGAAATGGCGTAATATCAATAACTTACAGTGACATGCGTTGTTACATTTCAGTAAACTGAATCATTCCCAGAGCTTCACGCCAGTATTGCAATCAGACATACCTGTTTGACAATTCGCATCAGTGTACCCAGGAGCGCATTTGCAAGTGTACCAGTTCACTGCATCGGTGCATATCCCCCAATTACTGCATGGGTTACTCTTGCACTCGTATATATCTACAACGTAATTCTTTTTCACACCAATTTCATATTACGTTAGAGCAAAGAACGTGCATAAATGTAACGCTGCGTTCACATCATAGAAAGTACGGTTTGTTTCTTCGAAAATAAAATTTCTTCATTATTGTATTCAGCGTCTACATCGACTTTTTATGTTCATGCAATATTCCATTTTGAGGTGTTTCAACGTATATCTCCTTTTATAATATCAAAATAAATACGTATTTTACAAATGGAGTATACATGCCTTGTAGATTCACTCGAGTATTTGATTAATATGTGTTCGACAGTAGATAACGTAACAACCATAGCGCCTAGATTCATACGATGAAGACTAAATCCGCACACATTTGTAAGCAAGGCACATTAATATAATATAGTAAAAATAGCACGGATGGACATGAGGGTAGCAGATAATTTATGTTTTATCCTGAGCGTCTGAGCTCCAGTATTTCAGACGTCAATGTAGCTATTTAAAATCAACTCATGCATTGCTTAGTTTACAAATTTATCAGAAACCCACATGGGGTCAACTAACTATTAAATTAAACTACGAATCGCCAGGAAGTGATAAAATGATGCCATTTTATCATAATATATGATTATGTATAAAGGCGCTATATAATTGTTTTCGAATTATTGAATACCATAAAGACTGGCCAACATCACTTGTCTCACTGTACCCAATTTCCCATGCCCACACGCACAAACGCCAGCTTTATCATATCTGACATCTCCAAAACGGAACAGATAAACATATGTAATTGCACATGCGAAACATAGTCATCGATATGTTCGCAGTGAAATGTTGTTTCCACATGCCAATATGCTATTTGTTCTTCCAGACGTCATGAATACACCATGTGTTAACCGGTTCATGCCGTTGTTTTACTTAGCCACACCTGTCTGGCAATTTGTATCCGTGAATCCGGGGACGCAACGACAAGAATATCCATTCCTTGTATCAGTACACGTCCCGCCATTCTCGCATGGGTTGCTCTTACACTCATTTGTATCTGCAAAAACATTATTGTTTTCAGACGAATGACATTTCAACTTAGTGCACAAACACACGCACAAATAGACTTGAGGGCAATTTCCATAAATATATTTAATAACCTTTACAGAATACCCGCATCGTAAACATATTATGCAAAGCCGTGCTACTTTCCTTTATCGGACGTGCTATCACGTTTCTAACTTAATACGTTAAACATAAAATACATCTTACAAAACGATATGATGACAAGATAATAATTTTATTCTTACAATGGTTTAAATTCTATGTTATTTATACAAAACGTGATTAATGTCAAACATACCTATTTGACAGTAGGCGTCAGTGTATCCAGGAGAGCATTTACAAGTATATCCATTCACAACATCAGTACATGTTCCGCCATTCTCACAAGGGTTGCTCTCGCACTCATTTATATCTACAAGGTAAAGAATTTGGTAGACGAAAACATGATTGATTACATAAAAAAACTAATGAGGCTACATCAAAATGAAACGGCATTGATGAAACGAATAGTCATTAGCAGCCATCGCATCAGAACACTAGATATACTTCAACAGTTCCATGTATAGTGAATATCCAAAAGTATGCAATCCTCACTTGACACGCTACATTTAATTTCCGTTCACGTGCGAATGGATCATATTACGTCATAGCAGTATTGAAACAAAACACAACACAATCTGTATGCAAAACTGACATATTCATCGACTAACACGACTTTTACTAGTTGTTGTTTTTCATATAGCAATACATTGTTATAATTTTTTTATTGTTTGTTTGTATGTTTCCACTTATATTTTATTTTCTAACAAACTCACACTAATGCTGTTACTCAGACAAACCTGTTCGGCAGGTCTTGTCGGTGTATCCAGGAATGCATTTACATGTGTATCCATTTACCGCATTAGTACATGTCCCACCATTCTCACATGGATTGCTCTTACACTGTTTTACATCTAAAACGAAAATAACTGAATTCTATTCATACGAATGAAATACATGATACAAGATACATAGTTAAGTACGACGTTCCTGTCACACGGTTTCCAGTACATTTGCAACATGAAACGTGTTATGCAATGTTCGTGCTACATTCCATTGTCGGAAAATCGGGCTTAAGTTTGCGGTTAATGAACACCTCCTGGAAATGTTTGCTGTTCTGCGATTTATTAAACGTCAAACCTTCCCGAATAATAATCAAGTGGGCAATCCTCTCAGATCAGTATATCTCACACCGACAATTGCATTTATATTCAGGCATATATGGTCTTTTAATGGCTGTGTTGCTTCTATTTCTCTTTCAACATTTGCACAGTAGCATCAAAATATCAGGAATGAAGAGGACTAATATTAGTATCACTATTGTAATGATATTTATTTTAGGAAGCCGATACAAACCATTGGAAAATATATTGAAAATTCAGTTCGGTTTCGCAGTTGATATCACACAAAAGGAGTCAGAGTTACCTTAATATGTAATCAGTACATATGTAATATATCAACGTGATGACCATTCACTTACCTACTGAACAGTGCGAGGCAATAGTAACTAATGCTAAATTGTACATATTCATGACCCATACGTGTACCACACCCCTAAAATGCTGCGCAATCGTGACATGACGCAAATCCGGGTAGATTTCACTAAATGTATACTTTTACGTTCCTTACGGTAATAAACACTACTAAAGACATGGAGTTCTGATGCAACTAATGATTAATTATGCCAAGTTTATTAAGACAATGTAGGATAAATGCATTCTTCACAATAAAAACACATTAAGGTGTCGGAAGGTCTATCACATATGTTGCTTAAATCATTGGGTTTAATACAATCTAATATTGATTTCAATTCTGTGTTCTTTACACAAAACGTCACGACAGGATTGACGTCAGACATACTTTGTTTTTGACAGGTGGCGTCAGTGTATCCAGGAGAGCATTTGCAAGTATATCGATTCACTCCATCAGTACATGTACCGCCATTCTCGCATGGGTTGCTCTTGCACTCATTTATATCTACAAGGTAATGCATATTTGTCAGACGAAAACATGATGGATTACGTAGAAAACTAATGAGACTACATCAAAATGAAACGGCATTGATGAAACGAATAGTCATTAGTAGCCATCGCATCACAACACTAGATATATTACGACAGTCCAATGTATAGTGAATATCCAAAAGTATGCAATCCTTACTTGACCCGCTACATTTTATTTCCGTTCACGTGCGAATGGATCATATTACATCGTAGCAGTAAACACAACACAATCTGTATGCAAGAATTGACACATTCATCGACTAACACGACTTATTCCATTTTCTAACCAACTCACACTAATACTGTTACTCAGACAAACCTGTTCGGCAGGTCTTGTCGGTGTATCCAGGAATGCATTTGCATGTGTATCCATTTACCGCATTAATACATGTCCCACCATTCTCACAAGGATTGCTCTTACACTCGTTTACATCTAAAACGAAAATGACAGATTTCTCTTCATACGAATGAAATACATGATACAAGATACATAGTGAAGTACGACGATCCTGTCACACGATATGTAAGGGCAATTTATGTAAACCCCCCACACACATATATATATATATATATATATATATATATATATATGTATATATATATATATATATATATATATATATATACACATATGTATATAATATATATATATAATATATATATATAATATATATATATATAATATATATATATACATATATAAATATATAGGTGTGTTACATAAATTGCCCTTACATATCGTGTGCCTTGCAGAATGATCTTGGTACATAAGTAAATAAATAAATAAATAAATAAATAAATAAATAAAATATATATATATACATATATATATATATATATATATATATATGTATATATATATATATATATATATATATATATATATATATATATATATTGACAAGATCATTCTGCAAGTACAGTAGAGGGGTAAACAACGCAGAGGCAGACCAATGAAGTCCTGGTTGGACACAATTAAAAACTGGACAAAACAGTCCACTGCCCGGTTGCTGCGCGTGGTGGAAGACCGACAGCGGTGGCGCATCACGGTTGCGAAGGCGTCCACCGTGTCACCCCAACGGGTGTCTACGATGCTCATGGGATAGAAGAAAAGAATAATATATATATATATATATATATATATATATATATATATATATATCTTCCCGAATGAATGCAACGTATTTCGAAAACATACTTGTTCCTGTTTTGAGAAATCTCATCGTATATCTGATTAAACCCGAGTAATGTTTTGGTGTGTCTCTATCTATTGTCTTAATATGCATGAACAATAATTACAAAGCTACTAAATTGTGCTGGAGGAAATTATATTCAAGTGTCAGTCATCATAAAAAGTCGTTTTTTAAATACGACTTCAATATACGTTGAATTCTTCCTAGAGTTTCACTCCGGTATCGGTTTCAGATGTACCTGTTTCACACCTGGCACCGGTGAAACCAGGAGTACATCTGCATGTGTATAGGTTCACAGCATCAGTACACGTCCCGTCATTCTCGCATGGCTTGCTCTCGCACTCGTTTACGTCTACAAGGTAAAATTATTGTTTTAATGTGCGTCATATTATTGTTTATGAAAACCAAGTTGCAAGCACAACGCTGAAAATATGTTCTTTTTAGTGTGCTTGAATGCTCATGCCACATTCCACGTTATTGCGGTTCCGCTTAGTAGCTTTTGTAGTATTATAAAAATTGTACACCAAATAGATTACACACAATAATTATGCTATGACATAAATACTGTTGACGTACATGATATCAAAGTATTATTAGTCATAACATGGCGTAAGATGTAATTTCAAAATACGTTTTGACTAGCCTTCTAGAAATTATGGAAAGACACATTAAGAAAGGCATGGATTTAAGGGGCTAAAGGAAGAAGACGTGAAACAAGAAAACTAGTTGCGACGATTTGTACATAACGTTATTGATGTCAATTGCCGTGATTCTAGACCCACTTGTTTTACTGGCATTTTGCCCATTAACCGGTGGGGCCAGACCAGGCTAGAATAAATTACGATGAAAATAGACAGTAACTTCCCGATGACACGAACACTGTGACACAGCAGAACAATTGGCGACAAATCGTACATTTTAGGTGGTTCCCATGAGGGAATATGGCGAAGGAAGAACATTTAGGTATGACTTCGTTTTCATTTTATGTGTCCAAATGTGACATGTCAGTATCGGTAATAGTAATAGTGTAGTTGTGATAGTTGAAGGATGGCATCATAACATCTTACCTTTAAGTTCAGACAATGTACAAACAATGTGATTACGTGTATTGTAATGTCAAATTCATGTGACTTACTACACAACGTATACATTATTAATATTGATGTTCAAATATGTAAGTTAACAGTTACCGTTATTGTTGTATGTCGCCTTGAGACTGCGCCCACACGCCTTAGTTAACATCTAACCCTTTAACCGGTGGGGTCCAGCATATGGCTAGACCAAATTACGATGTTCAGAAACCAAGTCTTATTACAATTCTACACGAGCGAAACACTTGATATTATTGGCTATACTTTCGATGCAATCAATACCTATCGGGAACACATGCGTTGCTCACTTGATGCAGTTAATTCAACTTCCAGTTTACACAAACGTGGATGTAAACCTTGTCATATCGAACATTTTGGTTAAATGAAAATACAAAATATGTATTTTATATGAAAACATGAAGAAATAATAATGTAAATGTAATGGTCATGCATTGAGATGCTATTATTTCGCTTAGTTATTTCTCCACAATTTATATTCATTTGTCAAATGGAAACGCGTACAGGTCAATTATATATTTATCTATCGGTATGCACGCAAAGTTTGCCTAAGTATATTGGCGATATGATCGTGCTCCGTGAGAAACCGCATCACGAAAATCAAATTGCTCAAACTGCAAGAGTAAGTTGTTGAACAAAGTTGACAAACCAGTCATCAACAATAATAAATGGCGTGCTATCAACAAAATACATTTATCCACTGGCTCAACGCCTAATCAATAGAGCTGTATAGGATATGATGTATATTGGAATCTGCTGCGCATTGATATGTTTATGCAGCGAAAGAGAGTCACTGAATGTGTTTGAAAATTGGCAATGCCCTTTAATAACATATGTAGTAGTTATAATGTAAATATGGTAAAGACAAGACAGTGGGCATTGTCGTCAACCTAGATAGCAAAAGGCAATTCCCCTTATAAGTATAGATGAATCATACATAGCTGTCGATTAGGAATGCCAATAAGAAACTATCTAAGCGAAATACACGTGGGGCCGAGAAAAAACACCCAAAATAAGGCGCAGCAGGATCCAACACAAAAGTGTTACTGGGCCTAGCTCAGCCAGTCTGGCATATAGCAGACTCAGCCAATAATTCCCTATCTAAGCGAAATACACGTGGGGCCCAGAAACTACCAATCCAAGCAGTAGGCTGTCTAAGCTGGAGTAGTTGGGGAAGGAGGGTGGGTGCAAAAGAAAACGGCTTGCAACGAGCAAACAAACTTCCTCCCTGAGTGATGAGTTTGGATTGCTTATCCCAAGCTCAGATACCGGGCAGTGATTGGCTGGATTGCTTGGTCACTGCCCAGCTGACCCAAGGTGGGGTGCAACGCTCACTGCTGACCTGTCAGCATCCCCCACTGTGGTTTCCCCAAGGGATAACTATCCAGCCAGCTTAGCAGAGGCAACATCAAAGGAGACATTGTCCAGGCCTGGCCAATGTTTATGTCTCAGTGCCTTGGGTAAAATGTATTTAATTAATGTTGGATTAAATACCTGTTATCTTCCGTTCTAAGCATTAGTTCAGTTCACTCTATTATTCCTATAGCTTCACACAATTACTGGCATCAGACGAACCTGTTTGACAATTGGCGTCAGTGTATCCAGGAGCACATTTGCAAGTGTAGTGGTTCACTGCATCGGTGCATATCCCCCAATTATTGCATGGGTTACTCTTGCACTCGTATATATCTGCAATGTAATTCTATTTCAGACCAGTGACATATTACTTGTAATGCAAAATACGCGCACAAATGCGACGCTACAGTAACATTATAGCAAGATCGGTCTATTTCTTCGAAGATGTCATCTTTTTGCTAGTGTAACCAACGTGTATGTCGACTTTTTTGTTTGTGCAATGTTACGTTTCGAGGTGTTTCAACGGGATATCCTTTTATGTTTTCAAAATATATACGCGTGTTACTTATAGATTATACGTGCCTTGTAGATTCACTCGAGAAATTGTATAATATTTGTTTGACAATTGATAACATAACAAACACATTTAAAATTCATCTAATTACAATTAAATTCGCACACATGTACAAGACGGTCAAGTAATATTATATAGTAAATAACAACATGGATGTTAAATATGTAGGGCTGCACCTAATTTAGAAACATTCTGTTGAGTTTCTTCGCGCCTCTATCACAGCTGTCAATATAGTTATTTAATATCTACTCATAATTGCTAATAATGGGAATCACGATCGGTGACAGAATTTAACACAAAATCCCATATGGGGTCAAACTACGATTAAATTAAGCAGCGATTAGCAGAATACAAAACGTGATAAGATTATGCAATTTTATCACAGCATTACGGCTGGTGTTTAGAAGCCATTTCGATATATCGAATACCAGAAAGACTGGCCAACATCACTTGTCTCACTGTATTCAAATTCCCATTCCCACACGCACATCACTATTTTCCCCATTCTGGCATCCCATTTTCTCTCTTGTTCTTGACGACTTCACAATCATTTCATCCCTTAACCGGTCCATGCCGTTGTTTTTACCCAGGCACACCTGTCTGGCAATTCGTATCAGTGAATCCAGGGGCGCAGCGACAAGAATATCCGTTCACTGCATCAGTACACGTCCCGCCATTCTCGCATGGTTTGCTCTTACACTCATTTGTATCTGTAACAAAACATATTTGTTTCAGACGAGACCTTTCAAAATAATGCAACAAACACCCGTACAAATAAAACATACGGTACAAAACATTGGAAAATATATTGGTAATTCAATTTTGGTTTCGCAGTTGATATCACACAAAAGGAGCATTCACTTACCTACTGAACAGTGCGAGGCAATAGTAACTAGTGCTAAATTATACATATTCATGAACCATACATGTACCGCACCCCTGAAATGCGGCGCAATCGTGACGTGATGCACATCGGGGTAGATTTCAATAAATGTATAATTTTTACGTTCCTTGCGGTAATTAACACTACTAAATACACAAAGTTCGGATGCAACTACTGATTAACCATGCCAAGTTTATTAAGACAATGTAGGATAAATGCTTTATTCGAAATAAAAACACATTAAGATGTCGGAAGGTCTACCATGTATCTTGCCAAAATCTAACATTGATTTCAATTCTTTGTTCTTTACACAAAACATCACGACAGTATTGACGTCAGACACACCTGTTTGACAGATGGCGTCAGTGTATCCAGGAGAGCATTTGCAAGTATATCGATTCACTCCATCAGTACATGTACCGCCATTCTCGCATGGGTTGCTCTTGCACTCATTTATATCTACAAGGTAAAGCATATTTGTCAGACGAAAACATGATTGATTACAGAAAACAAACTAATGAGACTACATCAAAATGAAACGGCATCGATAAAACGAATAGTCATTAATAGCCATCGCATCACAACACTAGATATACTGCGACAGATTCACTGTAGG
>JAODUO010000485.1:20000-32500 GCA_025642075.2 Ridgeia piscesae
GCACGCATCTATGTAAATTACACACCACAGTCGTCGAGTCGCAATTCGAAGTCCTTTCGCAAATACCTCGTGGAATGGGGCGTTTTCATGCGTTTTATATATATATATATATATATATATATATATATATATATATATATATATATATATATATATATATATATATATAACTGGTAGTCAAATCTATTCAGATATTCAGATCTAATTCTTTTACTTTTTGCATTACATATATATGGTGATTAAAACAATTATTCTCAATTTGCTATTACACGGGATCTATTATTTGAATAATTTTTACCTAAACGCCGATGGTTCCAACCGGTTTAAACTAGGCAGAACTAGGCTGATATGAGAAGAAACTTTTTTAGCGTCTATCGTTCTACCAGAGCATAATAATTTGAATACTATAGGCCGAAATATCGATACGATCAATACCTGAGGGTTAGCTGACGTATATCCTTTGTAAATGTTGTCATATACGGATCACAGCAACAAATAACAGTCGTCATTAAAATTGTGACTTTATTAAATTGTTTCGACAAAATGAAAGGCAACTTGTGCTTGTATATTACTTCACTATTGTTACATCCTTGGCTGTTTAGCACTGATGATGGTATTCAGACATACCTTCTTGGCAATCGTTACCGGTGTATCCAGGAGGACATTTGCAAATATACCGGTTAAATGCATCAGTACATGTCCCGCCATTTTTGCATGGGTAGCTGTCACAATATGTCACTAAAACAAGACAAGGTCATTACCATCATCATAAAACGTGTATGTGGAGTTATAAAGACACATCACACCAAAGCGCTTGATACAATGTCATTCACAATATCATATATCTAGGTACGTCTAGTTTTGTAAAAACAAACCGAACATGCGTTGCTTCAGTCAGCTTAGCGTAACAAGGTAATACTTGTATTGAAGACATCGACGCTCAAAGTGTCCACCTCCAGAATCAACAATGATACGCTATTTCTTTGCGAAATGGAGTGGGGGTCATTCTGAGCCCAGAGTTTAAAGAGAACGTAGTTGAAGTGTCAAGACAATCAGACAGACTAATTAAGCTTAAACTGGTGATAGCTGGAGAGATATTCAACATAGTGTCAGCATATGCCCCACAGAGTGGAGAAACAGAGAAGATAAAGGAGTTTTTAAAAGACTGGGAAGATGTGATGTCGAGAGTGGCCAAAATGGCCAAAGGAACAGAAAAGGGGAGAAAATCTTGCAAAGCATGGAAAGGCTTGGCTCTAGTGAACACTTTCTTCAACAAAAACGAAGAGCATCTAATCACTTATAAGAGTGGAGGGAACAGCTCACAAATTGATTTCATCATGACAGGAAGAGCTGATCTGAAGGAAATGCGAGACTGCAAGGTAATACCACGAGAGGAGGTTGTATCTCAGAATCGTCTGCTATGGGCAGTCCTGAGGACAAAAGAAGCAAAACAAAGGAGACGGACCAGATGAAAAGAGGATTAAGATCTGGACTCTGAAGGGAGAAAAAGTGACGGAATACAGAGACAAAGTGGAAGAGGAATACCAGCTGGAGGCAGACACTAATGCAGAAGAAAGTTGGAAACTATTTAAGAATGTCGTCATGAGGGCAGCAGAAGAGGTATGTGGAACCATCAAAGGAGGGAAACACCTGGAGAGGGAGACCTGGTGGTGGAATGAAGAGGTGCAGGAGAACCTGAGAAGGAAAAAGGATGCATTCAAGAAATGGCAGATGCAGGGTGGAAACGAACTGAAGGAGGCGTATAAGAACACGAAGAGATAGGCAAAAGCTGCAGTAGCCAAAGCTAAAAAGGAGGCATACAAAGAATGGTATGACAAGATGGGAACAGAGGAAGGTGAGCCGATGATCTACAAGGTGGCACAACAAAGGGCAAGGCCAAGAAGAGACATTGGGGAAGTGAATGTGATTAAAGACCAAATAGGGGAGATGCTAACAGATGAGGTAAAGATCAAAGAGAGGCGGAGAGAGTATTTCAGCAACCTACTCAATGTAAAAAACGCCAAGGAACAGCTCGGAGAAGTACCAGCAGTAGAAGGACCAGTCCAGGAAATATCAAGGGAAGAGGTGAAGAAAGCCATAGAGAGCACGAAGAAGGGAAAAGTTGCAGGATGCTCAGGCCTCCCGATAGACCTCATCAAACACCTAGGGGAGAGTGGAGTGGACATGATGCATGCAATACTGAAGAGCGTTTGGGAAGAGGAACAGATGCCAGAAGAGTGGTAGAAAGTGAAATTTTCCCCATAAACAAGCGAAAGGGAGACCCACTAGAATGTGGGAACGTTAGATACATTAAATTGTTGGAACATGGGATGAAGATGTTTGAGAAGGTTGTAGAGCACAGACTCAGAAAACTGATCACAGTCAACAACATGCAATTTGGATTTAGTCCAGGGAAAGGTACAACAGATGCAGTATTTATCATACAACAACTGCAAGAAAAACACATAGAAGTGCACAAGGATGTATTCCTCACCTTCGTAGATTTGGAAAAAGCGTATGACAGGGTGCCCAGGGATCTGGTGTATTGGGGTCCCAGAGAAGCTAGTGAGGCTAGTAGAAGCAACATACCATGGAGCATCAACAGTAGTGAGAACCATGCATGACAGAACTGACGAGTTTCCCATCAAAGTTGGCCTACACCAGGGATCAGGGCTAAGCTCATTCCTGTTTATCGTAGTACTAGATGTCATCAGCGAAGAGTTCAGACGTGGGCTGCCACGTGAGCTGCTGTTTGCTGACGATGCAATAGTAACAGACACAAAGGAGGAGATGGCTTGATTGGCAGATTGGGATGGAGAGCAAGGGACTAAAAGTCAACATCGGGAAAATGGAAATAATGGTCAGCAGCAGGAGAGGAACAAAAGCAAACATCAAAGACAGCCAAGACACAAGCCTCAGACAGGTGAATAAATTCAAATATTTAGGTGTCACCATCAGTGAAGAAGGAGATTCAGAGGAAGCAGTAAGAGCAAGAGTCAGTGCAGCGTGGGGCAAGTGGAGAGACCTATCCGGAGTCATCAGTGACAAGAAAATGCCAAGGAAACTAAAAATCAAGCTCTACATGACTGTCATTAGACCAGTACTTCTGTATGGAGCAGAATGTTGGACAGTTAGAAAAAAGGAGGAACAGATCCTCGAGAAAACAGAGATGAGGATGTTGCGAAGAATTAAAGTAGTAACACTGACAGACAAAGTAAAGAGTGTGGACATCAGAAAGGAGCTAGGAGTGACAAGTATACAAGAGAAAGTAAGAAAAGTGAAACTACGTTGGTATGGACACATGCAGAGAATGGAAGAAAACAACGAAGTGAGAGCAGTTGTTGACATGAGAGTGCCAGGAAAAAGACCAAGGGGGAGACCAAGAGGGAGATGGGTGGATTGTGTCCGAAGGGATATGCAGGCACTGCGGATCACCCCAGATGATGCCCAGGACAGAACATTCTGGAAATCAAGAATTCGGGCCGCTGACCCCACCTAGTAGGAAAAGGCAAAACTAAGAAGAAGATGTATTAATGTATGTAAATATATATATATATATATATATATATATATATATATATATATATATATATATATATATTAGAATGGCCAAATTTTACATTAACAACGCTCACCTTCTAAAATATGACGTTGGAGAGAAAACAACTGTTTTAAAATTTCAGAGAAATCCATTGACATATGTCTAAACGCACACAAAGTTGATCTCATAGTAATACATTTAAGAACCTGTCCATTTGCCAGTCACATGTGTTCAATGGCTGAACCTATAAATGGTCTATCCTATGAACGTTTGGTTGATTGACTCATTCGGTCCTAGGACAAATTCAGCTAGACTGACCAAGCGGGAACTATGAACATCTCTGGTAATTTGCATAAATCCAAGATGGCGACTGGTCAGATCTTTAAAATAATACTTTAGAAACATTTGTCGTAGAATTATATGTTACACCTCCTTTTAGTGGTAATCTGGGTTACATTTTAAGTTCAAGTTCAATATCAAATGTTGACAGTCAGGCAAACGTCAAAGTTGATCCCTTAGCAGAACAAATATGACATTATATTTTAATTTATTCATGAATATAAATGGATAATCTTACAATACTTGATACATTTGTTCATAAAAAGAGTATTCAGTCATAATTAAACTTATTTGAAACACATAGTCTTATTTGAGCAAATATCGTTACTTATGTTGGCATTGAGATGTCTCTATAAGGGAAATTCATGTGACTAATTGTTTCAAATAAATTAAGTTACGCTTGAATACTCTTTTCTCATAAGCAAATATGTCATTGTCATGAATAAACAAACATATAATTTCATAGCAGTTTTCATTTGTTGTCCACCGAGTGGTCAATTTTGACCTTAACCATGTATAATCTTGACCTAGTACTGAAATTGTAACATCTGAAATGAATTCTACATACCCAAATATACTTAAAAAGAGGTAGTACACGTAATTTTAAGACAAGTGGTTCTCAAGTATTTTTTAAGATCTGACCAGTGGCCATCTTGGATTTATGCAAAATTACCAGAGGTACTCTTAATTGCTGTTTGAGCAGTCACGCTGAATTTGTTCTAGTACCTGATAAGTCAACATCAACCAAAACGTTCATAGGATAGAACATTTATAAGTTCACTATTGAACACATATGACTGTCAAATGGGCAAGTTCTTAAATGTACAGTATGTGATTAAGGTTGGGTGCGTTGAGTCATCTGTTACTCTCAATGGATCAATGGATTTTTCTGAAATGTTAAAACAGTTGTTTTCTCACCTTTTTACTCATCTTTTTAGAGGGTGTGTGTTGTTTATTTCAAAACATATTTTTCTATGTATCATCACCATCATCACCATTATAATTTTGATGATAATGATATATATATATATATACTATATATATATATATATATATATATATATATATATATATATATATATTATATATATATATATCAAATGTCCTTGGTGATGAAAAGTCAAAATCATCAAATTCACGTTGCATGTTTATGCAGTGTTTTCTCGAAATCAAGTTTGCTGACGTGTGCTTCATATCGTTAGAACAGGTCATATAATATATACATACATAAATATATATATATATATATATATATATATACATAATTTTATATTACCCATCTGGTGTATGCATGTGTACTCGCGTGCGTGCGTGTGAGTAAGTGCGTCTGTGCAGAAAATGATGCACTCACAAACACCGCATATCTCCTCGATGATATCTTCCGTGTAATTGACCAATGCGGCGAAGTTGGTCAATAGGATTATTGAACTCGGTCTACTGGCAATTTTAACCCACTCCTCTGTATACGTATAGAATCCGACGTCTGCGCGCAAGATGCAACATGAAAGGGATTATGTGTATGACTATATACATTCCAGATATTCAGTGATTAAAACGTGATGGTTCTACCACTACCACGGCAAAGTATACCTTGCATCATTTGTAATACGTTGGTTGATTGATTGGTTGGTTGGCTGGCTGGCTGACTGACTGCCTGCCTGCCTGCCTGCCTGCCTGCCTGCCTGACTGCCTGCCTGCCTGCCTGCCTGCCTGACTGACTGACTGACTGACTGACTGACTGACTGACTGACTGACTGACTGACTGACTGACTGACTGACTGACTGACTGACTGACTGACTGACTGACTGACTGACTGACTGACTGACTGACTGACTGACTGACTGACTGACTGACTGACTGACTGATTGAGTAGAATTTATAATTGATTAGATGCAACTATGGGAGAGTAGTTTAACAGCAGCCAAGTCCAATTGTGTGTGTGTGTGTGTGTGTGTGTGTGTGTGTGTGTGTGTGTGTGTGATGTATGTATGTATGTATGTATGTATGTATGTATGTATGTATGTATGTATGTATGTATGTATGTATGTATGTATGTGTGTATAAATGTATGTTACATAATACATACATACATACATACATACATACATACATACATACATACATACATACATACATACATACATCATGCATGCATGCATGCATGCATGCATGATGATGCATGTATGTATGTACAACAATATTAAGTATATATATATATATATATATATATATATATATGTATATATATATATATATATATGTATATATATATATATATACATATATTTATATATATATATATATATATATATACTTGTGTGCACTGATGGTCTATAATAAATCGATCTGGTGCGATACCTCTTCTTATCTTTATCCTGAATCATAAGGAGTATTCTTTATTACTATTATTCAAATTTAATCGCAACGCACCGACAACAAATAACATAATTTGTTCTCTCTTGGCTTTTACTGCCTCGGGGATAGTTCTTTCTGGTTCAACGTTAGGAACTCCATCAGTCAAAAGGACAGCTATCTTTTGAACGTCTGGTCGCGCGTACTTCGCCATCATCCGTCGCATAAACTGCGAAATACGACATATACACTTGGATCACTTACAAATAGGCACCGACATCGGGAGGTTGCACTCACAATATTCTAAATATTGTAGGTGGGAGCTGAAACATGATTAATCCCTAAACATTTGTGAAGTTGTATTTATGAAATCAATAAGAAACATCTAGCGCGCCCAACCTCCACCTTCGACTGCCATCATGAACGAAAAAGTTCAAATGGCTTGATACTAATTAGCGGGTCAGGTTCTAAAATATTAACGAAATTACGTTATATGTGTTATCATGAAATAAATGTTTCTCAATAAGTGAGTTTATGATTCGATTATCACCATTGAATTTACGTAGCATGGGTGAAAATTACATTTTTTACATCCAGATTAAACGGCCATATTTTAATTGCATTGCTTTGCTTCAACAAGTGCAGTTTTCCTATATGCCTCCATTTGTTCACAACTAAAATGTAATCACAGTCCATTTGTTCTATTTTCACCCTCCGTATAACATCACTTTGGATTTGTTATGTCACTTACCATAATGCCGTCAGGGGTGTTGGTCACACCAGCTATGTAAGGAAGTGCCCAGACTTTGTCCGCCATTACGTCTACGTCGTAGTACTCTTGAAGGTGGAAGTTGACGAAAACTTGCGTAGAGAAACTGATAACTCCGACACGTGTCTGGTCGGCGCTGATCTTCATTCCGCGAATGATGTCTATGACGAACTGTTTGGTGATAAACCAGTTCGGTTCTCCTATGCTGCTCGACGAGTCGATTATGAACACGATGTCACCACGACAGTCGCCGGGCACTTCGGAATACAACGAGAACGGTACGAATTAGATAGGCTGTTATAATTGCCCAGCGCAGCATGTTGCAATGTCGAAACAAATATTGCTACCGCTGGGAGCTTACTATAAAAAACATAGTGAATTTATAGTTAATGTTCTACCGTATAATCAGATATACATGTTCTTGCACAAAATGACCACTATCAAAATGTATAATACGCACGCACGCGCCTACGCACGCACGCACGCACACATACACACACATAAGCACACGCACTCACACGTGCACACCGCAGACGCATGCACACACGCCCACCCATCCAATAACACACACACACACACACACACACACACACACACACACACACACACACACACACACACACACACACACACACACACACACACACACACACACACACACACACACACCAGTTACAAACCCACACACACACACACACACACACACACACACACACACACACACACACACACACACACACACACACACACACACACACACACACACACACACACACACACACACACACATATAAACACACACACACACAAACACACACAGTGTGTCAATACATATGTGTGTGTTGTGTTTGTGGTATGAACTGGTTGTGTGTGTGTGTGTGTTTGTGTGTGTGTGTGTGTGTGTTGTGTATGTTGTTGTGTGTATGTGTGTGTGTATTAGTGTCTATATGTCTGTATATTGTTAGTACTGTGTGTGTGTATTAAAGCGTGTGTCATGCATCTCACATATATATATATATATATATATATATATATATATATATATATAGACCCTGCATGCACACACACACCATCAATACACACCACACATACCAGTGCATCCCCAACACACACACACACACACACACACACACACACACACACACACACACACACACACACACACACACACACACACACACACACACACACACACACACACACACACACACAAAAAATACAGAAGGCTAGTGGCATGCGTGAGGTTACAAAAACTTGAAAACGGCTCCGCACATTTCTCTAACAAAGACATATTTACACTAAAGATCGGAATCTAGAACATCCACCAGCAATTGGGAATTTGTACTAAACATACCTTGCCAACCAGAAATGTGTGACAACGCTGCAATAACTGCTAAAACTACTTTGAAACGTCCCGCGGTTTTCCCCGCCAAGCTGCCATTTTGGGGGAT
Source organism: Ridgeia piscesae (assembly GCA_025642075.2). Lineage (NCBI taxonomy): Eukaryota > Metazoa > Annelida > Polychaeta > Sabellida > Siboglinidae > Ridgeia > Ridgeia piscesae. The sequence goes on from JAODUO010000485.1 coordinate 28,454, forward strand.
AAACATAAACAACGATCATCGAAGAAGCCACAAACCCCAACCTACTAAACAGCTAAGTAACATCTAATATTGCTAGCTAAACCCAAATCTGCAATCAAAATTATTTACTAGCCAAGCCGATATACAACTATTAATGTTAAATACATAAATAACGTAATCTATACAGAATAACAACAGATAAAACCGCGCGAAACAAAATCATCCCCAAACCAACTCAGTCAAGCGTCACATAAATAGTTATGCCTACACAACTTTCAACCATTAAATAAAGAATATATTTATACACACATGAAGTCAGAATCCATACACAATATTAATACATTCTAAGCCAACTCATAAACCGGTGTATTCTCCCAAACATAAATAACAAAAAAAAGTGTATGCAATAGACTGCCAGCAAAAAAAACAGTATCTCAAGACTTGATAATTCAATAAACTTTCTACTAACAGGCTTTTTCACCAAGACGCTCTTTTGCCCAGCGTATCTATTTATTTATTACACATTTTTATTGACTATTAACCATTATCATATAAGCTGGTGATATGGCTGGTTCTTTGCATAATACCCGCTCAATATGCACCTTCAAATATTCTTTGTTCATGATTGCATGTCTGTACGCCACCTGTAGACTTAATCACCAACTGAAGTGCTCTCATAACAACATAACCGAGACCGACCACATAGACAACAAAACCAGTAAAGGAAACACAAATTCTATCACATCACACTACATATACAGTCCCATCTGGAATACCATCGCACAGCTAAAATGTCTGAGATCAAACAGTTCTACTAGATTATCTACCACTCCACCCCCAAAATCCCCAAGACCCAGGTCAAACAAGACAGCAACAACATTCACCCTACTTTTGTGCATCATCCTATCAGGAGACATCCAACTAAATCCAGGCCCCATCTCCGAAGATACCGAAATCCTGACCACTAATCATGTTGACCCTACACGATCTAACAGCCTCATTGACAGAACAAACACAAATGACACATCCCAAACCTAGATCTAACCTTTGGACCGAACCCCCAAAATACTTCAACCCCTGAACGTAGCAAGAAAACCAAACGAAACACACTTAACGCAATCCGGGTCAATACCAACAGCATCAAAAGTATCCCCAAAGACAACCCAATTAAAAACAACCATCCAGTCAAATAATCCAGACATCATGTTCCTAGTTGAAACCAAAATAGAGAAAACTACCCTACCTATTTCCATTCCTACCACCCAACTATAACGCCATCCGTAAAGACAGAAGCATCCATGGAGGTGGTGTCCTCATAGCCTTTCGAGATGACATTGTTGCTGAGCCACTTACCAACCTAAACTCAAACTGTGAAATAGTGTGGACAAAAGTTCATTTTACAAGAAATAAATCCATTTACTTTGCCAGCTACTACCGACCCCCCAATGACCATCTCCAATCACTTGAAGCCCTGCACGAATCTCTGACAAAACTATACAGAACACAGAAAACCCCACCAAATGTAGTCATAGCAGGAGACTTAAACCCTTTCCCCGATATCAACTGGAGTAAACAGCAAATCACTAACAACAGAACAGCCAGCAAACACAACAAACTTCTTGAAATCATTAATGAATTTGGCCTGCAAAACATGATGAAGAATCCCACACGAATTGACTCTGGCAATATCCTTGACCTTATACTCACCTCAAACCCATCAATAATCGTAAATACTCACACCACCCCTGGAATGAGTGACCACGAAGCTGTGACCTTTAATGTAAACCTAAATCCTGTCCGTAACAGAAAACCACCACACAAAATCTTCCAATATAAATCTGCAAACTGGGATAAACTCAAGGATGATTTAAATCAACTAACAACAACATACTTCCACAGGAACCCAAACTCAAGAGACATAAATGAAAATTGGAACTTCTTCAGGAATAATCTTACTTCGTTAGTTGACCGCAATATTCCTAGCCGAAACACCAAAGCCAAAGCGCACCTCCCCTGGATTACACGTGAAATAATAAGAATGCAAAGAAAACGCAACAAAAGCCACAAAAAAGCAAAACAAACTGGACGAAACAGTGACTGGGAAAAGTTTAGGCAACTCCGAAGACAAGCCAGCAAAGCTGCAGCCAAATCCTACCCAGACTACCTAAATAACCACATTGGAGAAAGTCTTTAAAAAAAAACCAAAAACAATTCTGGTCATTCATGAAAGTAAACAAACGTGAATGCATTGGCATCCCTACTTTTGGCCAAAAACAAAAGATCGCGACAAGGCAAATACCCTTAACAACCATTTCAGCTCCGTGTTCACCCAAGAAATCTACCCCATCCCCAAACTATCTTCCCTCCGTCTACTCCGATATCCCCTTCCTCGAAATTGGGATAGACGGAGTAGTCAAGCAACTGAAAAATATAAATCAAAATAAAGCTACAGGCCCAGATGAATTACCTGCTAGGTTCCTCAAAGAGGCTGCAGCAGAAATAGCCCCAATTATCACACAAATTTTTCCACTTCCAAACTTCCAGATGACTGGCTCCAGGCATTTGTAACACCAATACACAAAAAGAGCCTCAAATCAGACCCTGCCAATTAAGACCCATTTCATTAACATGCATCCTCTGCAAAGTGATGGAGCACATTATCCTTAGCAACATGTGGAAACACTTACACAAACACAACATCCTCCTCCACTTTCAACATGGTTTCCAAGGGCTGTCTTGTGAGTCCCAACTCATCGAGACAGTCCATGACTGGATAACAGCTATGGATAACAAGTCACAGATAGATGCCATCCTGCTTGATTTCGCCAAAGCCCTTTTACAAAGTCCCTCATAAACGCCTCCTATCAAAATTAGCCTTCTATGGAATAATTTGGGAAAAACAAAAAACTGGATAAAATAATTTCTTTCACACCGAAAACAGAGAGTTTCAGTCAAGGCGCCCTGTCGGATAATACATGTGTTACATCTGGAGTACCACAGGGTTTAGTCCTAGGACCAGTTCTTTTTTTTGCTATACATAAATGACATAAACAACAACATTCAATCTCCAATACGGCTCTTTGCTGGGTGACAGCATCATCTATCGCATAATCAAATCTGAAACAGATAACAACATCCCCCCAATCTGACCTGATCCAAAATACAAACATGGTCCAAAAATGGCAAATGGAGTTTAACATCCCCCAAAAGTGGCACCTCCCAATAACAAACAAACCAAACCCAGACTACATTCGTATTCCCTTTGTGGTGTGCCACTCTCCACAGTCTCCAGCCACCCATATCTTGGAATAAAATTAGATACTAAACTAACCTGGGCGAATCACATCACTGACATAGCTTCCAAATCATCAAAAGTTTTAGGTATGATCAAACGAACCCTCGGAAACCCTGCAAACCTAAAGTAAAAGAAACGGCCTATAACATGCTAGTCCGACCAAAACTTGAATATGCCTCTCCTAATGGAATCCACACACCACTACCCAAATTAAACATCTTGAAAAGGTACAGCACTGTGCAGCCAGATTTGTCAAAAAAAACCATCGACACCAAACAGCCACAACAGACCTAATAGCCACCCTTGGATGGCCCACTCTTGAGGACGCAGGATTATCAAACAAGCAATGACATTTTACAAAATTTTAAATAACATAATCAACCCTCACACCACCACCGGGCCTACTAAAACCATCAAAAAACCGTGGCCATTACATCGCCACTAGTTGCCGCATCAACACTGCAGTGTTCTCTTTTTACCCCCGTGCATTTCGCATCTGGAATATGATCCCACCACACATTACTGCAATAGAAAATCCCATAGCTTTTCAAGCAGCAATAATGAACCTCCCCTTCCCAACACCCAATCACCTAAATTGCCTGTAAAACAAACAAACAAACAAACAAGTTATAACAAACAAACAAACAAACATACATACAACCAAACGCATGCGCACAAGAAGCACTACAAACTCCTGCGTTAGCCCAAGTTTGGGCTGTTTGGAGTAAACAACCTGAGACCTGAGACCTGAATATATATATATATATATATAT
>JAODUO010000485.1:35000-212500 GCA_025642075.2 Ridgeia piscesae
TAATTTAATCAGTATTAAAATAATTCCTAAAACATTTAAGTGTCAACTTAGGTATAGCCCGCCCTAGCCAGATAATTGTAAATTTTATTTTTAGACATATTTACACTGCTGGCATTTACACAATCATGACTTCAGTTATTCCAATCATTTATGTTTCTCTGGGAGAAAGAGACTTTTCTTTTATCTAACCTACAATATGGGCTTGACTAACGCTGCCTTATGCCCCCTTGTCATACTATCTTCTTTTAGTTTGAACAAAAATATCTTAAACACTTCTATTAGGTCTCCCCTCAATTTGCTAGTTTCTAATGTTGTCAATCTACGTTCTAACAGGCGTCTTTCATAGCATAAATGTTCTTAAGTTCTGGAATAAGTTGAGTTGCCCTCCGTTGAACTCTTTCAAGTTTATCGAGGTCTTTCCTATGATATGGCCTCCATGCCTTAATGCAATATTCCAAGTGTGGCCTAACTATTGCCTTGTACAATGATATCTCCCCTCTACTATTACTCTCTGTCTTCTGTCTGTCAACCATGCTTGAATCCAACTGATCATACTTTCCCCTATTGTTATGTGGCGATTGTCTGTATACTTGCACACGTATACTATGTATGGTGATTATTTGAACATGTGGTTATTGCATAACATTAAAACAATGCAGGTCTACAAGGTCACCCACAACCCTGTCTTACTCTTATTTGTTCACCAACCTGACCGAGTGTCAGGGCAATTTATTGCTACCAGACTGTTTAATAGATTAAACAAATTAGCAAGTGGTATACTGATTTCGTTTACAATTTCCTTGGGTAAATTTGGAGGTATTCCATCAACTCCAGGTGATTTATTTTCTTACATCATCTTCATTTTTTTGGATATCGTTTCAGGAGTTACAAAAAACTGCCCTAAATGATTTGATTCATCACCCTCAAATTTCCTAGCAGGTAACGGCAGTGAACTTATATCTTCTTTAGTGAACACAGAGCTGAAATATTCATTCAGATCCTACTTTATCTCGAACCTTCTGTTTATTCTTTACATAAGCGTAGAAACTCTTGCTATCACTTTTTATGTCATTCGCAAATGTTTGCCCAAAAGACCGTTTTGATTTTCTCATTTCAGCTGTAGCTAAGTTAGGGGCCTTTTTGTAATTGTTATAGTCTTCTATTTTCCAGTGTTTCTGTATATTCTCCACATTATTTGTTTGTAGGCAATCTTTGTATCGCTTCCTTTGACAGGTGTTTCTTCCTAGATCGTTTCCCTTGATTTTTATAGGAACAAATGTTTTAATAATTCCCTCTATCTCATCTGTAAAATTATCCAACATTATGTTGCTGTCTTGTCCTTCATTAAGTCAGTCCAATTTATGCTTGTTAAGTAGGTTCTCATTTGTTTATATTTGCCTTTGTTGACATTTCTCCTCCGTCGCTTTTTGCCAGTAATCTCTGTTTGTATTTTTATATTAAAATGGATCTGATTATGATCACTAGTTCCCAAAGGCTCACCTATTTTAATATTATCAACTAATTCGTTTTGAGAGGAGAATACTAAATCCAACACATTTCCACCTCTGGTTGGTTCTAAAACATGTTGTGTAAGGAAACAGTCGTGTATTAGAAGTAAAAACTGTTGGTCATCTCTTCCAACACTCTCTAGTGATTTCCACTGAATATAACCATGATTAACATCACCCATTATAACACATTCCGTTTTACTAATCTCCTCCTGTATGGCATTGTGCAATTTTTCATCATCATCTTGTCGTATGTTAGGACTACGATACATTAGCCCTATCGTTAATGTTGAGTTTTGTGTGTGGCTATATTGCACCAAATAGCTTCTTCGCATTCTGCTTCCTTTTCCGTCTGTATTTCATATGCTTGTATAGAATCCTTAATGCATAATGACCCCAGCTCCCCTTCTCTCTCGTCTGTCTTTTCGAAACATTACATAACCTGAGAGCATTAGTTCGGCATCAACCATGTCTTTATGTGCCCATGATTTTGTGATGCCTATTATATCGGGTTGTATACCCGCTACCATGAAGTCCAGGTCACTTCTCTTATTTATAATGCTTCTGGCATTTCAGCATATACATCTAAGTTCATGTTTATTGGTATTTTGTGGGTTTTTCCTTGTAGATTTGTTTGTACAGTTTTCTTGAAGTGGCTCTATGTATCCCTCCTGTGCACCTAGTTTAAATATTCAACTGTGCCTGTGCCTTCATTTATGCACCTTATGAACTCAGTCCCCAGAACTGTTGCACCCTTTCCCGATAAGTGTAGCCCGTCATTCATAAACAAATCTTCTCTCTCTCTCTACAAAGCTTGCCCACATGTCAACAAAGCCGATTCCTTCCTCCACACATAACTTATGTAGTAATGTGTTGATGGCCATTCTTCTATAGTTCTTGCAGTATTTTCCTCTGCTGCCGATAACACAATTTGCCCCACGCGTACCCCTTTCTGTGTGCGGACTAGTTTTCTGTACTTCTCAATAATGGCTGTCGTACAGCATTATTTGGGCACACATGCACAAGAATGGATCCCCCGTCGGAGTTACTCATCACCTGTCCTACTCTTTATGTGACATCCTCAATCTTTGCCCCAGGTAGACATACCGTCACGTCACCCCCCTTGTTTATTATCTTGTCCAGCTTCCTGACAATAGAACCCCCCATGACCACTCGCAATTTCGTCTCTTTCCCTTAGCTACTGCGTCTGCATAGCTCCTGCCTTCTAACAGTTGCTGCTCCTCATTAGTATTAGCAAGACGAGGAAGAGTACACAGAGGCAAACAGAGCAGTCAAGAACAGCGTAAAAACAGACAAGGCAAACTTCATTGAAGACCTAGCCAAGGAAGCAGAGGATGCATCAGCCCAAGGAAACATGAAACAACTGTATGAAATAACAAGAAAATTAGCAGGAAAGTACAAGCGTACAGACAGACCTATCAAAGATAAGAATGGCAATGTACTTACCAGTGATGAAGACCAGTTGAAGAGATGGAGGGAACATTTTGAAGAACTGCTAAACCGGCCACCACCCCAGAACCCTCTAGACATCACACCAGCTGAAGAAGTACTCCAGATAAACGGCGAAAGACCAAGTAAGGCAGAGAGTGAGAAAGCCATCCATCACATGAAGAGGGGGAAAGCTTCAGGCCCAGACAAAATTCCTGCCGAGGCAATCAAGGCTGACATAGAGACCTCCACAGAGATACTGCATGATCTATTGGGGAAGATATGGGAGCAAGAAGAAATACCAACTGAATGGAAAGAAGGATACCTCGTGAAGCTCCCAAAGAAAGGAGATATGCAAGATTGTAATAACTACAGAGGGATAATGCTCCTATCAGTACCCGGAAAGGTCCTCAACAGAGTCATCTTGGACAGACTGAAGACAGGGGTGGATGCCAAGCTCAAAGACCACCAAGCTGGCTTCCGCAAAGACAGATCATGCACCGATCAAATAGCAACACTGCGAATCATTGTTGAACAATCCATGGAATGGGACTCATCCCTGTACATAAACTTTGTAGACTACGAGAAGGCATTTGATAGCCTCGACAGAGATACACGATGGAAGCTTCTACAGCACTACGGGATACTGAATAAACTTATATCTCTGATAAGAAATAGTTACGAAGATATGGCATGCAGGGTCATTCATGCAGGACAACTTACAGACTCCTTCATGGTGAAGACAGGAGTGAGGCAAGGATGTCTTCTGTCACCATTCTTATTCCTGCTCGCCATAGACTGGATCATGAAAAAGACTACAAAATATAGAAGAAATGGGATCCAGTGGACACCTTGGAGCCAGTTGGAAGACCTGGACTTTGCGGATGACCTCGCTCTCCTCTCACACAGCCATCAACAAATGCAAGAAAAACAGAGCTACTAAACACAGTGTCAACACAGCTAGGACTCAACATCAACAGAAGCAAGACAAGGATTGTGAAAGCCAACACAAAGAACAACAACCCCATTACAATGAACGGAGAGCCACTGGAAGAGACAGACTCATTCACATACCTGGGCAGTACAATCAACAAACATGGAGGCACAGCAGAAGACGTCAAAGCAAGGATACAGAAAGCAAGAGTTGCATTCATCATGTTGAGAAAAATTTGGAGAGCAAAACAAATCAAAACTAACTCCAAACTGAGAATATTCAATCCAAATGTCAAGGCAGTTTTACTCTATGGATCGGAGACATGGCGAAGTACACAGAAGACACTAAAAAGAATACAGACCTTCATCAACAAATGCCTGCGTAGAATCCTACACCTGAAGTGGACAGACAAGATATCCAACACTACACTCTGGAAAATGACCAAGCAACTACCCATAGAAAATGAAATAAAGAAGAGAAAATGGAGGTGGATAGGACATACACTCAGGAAACCACCAAACACCATCACCCGTCAAGCCATCACATGGAACCCCCCAGGGAAGAGACGAAGAGGTAGGCCACGAAACACCTGGCAAAGAGACACGGACAAAGAAACGAAGGAGATGGGATACACCAGGAGAGAAATGGAGAAGACGGCCACGGACAGAAAACGGTGGCGTTCCTTGGTCGATGGCCTATGCTCCCAGCGAGCAATCAGGCATAAGTAAAGTAAGTAAGTAGTATTAGCAGCTACCGGTTCACCACTTGTATCTCTGACCCTTCTCCCCCCCCCCGATCTCTACAGTCTTGCTGCATATTGTTCTATCCCCACTGACCCGTTTACATTTCCTCTGTCGGACACCTTCCCGTCGTCCCTCCCTATTTGTCACATTCCCTTGATGTTTCATATGTGTCACGTTCCCACCCCTCAGTCTCTTTTCTTCGGTCTCTGTTTCACAACTATGCTCTTTCCGTGCCACAGTATTCCCAACTCTCACCCTGTCATAATTTTTGGTGCTATATATTTTCATGTTGAATTTCTCCTCCATCTCCTTCACTACAGCTGTCAGTTTATACACTTCCTTCATCAGACATTCCACCCTCGAACATCCCATACACTGGAAAGTAAATCCGCCTTCTCTGGTCTCTGCTCATTGTTTTGTGCAGCCAGACAACGCGAAATCGACCCAGCTCTGGCAGTCATTGCAAACCAAGTGTCGTTTTGTCTTAAGCTATCGCTTGCACGGAGCCATATCAGACTTTATTTACAAAATTATATATATATATATATATATATATATATATATATATATATATATATATATATATATATATATATATATATATTATTTATTATATAATATTTGTATTAAAATAATTTATAAATTTGATATATACTCCTTGTGACTACATATTTAATAAATTATAAAAACAAACAGTAATCACAATCATTATATAAATCGGTTAAAAGGCTAAATAAATAAAAAGGCTACATACAGATTGTTTAATTCTTCGCGCTCAGCTAGCCTATATGCAAGGTAATAAGACGTTTGGTGCCCGTGCAATGAAACTTTCAGAGGTCTTCACCCTCAGGGCGATTCTGGGTATAAAGAAACGTCTTGAAAGGCCTGCTAGTCAACAGTTTATAAGGGCTACCCCTGTCTTTGTATGGTGACTGTACTGACGCGAAAAATGAAATCGGCCTGTATTATCGCCCGCAATGTTACACATACACAATTTCAGCGGAGTAACTGGCAGACTTTATACACATTTCTGCGAAACCAAATACAGTAGTGTGTTGGTCTTCAAACTACATTAATGGCAAACACATCAATGTAGAATTTGGATTATAAAATATAATTGAACGAGCAGTGTGTGGGGGGATGGGTGTGTGCGTGTGAGTGTGAGTGCCTGTGGGCATGTGTAGTTGTGTGTGTATCCATGATACTATATATTCACAACACATATAAACACGATTTTTCAGTCAATCCATGTTTAATAAATCTGAGTAATTATTAACCTTACGTGGCACAATTTACTTATTAGAAACATAAACCTGCTACACTGGTCCTCACCACCCCAGAAACAATAACAAATGAGCAAGATTGGTGATGAAGTACTTAACCATCTCAGGACAAACATCATTGAGACAAACAAGTAATAACATTTCACTAGCAATAAAATCATATACATTCTTGGATACAACGTAGCTAATTTAAATAACAACATTGTTGTGCACTACAAATAGCTGGCGGACTCGTTTTAGTTAGATAGTTAATTAGTTACTCCGATGCACCCCCACAGAAGGGTTAACTCCACACCTCATACCAAGAGGATGAAAATTGGTATATAAAATCTTAATTGTGCGTGGTATTGTGGTATATAAAATCTTAATTCCCGAATGTTTGGTATACGAAAATGTTAAAAATACAAAATCTCGATTAGAGGTAGGCTATTTGCTGCAGACAATTATTCGTGAGAGCCGCATGAGTAATTGGATAGTCGTAGAAACGTTATGCCAACTACTATTCTCTGTATGCCGTTTCTGTAAGCCAGACGTGAATAAATAAAGTAATGCATACACTTACCGTCGCATTCGAAATCGTTGCACGTGCCCTCAACGTTCCCGCACTTTTGACCGTTCATGTGTTTTAGTCTCGTCGTTGTTCCTTTTCCACACGTCTTAGTACATGTAGACCAATTGCCCCAAGGAACAGGGCAAACCCAAGCACCTGAAACAAAATTATTATCTTCACGAAGCAATTTCTTACTCATATATATGAAAGGTTTGAGGGGAAAACTCGATAAACGCCAAATCAGAAATTTCGCCCAAACATACATCAACGTTTAGTTCCGTCATGCCCACGTAGTGAAATATGATTTTTTTCTTCCCAAAACGCGATATAACTCCTTTAATTTCAATGCAGAAGAGTGTGTTTCTTTCCAAAACCCAATAACCGCTGTGTGCCTTTTCCCCAACACGCGATATATACTATTTATGCAATCAGCAAATGGTTGTTGGGGTGGCGGCATCTAGTGAAATCAACGATTGCTAACTTGCAAGAACACAATAGCCCATCCTCAAAACGTAGTAAACATAATTCAGAAAAAGTTAACTTTTGTCGCCTTTGTGGCAATAGCAAGATACACCAAATCAGCTGTAATTATCAAAATGCGACTAGAAATGGAATATGGTAAGTTGCCTAGGACGTTACGTAAAAGCCTTTCCGTAAGATAAGCGCGAAGTCAGTAGTGCATAACCAAACCATTATGTTGTCTTATTGTTATTACTTATGTTAACGGTATTATAAAGCGTGCTAACTTAACTATTAATATAGGTATGCCAGCTGTTAATGATGCTGATCTGTTTGTGTTTATCGACAGTAATTTGTATACGCCTGTGCCGTCAACGGAAGTGACCGTTCAGTATAGCGTATAATAAACCGTCCTCCGTTTATGACACATAATAATCTTCAGTCATATTTATATCCCGCTGATCGTATATCTCATCTTGTTAGCGTAGGAAGCTACAAAGGCGCTAACAAACATGGCGGCAGCGGTACACTCGAACTTGTCGTCCTAACTGCTGTGTTAGGGACGTGAACTTTGCTCGGTGGTCGAACAGCTACAGTGAGTAAAGTTTGTCACAGCACGACAACGGGACTCGCGTGACCTTAGCGGGGAAACTACCCATGTCACTGCCCTCGCCCTGGACTGATTACAGGCACGTACCGCTACGATGGCCAGGCTCCGGTCGCCGCAGCCCCGCCGCCTGCCGCGGCTCCACCAGCCCCGCTCCAGGCGCACTTCAACGCTAAGCCGCCTGAACCTGTCAAACTTGGCAGCCGCTAACTGGAAACGGTGGAAACAGTTGTTGTCCGGCTACGCTGTTGTCGCCGACATCGACAACGCGTCACGTACCGATGACTTCCGGAAAGCGCTGTTTATTTCGACGATGGGTATAGAAGGGCTACAGGTCTACAACGCTTGTGACCCTGTCGACACCGACACAATCCCCATTATCATCGGTAAGATGGATGGCCACATCTTGGGGCAGACAAATGAAACGCTTGAAAGGTACAAGTTTAACACGCGGGCGCAACACCCGGACGAAACGACCGACACGTATGTAGCGGCACTCAAAAACCTGCGGAAAACGTGTAACTTCTGCGACTGCTTACAGGACAGTCTACTGAGAGACCGCATTGTTTTCGGCGTCAAGGACGGGAACACAAGGAAACGTCTATTGCAAGAGCGCAACCTAGACCTCCGGAAATGTGTCGACATATGTCGCACGTATGAAAACACAGCATCACAACTGAAGGTGATATCCGGAAATGCCGAAGATCTCCACAGAGTTGAACGAAAGACTGTGCGACCAATGCGACAGAGACGTGACAACGGACCAGCACCAAGAAATGCGAGACAACCATTTCGCCCACGCATTGACTGTAAGTTTTGTGGACGAAACCATGAACGGAAAAAGGAGATGTGTCCTACGTGGGGACAAGTCTGCAGCAAATGTAGAGGAAAGAACCACTTTGCAAAGTGTTGCCCACCGGACATTCGCAGAAAGACTCATGGCGTCACTGGAGAACATCCACAAAGAAGTCATGCAGATGACTACGAGGATGCATGTATCCTGTCTGTGGAGACGGAGGCCATGCACTCCGTATCGACTCGCCCGACTGGTCCGCTATACACGGAAATGCTACTTCCTGACGGAAAGCCACTGCGAATGCAGATTGACAGTGGAGCTACTATCAATGCCATGCCGGCGAAGCATGTCGGCTCTGCTAAGTTGATGCATTCAGATGTCCAACTGAGGATGTACAACAAAGCAACTGTGAAGCAATTGGGCAAATGTAGTGTGCATCTGGTTAGCCCGGTCAATAACCACAAATATGAAGTCGAATTCCAGGTTGTTGAGGACAATCTCACATCTCTACTCAGCAGGAAGGCTACAGAAAGGATGAACCTAATCACGGTCAACTACGCACATTTCAAGCAACTGCACGTTGTTGGTAGAGCGAACTGTGACGCTATCACAGACGAGTTCAAAACGGTGTGTGCAGGCTCATCAATTGGATGTCTGCTAGTCACTGTCAGCTGGAAGACTGAAGACGGAGCAAGGCCAGTGCAGTGTCCCCCACGACGGGTGCCAATAGCGCTACAATCTAAACTGAAGGAAGAACTGGATGATCTCGTGAAGAGGAATGTTATCACGGCCGACTGAGTGGTCCTCCCAAATCTCCATATAAACTAAGAACAATGGCAACCTGCGTGTATGCATCGACCCGGGGCCGCTCAATGAAGCTCTACGAAAAGAGACGTATCCTCTGCCAACAATTGAAGACGTCCTCCCAGAGCTATCTCATGCAAAAGTGTTCAGCAAAATAGACCTATCACATGGTTACTGGCACTGCAAACCAGACGAGGCAAGCAGCTACCCCACGACCTTCATTACACCGCATGGAAGGTACCGAAGGCTACGCCTGCCATTTGGCACGAAGGTCAGCTCTGAGATATTTCTGCGGAAGCTGAATGACAATCTAATAGGCCTCAAGGGAGTCGTCTGTGTGGCAGATGCCATCCTGATATACAGCGACTCGGAAGAACAACATGACAGCAACGTCAGGAATCTACTGACGAGATGCAGCGAAAACGGCCTAAATTCAACAAGGAAAAGAGCATGTTCCACACCTCACAACTGAAATTGTTAGACCATGTTGTGACCGACACAGGACTGCGACCAGACTTGAAGAAAGTGGAAGCCATTCTGCGTATACCCAACCCCACTGACGTAGAAGCAGTGCGCCGTCTGCAAGGCATGATAACCTACCTTCCTCTCAACTGTATTACACCGAATGTCATGCCTTCTCGGTCTTGTGACAATAACATGTTGGTGTGCCTGTCGGATGTGCTAACCACTACATTATCGCGCTCTCCTCTCACACATTTGCTGACGTGATACCAAATTTGTTTCTGGGTCAACTGCACCTTGTATCCTCCGTGAATAGTGATATTGCTAGTAATTGTATTGCTCATAGGGTTAACACTATACTACCACAGTTAATACCATTACCTTATACAAAGAGCATATCCTTCTACCTCTGGTCAAACCCAGATCTATCAACTGGTGACTTGTTTAACATAACAATAATATATATGCTATCACCTGGCAGCACACCTGTGTTACACGGACGGTGCAAGCTACTTGAAAATAGTAATATAGTAGCCACATAAACGCAATTTCGAATTGTGTTGCCAACATTCGTCACCGCCTTACTCACCACATATGTTTAGCATTGCAAGAATGGTGTATGAGTAAATAACTATAGATACTGGTGGATATGTGTGTACGAATACCATTCGTGCATTAACTGCAGCATGTCTGAACAGTTTCAAAACTTCGAAATGGTTGTAACTTTACTAAATTATGTTGGCCAATACGTACCACCAACAACGAAGCAGAAGTCTGCGATCAATATGGCAATAACCACTAGATGGCCACCCAGCTGCAAGCGGAATGACGTCATACTGTTGTGGATCACTAGAAACGTAATGTATCGCGAGTTAATAGATGTCGGACATTCGGCAAAAACATATTATAGACCAGTGTGCTACAAACTGAATGCAAGAACTCGTGTGTCATATTCGGAATCCAAGTGTCGAAAATACTTTGGTCTATCATCTTCGTAAAGCTGGAGATTGTTAGGAGTTGAAGTGAACAATTATAGCAATTTACTTCGCCAGTCGCTACTGCGCCAGCCGTAGGAACAGCGCAAATACCCGCTCTAAATGGAATATAGATAAACGACTAGTGGGAATTCCAATATAATGATATATAATATAATCGTTAAATCTTCTGAAACTATAGAAAATATTATTAAAAACTTAAAACGTATTTGCTTGAAATTGCTTTCCCATCACACGTTTGAGCTTGAGTTTGAAGGAAATAGACGCTATATAGGCGCTATATAAGTTTTCCAATAATAAGTATTATTATTGACGCGTGAAATGTGATGCTTAAGTCCCGCATCCGAGCCAAGACAACATAGCCAAGACAACATATGTGTTCGTTGGCACTGGTGTCGACCTCGCTGTGTATAAGCGACACTCCTGGTAGACACACGACGAAGGTGTCTAAGAATGGTCGGGACATCACATATATAGTAATATATATATATATATATATATATATATATATATATATATATATATATATATATATATATATATATATATTTTATATATATATATATATATATATATATATATATTATATATTTGTTTTATTAAATGTCTGTCTGTCTGTCTGTCTGTCTGCTTGCCTGACTTCCTGCCTTTGTGGCTGTCTGTCTGTCTGTCTGTCTGTCTGTCTGTCTGTCTGTCTGTCTGTCTGTCTGTCTGTCTGTCTGTCTGTCTGTCTGTCTGTCTGTCTGTCTGTCTGTCTGTCTGTCTGTCTGTCTGTCTGTCTGTCTGTATGTCTGTATGTCTGTCTGTCTGTCTGTCTGTCTGTCTGTCTGTCTCTTTGGATTATACACAACGGTGCGCACTCCGTCCTTGAAGGTGTACCACAGGTATCTGGAATATAAGACCGCTTCTCTTAATTCTCTATAATGTATAGATGCCTTCCATGAACATTTCCACTGCAATAGCCATATGCTTGCAAAAGACACGAAACTATACCAAGCGATTCATAACCGGGAAGGCCGGTGAATAACAAATATAATTCGACGTTGAGAAAAAAGTGCATGAACATATGAAACCCACCGCTTCATCCAGCAAAATGGATGCACTGGTAGCTTTTATTTAAAAAAAAAGAACACAGGGTTTGCTAGGTAATAAAATATTTACCAATCAGATTTGTCGGTGAATATAATACATTCCCCCGATAATGTTAAACGCTAAAGAAGTTTCAATGTTAAAAGCCAAAATTAATAACAGGAATAACTTCGAATATAACAGCGCGATGTTCTAAAGTTGCCCATCTACCTCTATGTGCTACACCAGTCAGTCCGAAGGGTAAACTACCCATGTCCGCTGCCAATCGAAATGCCTCTTTCCCTAAACGAAAGTAGTTCAGTCTTTTATCGGACGTCAACCTTCTGGGGTGACCCTGATTATCATTAATAGAAGCGAAAACATCGGTAGTTAGTGTGGGACTGTAGATGGTGATATTATTCGTCAGATCATAAACCAAACAACAAAACACGGTGCTATGTATACAGGGCGTTACACACAAGCGGACATATAGAAATTAAAGGACATATAGAAATCATGTACTTAGTTAAGCAATTATAAGGGTAAACATGATAAGTATTGCACTTCTTTTACCCTTTTTCAACACTTTGTAATGTGTTATGCATGATGCATAATGTATGTAGTTGTTGTTGAAATAAATGTAAATGTCACACAACATTCACACATGAAATTACCTGCAAAGTGTCAACGCTGTGCGTGCTTTCTACCATTGGTCCAATCCACGCAATTTAGAACCATCATAGTTCTTTGTTCGCAAGTAAGTACATGATGTTGATGTCGGTGACTTTCGTGAAAATGCAATAATTGTTTTTACAGCGCCTTCCTGCAATTATTTCGAAAACCATTGACTGATCGGCATCCACAATGCAACTCATTATACTATAACAAATATTCATACGGGTATACATAATATCTCTATGCCAGCCTATTCATCACTACAAATATTGGTGCTTTTGCGAGGAAACTGTGTGTTTCTTAAAATAACCAAATAGCTGATTACTGAAATATGCATGACAACATTTATGGCATCACAGAAACACACGCGACACCGTTTTACACTGAAGACAAAGGACTTCAAAAAAGTACGTCTGTAGTCCTCTAGATACAACAGCAATATGACAGGAACGTGCAGTGCGCCATTTTACTCACCCATAAACCCAAAGAGTAAGACTATAACTGACAGCGTACGTCGCCACCATATACACGTGTTACCGGAACAAAACAAGCGCTGCCAGTACAAAAACAACGTCTTACGTATGACTGTTACTATGTAAGTTAAAATAAAAAACACGTAAGTTGCGCTGTGGCTCGAGCTATGAATGAATATCCAATGAGGAACGTACAGGATCGTTAGGGGGCAAATCTGGTCTGTGACGTATTCGCGTTCTTTGGGCGCGCGCGCGCTGTTTAATTTTGTTTCGTTTCATCTTTGAGGTATTTTAGTCACCAATTGTTATAACTGTAGGAAATACCAACAACGTCTGTTAACAAATTTCGGATATAATGAATGACAAAATTTAACAAGATTGCCAACTAGAGATTCCACTCTAGATGGCAGGTGGACTAGGAAGCCATTTGGCTTATCGAGAGTCCAACCTATCTATTTAAGTATACCCCGCCCGTCTTAGGTATATGTCGATTTTATTTTTAAATATATTAACACTACTAGCACCTACACAATCAGCTGATAATCTGTTCCATTCGTTTACTGTTCTTTGTGAAAATGAAAATTTTCTAATATCTAGTCTACACTGCTTCTTTGCTAATGTAACTCCATGTCCTCTAGTCCTTCTCTCTTCCTTGACTGTGAAAAAAATATTTCTGTCAATATTTTCATATCCATTCAATATTTTAAACACCTCAATCTGATCTCCTCTCAATATTCTGGTTTCTAGTGTTGTTAAACCACATTCTTTTAGACGCATTTCATAACTAATATTCCTGAGATTTGTATCATTTTGGTTGCTCTCCTTTGTACTCTTTCTAGCATATCAATATCCTTCTTGCGATATGGCCTCCATGCTTGTATACAATATTCTAAGTGAGGCCTAACTATTGTTTTATACAGCGGTATTATTAGTTCTTTTTCTTTGTACACTATATTTCGCCTAATTAATCCAAGAATTTGGTTTCCCTTCGCTGCTGCAATTCCACACTGCTCTGATACCTTCATGTCAGCACTAATAGTTAACCCTAAGTCCTTTTCCTTTAAGGTAGTATTTAGTACAGTATCACCCATTGTATATTGTGCATCTTCATTCCCATGTCCTGTGTGAAGGCACTTACACTTTCCAAAATTAAACAGCATTTGCCACTTCTCAGACCATTCTATCAACTTATTAAGATCATCTTGTAAATGCTGTCTATCTGCATCACTTTTAATTTTCCTAAACACTTTTGTGTCGTCCGCAAACTTCAACACCTTGCTTGTTATGTCATCATTCAAATCATTGATATATATTAAGAATAAAATAGGTCCCAGTACTGATCCCTGCGGTACTCCACTCAAAACTGCTTTCCAGTTTGAAACCTCCCCATCAACTACTACTCTTTGTCTTCTATCAATAAGCCATTTTTCTATCCAGTTGATCATTCCATTTCCTATGCCATGGGCCTTTAGTTTAAGTAGTAGTCTTTGGTGTGGCACTTTGTCAAAGGCTTTTTTAAAATCTAAGTAGATTATATCTACTGGTGATCCCTCATCTAGCCACTTTGTGACATCTTCAAAAAAACATAACATATTTGTTAAGCATGACCTCGCTTTTAAAAACCCATGTTGAGATGGGTTTATCAATTTATTTTTAACAAGAAAATCAACCAGGTGATCTTTAATTAGTCTTTCTAATAGTTTGCAAATCACCGATGTTAAACTCACTGGTCTATAGTTCTCTGACTTGTTTCTCGAACCTTTTTTAAATAATGGTATAATGTTTGCTTCTTTCCATTCTAACGGAACTATTCCCTCCTCTAATGACAAACTGAACACTGTTGCAAGCGGTATGCTGATTTGTTCTATAATTTCCAATAGTCATTTGGGAGGAATCCCATCCACTCCAAGTGATTTATTATCCTTCATATCTCTTATTTTCATAGCTACCATTGTTGGGGTTACAATTAGTTGTCCTAAATAGTCAAACTCTCTCCCTTCGAACTTAGTCTCAAGTACTGGTAATATACTAATATCTTCCCTGGTAAACACCGAGGTAACGAGGCACTGGCGGTTAGCGGCACGCGGCCCGAGTTGGGTAACGGCGCCACCTTGATTATTAGTTCTGAAGATTCCCCGTTGAAATTGGCGGTGTTCATTCCCTCTGCGTCGTTTCTGTTTAGACCGCTGTGTGAATGAGTACATGTCTATAAACACATTTTATATAAGAATACTCTTCCCACACGAGGTGCAGCATGGTTGATTGCTACCTTGTAATGTCGAGATGGACTGGAAACTGAATTATAATAGAACTCACCTTTGCATAGGGGCTTAAGTTCCTTTTTAGAGTTTTACACAAAAATAAGTGAACGAAAAACATTGAAACCACATCATCGATAGTATAAGAATCGTAACCTCCAACGCTCTACAAAGTTTCAGTACCTAATCCTTTCATAAACAGTTATTTACATATTGTTTCTGTTAGAGAGTTGTCTAGATGCCGTAATGCAACGATGTCTTTTGGAGAGAAGAACATAAGTTCGCGACAGGGCAATTGATAAACTGTTGATATTCTTATTTATGTAATAAAAGCTAATGCATAAAGGTTAATCCATCATCCAATATATCAATCAGCCAAACACTTGATACACACACAAAAATAAAATATAATAAATCAATAAATATGTATATAACTAGCCGAGTTACTTGGCGATGCTATAAAAAGGCAGTACTCCGAGCTAGAATTGCGATCTTGATGTTTGACATATTCACGCCTTACTGACCACATATTTGGTGAATAAGGAGTTGCCCATTAAACACCGGTCCGTTTATGCGTTGTATGATGGTGGTCTTTGATTATCAAGACAACCTTCTTGATAGTGGTTGATTTGGTCCGCGCCTGTGTGGCTGCATCTATTGTCGTTGTCCAGAAATACTACGGAATTTGCCACTTCTACCCGGTCTACATCGCTACTGTTTGCTTTTTATCAAGTGTTTGTGCATTTATATTAATTTATCCGACTTACATTTGCAATTGCACCTGTGTGACATTGACAATCTATTGGTCAGTCATGTGTTACCCGAACAAAGTGGACATTGTTTACACGCCCATCCTGACCCAAGACTACCTGTATCGGCTACGACCCAGCGGTCACAGTCACTTTAGGCTTAAAGCTGCTCCTTCCACTCGTTTGCTAATCGCCAAACCGGTTCTTTTATGACCAGATATGTAATGTGTTAATAGTTTAACTAGTATGCACAGTCAGTTAATTTTTTTAATGCGTACTTGCCATTTTTAATCGTAAAAAAAGAGTAGCCGTTATGCCGGGTATAACTGGCGAAAAAATCAGCAGCTGCCGACGTCCTTTGCTTTTTGGATCACGTGCTTTATGCGGAGATCGACCTACTGTGGCATAATAACAAATCGCACGTGCTTTTGCGCGTCATGACTAAGATTCCAAAGGCAGTGATTTTTCTATGAAGGTATGCATTAAGTGCATTAACGCAGTTAGCAACAAGAGCGAGTAGTCGGGGGCTAATTCACCCTTATGAACGTCTACTCGACGATGATTCTATAACTTCTTCTTCTTCTTCCAGGTTACCGCCTAGCCTCAACATGCTGAGGATACAGGCGGGCGAACAGGAAAAAAATTGAAATATCTTTTTTTTTCGTTTTGAGTGCAATGCAGTGTATCAGAACAATAATTAGTGCATGCAAACAGTAATGCGTGCAAAAGAACTAGTTATATCTAATAAGTGGAATAATGCAAAGTCTGGATATTGCTCTTAAAGGAATCAAGGCTGTTTTTATTTACAACATGTTGCGGGAGGGAGTTCCAAAGTCGAATGGTACTTGGCAAAAAAGAATACAAGTGGTAATTACATCTGGAGTGAGGGATAAGGTAGGACAAGGAATGTTGCTTTCTAGTGACTGTGTTTACAGGAATGATATATTTATTTGTTGGTATACCCACTAGGCCATTTGTTATTTTGTATATCATGCATAGGTTTGCGTCAATTCTTCGTTCGGATAGGGATCTCCATCCTAATGTCTGGAGCATATTTGTCACACTTGATGTATTATGGTGGCGATGTAAGACATATCGAACTGCACGGCGTTGGATCATTTCTAGTTTGTTTATTTGTGTAGCGGTGTAGGGGTCCCAGAGAGTACAGCTATTTTCCAAGATTGGTCTGACAAAGGTGAAGTAAGCCTGAGTTTTTATTTGGATTGACAAGACTAAGATTTCTGCGGAGGAAGCCTAATGATATGTTTGTTTTAAAGAGATGCTATTTATGTGTGCGTTCCACCGAAGGTCGGAAGTTATGGTTATGCCAAGATAATTAGCCTGTGATACAGTTTCAAGTAGTTGTTCGTGGAGCATGTATTGGGTTTTTATGATAGTTTTATTTCTTGTTATAGGGATGACATGGCACTTTTCAAGATTGAATTTCATTTTCCATTTTTTGCCCATTTATCGATTGTGTTAAGATCTTCCTGGAGTGCAGCTGTGTTTGTCTTAGGCTTAAGTGCTATATACATTATGGTGTCATCAGCAGAGTCTAACTGTAGAAGTAATATTGTCTGGAATGTCGTTAATGTAACAAAGAAATAGGCAGGGACCAAGTACAGAACCTTGAGGGACTCCTGATGTTACAGGGACTTCAGAGGAGGCCTCGCCCTCTATTAATACTCTTTGGGATACGTCGGAAACGCTTTAACCCAGGAATTTGTTTTGCCTTGGATGCCATAGTGATGGAGTTTGTCTATTAGTTTGGCATGGCTGACCTTATCAAATTATTTAGAAAAGTCCATCACTATGACAGCCGTTTGTGCACCAGATTGTATATTGGTAACAAGGTCATGTGTAAACTTGTAAGATTATAATAATTGTAAGTCTGACAGTGTCACCGACATTACAAGGCAAGCCAGTTTGAGTTGACAGTCACCATCAATATCGCTCGGCATCACTCAGCCACACACAACCTGTGTTGATATGTACCGGTATTGTATTTGATTACTCAGGATCTTGTTAATAAACTTAGTAATTGCGAAAGTACATATCCATAGAGAATAGATGACGTGAGGGACGAAATGATAAATAAAATTGACATGGGGGACTGGTAGGCTCTTGTTTGATGGGAGGGATATAGCACAAGTTTGCCATGCCAAACTATTAGGTGTGACCATTTCTCAGGATCTGACATGGAACAAACATGTGGATAATATTGTGAAAAAGGCTGGTAAACGCTTGTACATGTTATATCAGGGATTACACTGAAAGATCTGGTCAGTGTATATGTTAGTGTGGTGAGACCAGTTCTAGAAAATGCATGTCCTGTATGGCACACTAACTTGCCCCAATATTTGTCTGACAATATTGAAGTTATACAAAAAGGGCACTAAAATGTATTTTTCCTGGATTGGGTTACGCGGAAATACTTAGACGTGTTAACCTGGATACGGTGAATGTAAGACGGGACATCATTTGTCAAAAATATTTTGATAAAATTAAAGTCGGCACACACAGATTACAGTATCTGCTGCCTGACAAAAGACATATCGAATATAATATTAGACAACAAAATGTGTACCCGTTACCAGTTACTAGAACGAATAGATTCCGTAACTCCTTTATACCGTGGGCTTTATACAACTGTCAGTAAAAAGGCTATTAATACGGTATGATTTGCGGTATCAAATGCATTTCCATTTTATTTGTATGATGTTTTGATGAGTTAATTGTAACCTATTTTAATGTCAATCCAACTCAGTTGAGTTGCTAATCAAACTTGTGTTATTATTATTATTATATTTTGTTGGTCGGGCAAGAAGCGTTGTACTTTTAGGGGGAACATCCGTTATCTCGTTAACAGAACGTCAAACGGAGAATTACATTAATCTCACAATTATTAAAACAGTGTTTTGCGACTCACGTTTCAGTACTATTACTGAATATTGTTATTTCCATTACATTTTATGCAAAATAATTTAGATTTTTATGATAGCGATGATTGATTAAAATGTTAATACAAGAGGTGTACACTATTATATCATGCAAGTATTACATATAACATTATTGCACTTGTTTCCATTGTAGTCAATGATGCCTGGCTGTAGTCTATGTACCTGGTACCTTTCAACTCACACGTGCCAGCTGTTTTCAAATATTTATCAACATTTTCATCACAGCTGTATATGAATGCATAATATGCTCAAGGTCGTTGATGTCGTCGTGAATATTTCGACAGACGTCAGCACATCTCTTACAAGCACACATTTCGATGCAATCCATGCGAAATTTCCTACAGCTGCAGCATTGGGTAAGACATCCATTTGTACAGCCACATGAGGTGATCTCCCTACATGATTTCGGTATCGGCGACAAAGATAGCCGTGTGACTAGTTTGCCATCCAGGTGCATCCATCCCATTTCAGTGACAGGCAGAAGATCAGGACATGGTAAGTGTGCTTGGTTCCAGACACTTGCTTAACAGTGTGCTCGCATGATGTGGAACTTAGTTGCATCTGAGGTTGGCGGGAGACTTTCGTGTGCACGACCGATACAAAACAACTTCACACGAGCTTTGTTGCATGTGTCAACCTCTGGCACGCCGTACATCTTGCAAATGAATTTCTCGGTGGACATCACTATGTGATCAGTGAGAGGGCCCTTGCCAAGGCCAAATAGGTCAGTGTGATGTTGTTGGAACACTTGCCAGGCTGTTTTGTTATACCGTGACCACTGAACTGAGACACATTATTACAGCCAGTGACAGCATGGAATGATAGTAGGGTGTCCAGTTATTCCACTGAAAGCTTCTGGAGGATCTCATGTACTAGTAAATCTTTTGGAGCCTTTGATGTTCCAGCCTTCATGTATAGTCGTATGCAATCTATTCTGCTATAATGGGCCAGCAGTAGGAGAAGCACATCGGTGTCACGTACTGATACAACTATCGTGTTCATATGAGCATGGATGCAATGCAGGATTAGTCGAGTATCACATTCTTCATGATCGGCTGGCAGAGAGGAAACATCAAGATCTGGGTCAGATGACTTGACGGTAGTTGATTCGCTGAACTCAACTGCCACTACAATCATTGCGCTTTCTGTTGAGTTATAATCAATCAGGTGGGTGGAAAGCAATATCGCGAGATCTGCTTTATTTTCCTCAAGTGATGTGAAGCTAGACCAGTCTGATGGGAGAGGAACCGTTGAATCGTTTTCTATTTTACGACGTACTGGCCGGTGGCGCTGCTTTCGTTTGATTCTGGACAAAGCTACCCTTTACTAGATTTCGAGGGACCACTGCACCGTTGCTGTGCATTGACTCCAGTGTTTTTAGCGACTCATGACGTGACCTGCCTGGTGAAACATGCTTCGGAGTGAGAAACTTGTCTCCGTTAGCTGTGTACATGAGGTCCTGAGCAAAACTGATAATTCTGAGCCGTCGTCTGTTCTCGTGTTTCTCATAGTCAAGTTCATCATTCCCCAGTAAACATTGACCACCTAGTAACAGGCTTAGGAACATGTATCGACTATCAGGGATGTGACAACATGTCAACATGGATCTAAAGTGACACATGAACCATGGTCAGGAAGGTGTCTTGATCATCATGCTTGAAGGTAGGGATGAGTCTTTTCACGTCACTGTCATTGTTGATCATCGCGGATACTGGAAGATGTCGGAACTTGGAAGGAACTAGCACTGTACGGGGTTCATTTCGAGCCTGATCGTGTAGTACAACGACCTCGTACAAGCCTTCAAGGCAGTCAGCTAGTTTGTCCTTGAATGTGTTCCTACGGCTTAGAAATGAAGGTGGAATTTGCGCCTGAGCATCATCGAAAATTTTGCAAGACCTGTCCCAAACATCTACAAGATCCAAGATATCAGTTTGTTCCGCTGATTGATTCAGCTCTTGACAAAGCCATGCGAAGGCTATGAATGTTAATTGCCGTCAAATACAACAGCAAACGTTCCTCATAACACGACACCGTCCCTGTTTTGGGGTCAAACTTTCCCAACGTCCCGATCAGACCCGCCATCTTGTTTGGCTTGCTCACGTGGTGCGTCAGCTAAACGCCGCACAACGTCATCACGCAAAAAATCGTCTTTGGCCACTCAATGTCACATTTCTTACAACTGACAGCGCCTCTGATATGTGCACTGGGCGAACGGGAACTACCTTGTAAATCCTCGTCGCCAGTAAATGTTATAACCTGTCTGTAGTAAGGATAACATTCTTGGTGTCGAACATGGCAGGCTCGCAGACGACTACGCGGGAGTTCCGGTGAGGCGTACACAAAAGATAAAATCGATCTACATTACATTATCACACTTCCCGTAGTTTTTTCTATTAGTTCTTGGTGAGTGCCTGTTTACTACAATACATCAGCCTGTAAGGCAGAGTCATGTGTCCCTCGATGACACATGTCATTAATCATCTAGCCACTGCTATGGATCACAGCTTGTATATACTGTGTCAAGAAGCTTTATACGTCCAAACACGTAAACACATACAAGAAAAGACAACTTGCCTATTATACATAGGCAAATTTGACCGTGAGGTTGGGTTGCGAATTTGGAGATCACCGCCTGCAGTGCTGTACACAACTCAGAATATAATATAAAAAAGTATTCCAGAGTCACGTGCTGTACTTTAATAAAATATGAGGCGGCTGCCCAGCTAACACACCACGTGGTTACCACGTTGAAAAAATGTGGCGGTTACGTGAAAGTGGCAGTGACGTGGCATAGTCACGTGGCCATGAGGTGGCAGTTAGGTGAAAGTGGCATTGACGTGGAAGAGCCGTGACCATGATGTTGCAATATGGTGGCAGTATGGTGAAAGTGGTATTGACGTGGTAGATTCGTGGCTATGTGTGACGTTGTAAAATGGTGGCAGTTTGGTGAAAGTGGAATTGACGTGGTAGATTCGTGGCCGTGCGTGATAACGTTGCAATATGGTGGCCGTTTGGTGAAAGTGGTATTGACGTGGTAGATTCGTGGCTATGTGTGACGTTGTAAATAGGTGGCAGTTTGGTGAAAGTGGAATTGACGTGGTAGATTCGTGGCCGTGCGTGATAACGTTGCAATATGGTGGCCGTTTGGTGAAAGTGGTATTGACGTGGTAGGTTCGCGGCCATTTGTGACGTTGTAAAATGGTGGCAGTTTGGTGAAAGTGGAATTGACGTGGTAGATTCGTGGCCGTGCGTGATAACGTTGCAATATTGTGGCATTTTGGTGAAAGTGGTATTGACGTGGTAGATTCGTGGCCATTTGTGACGTTGTAAAGTGGTGGCAGTTTGGTGAAAGTGGAATTGACGTGGTAGATTCGTGGCCACCTGTGACAACGTTGCAATATGGTAGATGTTTGGTGAAAGTGGTATTGACGTAGTAGAGTCATGGCCACATGTGACGTTGTAAAATGGTGGCAGTTTGGTGAAAGTGGAATTGACGTGGTAGAGTCGTGACCATGCGTGACAATGTTTTAAAGGTGTGTTTTATGTGACAGTTGAGTTGAGTTATATTGCCAGCTGATCTAACATTAAAAGGAAGGATATTCCAAATAGTAGGTGCAGCCACTTGAAAATATGTATACATGGTGCATATATGTGTGACAACCAATACATTTGTTGAGAATCAGTATTATAATTTTATAGTAATAATATCACATTTTGTAACATTAGAATACCATATTAAGGGTTAAAATCAACAATTCCCCAACAAGTGTTGTGATCGTGTTACTGAACTATCACGTGTATCAATAAACTGCATGCCATGTGGCAAGAAAGTGGTCGTTAATTTGTGAAATAAAATGGTATTAGAGTATGTAGCTCTTAAGAGCTGTTGCCACGACTTGGTCTAATCAACATAACAATAATAATGTCTCTTTCAATAACATAGCCATATTATCTTGCTTGGTATCACTCTAATAGTAAAGGATAAAGAATGTTCCGGCCTAAAATGCTTTGATTCGGCTACTTTTCCTTTAGTACACCACACTCACAAATAGCGGCGCCACTCTTCTGCACAAATCTCGATTACATAAACGCCGTGAGATGGCGCAATCATTTCTTGCTCTAATAATTAATTATGTTGCCGTAAGATGGCAGCACCATTCATGACGGGAACGAGATCGCAAGGGCTGATACCGGCCCAATGTCGGAACTGATATCGGGCCGATATCAGCAATACTGGGGCAAATGATCCTTTTTCTGATTTTTTTTGGGTGCGACCACTTCTCTGTTTTCATCTTCACCTGAAATAGTTATAAAATGTGAGAGATACATTAGATAATGTGGGTTTCTAGTTATTCAGAAAACATTTTGAAAAGTACACAAGACTATTAATATTGTTAAGTACCACATTTTATTTAGTGCAGTGCTATTTATTAGAGAATCCCAATGTAATTTAGTAGGCCTAGTATGTACTCTAGTTTAAATGACATTAAACTATGAACCAATAAAGATAATATTGTACATTACAAATTACTACATGACAAATTACTACATAACATAACAAATGGCCATTATCAACCCGGTCCCAGAAATATACTACAACTTCACTTTACATCATCTGTCTGTTTACGCCATATTAATTCAACACTTTTTTTTAGTAAATAAGTATCTCCTATACATACCTTAAGACGCTTGTCAATTCCTCGTATGATAGTTGACTACTGTATCTAGCACTTAAAGTCAAAACGTAAAATAAATTGCTGCACAAACAACAACCAGTAGAAAGCAAGCTTTCATGAAATATTTTTGGCGCGCGCAAACAACTGACGTCATCATGTCACCGTTGCTGCCTCCACCACCAGTGATGGAATGTGAAATATAATACGCGTGGCTGTGCCAGTGGGGTCATCTCCATCATCGAGCGCTGGAGGTTGCGAACAATTTCAGCCAGCGGCCATGTGGTGCCAGCAACACATTTGTCACTTCAAGTGTCGCAAGCATCAGACTAAAATTGCGGCACTTGTGGCCTGGGTAAAAGGCCATCTCTTCGTAAAAACAAAAATAAACGTTTTTACTAACCCGTTTTTAACTGCACATGAGCAAACTGTGGAATATTCAGCTTGATCAAGGGGACAGCATAGGAAATGTCCCCCCACTTTTTTCAGTTAAAACAATCAAATTTACAGGCATATAGCGAGACTGATCGCTCCTCTGTACATACTAAAAAACCTACAGTAGTGAAATTAATATACCAGTTCAGATATAAACTTCCGACCACCCAATGGAAAATCACTAGATAAATTGCTTGGTTGGCCGCAGAGCGCAACTTGATCTTAGTCCAGCAGTTTCCTGCACTTTGTGTAATTTGATTCCATTTGAATGATGACAAATTTCTTTGCCAAAAGATGGGATTGGAAAGTCATATACAGGCACATCTGTAATATCTGCATCTTGTCAGGCAAGCTGTTATGAGTCCGAAGTCTACCCTCCACATTTTCTGTGTGTGATTGGGGCAGGCTATGGCCCATGTTCAGATATATGTAACATGTAGCCAACATAACTATTTTAAATAGGATGACATAAAGGCCTTTGTTTATTTAAGAATTAGCACCAGACCAACAATAAATTGATATGTATTTCAGGTCACACACACATATATATGTATATGTATGTATACACGCCCACATAATATTATAGTCAAACTAATCCCCCGTAGACAAGCCAAACTGCCGTTTTCTCGATTTGCACAACTGATTCGACATATTTATATATATATATATATATATATATATATATATATATATATATATATATATATATATATATATATATATAGGGGATCAGTTCGACTTGTCTACGGGGGATCAGTTCATCGACTTGTGATATGTATATGTATGTATACACGCACACATAATATTATAGTCAAACTAATCCCCCGTAGACAAGCCAAACTGCCGTTTTCTCGATTTGCACAACGGATTCGACATATTATATATATATATATATCAGGGGATCAGTTCGACTTGTCTACGGGGGATCAGTTCATCGACTTGTCTAAGGGGGGTCAGTTCATCGATTTGTCTACGGGGGATCAGTTCGACTTGTCTACGGGGGATCAGTTCGACTTGTCTACGGGGGATCAGTTCGACTTGTTTAAGGGGGATCAGTTCGACTTGTCTACGGGGGATCAATTCGACTTGTTTACGGGGGATCAGTTCGACTTGTATACGGGGGATCAGTTCGACTTGTCTACGGGGTATCAGTTCGACTTGTTTACGGGGGATCAGTTCGACTTGTCTACGGGGGATCAGTTCGACTTGTCTACGGGGGATCAGTTCGACTTGTTTAAGGGGGATCAGTTCGACTTGTCTACGGGGGATCAATTCGACTTGTTTACGGGGGATCAGTTCGACTTGTATACGGGGGATCAGTTCGACTTGTCTACGGGGTATCAGTTCGACTTGTTTACGGGGGATCAGTTCGACTTGTCTACGGGGGATCAGTTCGACTTGTCTACGGGGGATAAGTTTGACTTCTCTACGGAGGATCAGTTCGACTCGTCTACGGGGATCAGTGTTTACCCCTTCGGTGTTTACCTGAGAGAACGTTTCACAAGAATCACGCCGTTAACAGAGGAAGGAATTTTAAGCTTGGGGCTGGCGGTAGTGATAGTTGCATCATTATGATGTCGTCACCGCCGACGTCATCGAATACGGAAAACCAAGACAAAGAATGCGGCGAGGAAATTCAAGATCTGCGCCAAATGGAACAGGACAGCTAAAACAATCTTAAGAATGCCACCTTACTTGACAATTTGCTGACCATGGTAGCGCCACTTATACAAATGGAAAATACGTGGTACATAGCGGTGATCTCACTAGGAGACTGTTACATATCGTAATAACGTGCAGCTTGTGCGTGTGTGTGTATGTGTGTGTGCGTGCGTGCGTGCTTGCGTCCGCCATGCGTGTACCCGTGTGTATAATCGTTTGTGTACCCATGTTTGTATGTGTCGTACCCCCTTGTATGAGTACCTGCAGGTACACACGCACACGCACGCACACGCACGCACACGCACGCACACGCACGCACACGCACACGCACACGCACACGCACACGCACACGCACACGCACACGTTAAATTTTAAACTATAGCACCAGTAACCAACTTTTTATATCTTACACACTTAATATTTGACAAAGCCATTTACTATTTAACTAGTTTATTATTAGTTAATTATATTACCCATAAATGTAAGTTGTAATAGGTTAATTTATACGTACGTAATATTCTTATACTTAATTCCCGTTATAATTATACCCCCTCGTGTAGCGTTTAGGGCTACGACGAAATCATGCCACTTCTGCCTGTCTCTGGCCACTCGCAGTATGCATGGGGCCCCAATGGTGGCTCATTTATTACAGCTCCGCCTTTACTGTTCAGCGCCGTATTTTGTTGTTGAAATTGTGGGCGTTTCCCGTAGAGTCTACTCCAGCTGATGGTACAATATACATATGCAATAATTAAAACTTTAACATCCCTCGGCGGGAATTCGACCATCAAAGGCAGGTATATATCGTTAGCTAGGTATATAAAACGTTATCTTACTGTTGACATTGGGCCAATAATTCCTAGTTGGCTAATGTTCTTGAATTCAGAATATTTTCTGAGGCAGACAGTGTAAACGATTGGCAGTGTTTATATTGTTTCGTCATTTCCCAGCTCACCCAGCTAGCAAATCTGCGTGGTTATCACGTGGCAGCCACGTGGCGTTATCGTGGCTACCACGTCGAAAACGTTACGTCGAAACCACGTGATTTTGTCGAGTCGCGGCTACGTCGTCGCCACGTTTTCTACCACGTTTATACCACGTTATAGGTGGCATTTTCTACGTGGATACCACGTGATTTTGTAGGTCGCAGTTACGTGGTCACCACGTGAAAATTTCACATATATATCACATTATTATCACGTTTCCACCACGTTTATACCACATTATAGGTGGCATTTTCTACGTGGATACGACGTGATTTTGTAGGGTCGCAGTTACGTGGTCACCACGTGAAAAATTCACATATATATCACATTATTATCATGTTTCCACCACGTTTATACCACGTTATAGGTGGCATTTTCTACGTGGAGACGACGTGATTTTGTATGGTCGCAGTTACGTGGTCACCGCGTGAAAATTTCACATATATATCACATTATTATCACGTTTCCACCACGTTTATACCACGTTATAGGTGGCATTTTCTACGTGGATACGACGTGATTTTGTAGGGTCGCAGTTACGTGGTAACCACGTGAAAATTTCACATATATCACATTATTATCACGTTTCCACCACGTTTATACCACGTTATAGGTGGCATTTTCTACGTGGATACGACGTGATTTTGTAGGGTCGCAGTTACGTAGTCACCACGTGAAAATCATCAGACTAAAATTGCGGCACTTGTGGCCTGGGTAAAAGGCCATCTCTTCGTAAAAACAAAAATAAACGTTTTTACTAACCCGTTTTTAACTGCACATGAGCAAACTGTGGAATATTCAGCTTGATCAAGGGGACAGCATAGGAAATGTCCCCCCACTTTTTTCAGTTAAAACAATCAAATTTACAGGCATATAGCGAGACTGATCGCTCCTCTGTACATACTAAAAAAACCTACAGTAGTGAAATTAATATACCAGTTCAGATATAAACTTCCGACCACCCAATGGAAAATCACTAGATAAATTGCTTGGTTGGCCGCAGAGCGCAACTTGATCTTAGTCCAGCAGTTTCCTGCACTTTGTGTAATTTGATTCCATTTGAATGATGACAAATTTCTTTGCCAAAAGATGGGATTGGAAAGTCATATATAGGCACATCTGTAATATCTGCATCTTGTCAGGCAAGCTGTTATGAGTCCGAAGTCTACCCTCCACATTTTCTGTGTGTGATTGGGGCAGGCTATGGCCCATGTTCAGATATATGTAACATGTAGCCAACATAACTATTTTAAATAGGATGACATAAAGGCCTTTGTTTATTTAAGAATTAGCACCAGACCAACAATAAATTGATATGTATTTCAGGTCACACACACATATATATGTATATGTATGTATACACGCCCACATAATATTATAGTCAAACTAATCCCCCGTAGACAAGCCAAACTGCCGTTTTCTCGATTTGCACAACTGATTCGACATATTATATATATATATATATATATATATATATATATATATATATATATATATATATATATATATATATATATATATCAGGGGATCAGTTCGACTTGTCTACGGGGGATCAGTTCATCGACTTGTGATATGTATATGTATGTATACACGCACACATAATATTATAGTCAAACTAATCCCCCGTAGACAAGCCAAACTGCCGTTTTCTCGATTTGCACAACGGATTCGACATATTATATATATATATATCAGGGGATCAGTTCGACTTGTCTACGGGGGATCAGTTCATCGACTTGTCTAAGGGGGGTCAGTTCATCGATTTGTCTACGGGGGATCAGTTCGACTTGTCTACGGGGGATCAGTTCGACTTGTCTACGGGGGATCAGTTCGACTTGTTTAAGGGGGATCAGTTCGACTTGTCTACGGGGGATCAATTCGACTTGTTTACGGGGGATCAGTTCGACTTGTATACGGGGGATCAGTTCGACTTGTCTACGGGGTATCAGTTCGACTTGTTTACGGGGGATCAGTTCGACTTGTCTACGGGGGATCAGTTCGACTTGTCTACGGGGGATCAGTTCGACTTGTTTAAGGGGGATCAGTTCGACTTGTCTACGGGGGATCAATTCGACTTGTTTACGGGGGATCAGTTCGACTTGTATACGGGGGATCAGTTCGACTTGTCTACGGGGTATCAGTTCGACTTGTTTACGGGGGATCAGTTCGACTTGTCTACGGGGGATCAGTTCGACTTGTCTACGGGGGATAAGTTTGACTTCTCTACGGAGGATCAGTTCGACTCGTCTACGGGGATCAGTGTTTACCCCTTCGGTGTTTACCTGAGAGAACGTTTCACAAGAATCACGCCGTTAACAGAGGAAGGAATTTTAAGCTTGGGGCTGGCGGTAGTGATAGTTGCATCATTATGATGTCGTCACCGCCGACGTCATCGAATACGGAAAACCAAGACAAAGAATGCGGCGAGGAAATTCAAGATCTGCGCCAAATGGAACAGGACAGCTAAAACAATCTTAAGAATGCCACCTTACTTGACAATTTGCTGACCATGGTAGCGCCACTTATACAAATGGAAAATACGTGGTACATAGCGGTGATCTCACTAGGAGACTGTTACATATCGTAATAACGTGCAGCTTGTGCGTGTGTGTGTATGTGTGTGTGCGTGCGTGCGTGCTTGCGTCCGCCATGCGTGTACCCGTGTGTATAATCGTTTGTGTACCCATGTTTGTATGTGTCGTACCCCCTTGTATGAGTACCTGCAGGTACACACGCACACGCACGCACACGCACACGCACGCACACGCACGCACACGCACGCACACGCACGCACACGCACGCACACGCACGCACACGCACACGCACACGCACACGCACACGCACACGCACACGCACACGCACGCACACGCACACGCACACGCACACGCACACGCACACGCACACGCACACGCACACGCACACGCACACGCACACGCACACGCACACGCACACGCACACGCACACGCACACGCACACGCACACGCACACGCACACGCACACACACAAAATCACACTAATTTGAAAATTGGCGACTCTGTTGATAAAGCGATGACGAATATGCTTGCATGTGTGTATGCCCGTGTATGTGCACTAATATTATATACAATACATACTTATTGTAAAGGATTACACACACATAATGTCCAGACATGGGTACACATGCGTGAACACACATACACCCACAAGGAGTGAAATTGGTTGAAACAATATCATGCCTCGAATCATATTTTGATTTCGTGAAATATGTCGATACAATGATTAATCTTAAGATTTTCTAACTCACGGTACATTTAATAGAATAAATATTGTTTGTTTTATTGTTAAATAGTTTAATTAAATGATAGTTTTAAATGTTCTTCTGTTTAGGCACCGGCTCCAAAGAAACAGATATTGCCTGCCTCGACAGTACTTTCATCTGAAAGTGAAGTGAAGTGAATTACTATCAAATTATCATTTCTATGATGTACCAATTACATCGATAATTAAAATGTTTTACATTTCTTGCAAAAGTTAGTCTGTTGTGTTGTTTGTTTATTAAAAAAACAGAACTTGTGTTTTATCTAAAGTCAGCGTTATGCCACAATAACGGAAACTGAACAATGGAGACGAAATGCCAAGGGAACGACGAAAATAGTGTCGGTGAAACTCGACGACGTAACCGTGGAGTGCACAACGCCGACGAACACGCGCGGAGTGTAACTTCGTATCGCGAGGAAAACAACCACATTGGCGTCACCTTGCGAGTGATAGATGTATTCAATCTGAACTATTTAACATGTGGCGCCGATGTAGCGAGTTTTCATCGCGGTGTTGGGATGATCGTGATTGTCATCGTTTCATATACCAATTATGAATAAGTACTGTTGTACGTTTTGGGGCTCGATTATTGCGATCAACCCAACGTTAAATACAAGACTGTTTTGTATGAGTGTAACGTATAGTAAACGTGACATCAACGTGATGTATATGTGAAATT
This sequence comes from Ridgeia piscesae, assembly GCA_025642075.2. Taxonomy (NCBI): domain Eukaryota; kingdom Metazoa; phylum Annelida; class Polychaeta; order Sabellida; family Siboglinidae; genus Ridgeia; species Ridgeia piscesae. The sequence continues at coordinate 65,506 of JAODUO010000485.1, forward strand.
TTCACGTGGTGACTACGTAACTGCGACCCTACAAAATCACGTCGTATCCACGTAGAAAATGCCACCTATAACGTGGTATAAACGTGGTGGAAACGTGATAATAATGTGATATATGTGAAATTTTCACGTGGTTACCACGTAACTGCGACCCTACAAAATCACGTCGTATCCACGTAGAAAATGCCACCTATAACGTGGTATAAACGTGGTGGAAACGTGATAATAATGTGATATATATGTGAAATTTTCACGCGGTGACCACGTAACTGCGACCATACAAAATCACGTCGTCTCCACGTAGAAAATGCCACCTATAACGTGGTATAAACGTGGTGGAAACATGATAATAATGTGATATATATGTGAATTTTTCACGTGGTGACCACGTAACTGCGACCCTACAAAATCACGTCGTATCCACGTAGAAAATGCCACCTATAATGTGGTATAAACGTGGTGGAAACGTGATAATAATGTGATATATATGTGAAATTTTCACGTGGTGACCACGTAACTGCGACCTACAAAATCACGTGGTATCCACGTAGAAAATGCCACCTATAACGTGGTATAAACGTGGTAGAAAACGTGGCGACGACGTAGCCGCGACTCGACAAAATCACGTGGTTTCGACGTAACGTTTTCGACGTGGTAGCCACGATAACGCCACGTGGCTGCCACGTGATAACCACGCAGATTTGCTAGCTGGGTGAGCTGGGAAATGACGAAACAATATAAACACTGCCAATCGTTTACACTGTCTGCCTCAGAAAATATTCTGAATTCAAGAACATTAGCCAACTAGGAATTATTGGCCCAATGTCAACAGTAAGATAACGTTTTATATACCTAGCTAACGATATATACCTGCCTTTGATGGTCGAATTCCCGCCGAGGGATGTTAAAGTTTTAATTATTGCATATGTATATTGTACCATCAGCTGGAGTAGACTCTACGGGAAACGCCCACAATTTCAACAACAAAATACGGCGCTGAACAGTAAAGGCGGAGCTGTAATAAATGAGCCACCATTGGGGCCCCATGCATACTGCGAGTGGCCAGAGACAGGCAGAAGTGGCATGATTTCGTCGTAGCCCTAAACGCTACACGAGGGGGTATAATTATAACGGGAATTAAGTATAAGAATATTACGTACGTATAAATTAACCTATTACAACTTACATTTATGGGTAATATAATTAACTAATAATAAACTAGTTAAATAGTAAATGGCTTTGTCAAATATTAAGTGTGTAAGATATAAAAAGTTGGTTACTGGTGCTATAGTTTAAAATTTAACGGTTACCTTTAAACGCAGCGCAATTAATGTACCGCATAGATCGTACCATCCGTCGCGCAAAGACCCAACAAAATTTAATAAAGCAACTAGCCTACTAACTCGGAAACTGAAAACGTGAAGATGATTTACATCGACAAAAGACCGTTTTCACTATTTGCTTTTATTTGTTTGCTTCATGTGAACAGTACGTTTTCACTTATGCCATTCGAGGACACTTCGCTGCCGTGGAATAAACGAGTGGACGACTTCGTCAGTCGTTTGACGTTAGACGAAGTCATCAAACAAAGCGTCGCTTTGTACCAACACAGCACGCCCACCATCGACCGACTTGGAGTGAAATCCTATCGATGGATATCGGAATGTTTGCGGGGATACAGCGGCCACAACGCCACTGCATTTCCACAAGCCCTTGGACTCAGTGCAACGTTTAGGTGACATTATTTTGTTCAGGTTTTCACGCATACCAGAAGTACCTGGTTTTATTTTTGGCCTCCGTTTATTTTTAGACTACTCAATGGGGCGTGACCATAGATATCTGTGGGCATGACCAAAACGAATTGATTATTACCGCACCGGACTGCACCTGACACATCTCAGGTTGCTGGGATAACTTGTATTTTATTAAATCAGTGCAAAAAACTAATATAATATTTATTTCATGAAAAAGCAGCAACAAATGCAGTACTGCCAAATTAGTATGCTTCTAAGACTAAGGAAGTGCTTTTCAGTTTACTGATTCACAATTTTAAGTTACCTGTTTTAATAATTCTGTCTCTAAATTAATGCACACAATCATTTGCCTGATCTCATAAAACTGGTTCAATTTGGATAAGGTGGTCACTGGATTAACTAATTGTTCTAAGCATAAAATAAGTAGCAACATATTAATCAAATGGACCAGTTTTATTTAAATAAATAGCTAAAATGGCACTGGTTTATCACTGAAAATATTAAATTGGCCAATATTGGCTTTGATTGACGAAGATGACCTCCAACAAATTGCTCACATTCTAAAAGGCACACACAAGTAATACAAGACTATAAACAATTATAGCTAAGGGCTTGGCTGTTGGTCCCTTCTATCTGGTACACGTGTCTCGACATATGGTGGAGACATGGAAAAAATAAGGAGCTAGAAAAGGTTTTCAAAGATCATAAAATGTTTCAGTTCTACTTTGAAAAGTGCTGTCACAGGTGTGTGTATGTGTGTGGGCGGGTGAGCGAGCGAGTGAGTGTGTGTTGACTGTCTTGTATGAATGTGAGTTAGTATTCATATGTCTACATAAACATTTGTTGTGACAGGCACCAGAAAAATGTCATCCTGCATGAAGCCCTGACTAATATGTCACCAGTAATGAGCCATTTATTGAGGGAGCTGAAAAATAAACTAGGCTAGAAGACTGAATGTCCAGCACTTACCTTTTTAATATGTTAAAAACTGGGAGTAAAAATAGTTGTTATAAACAAACAGATGTACGACTGGTTACTTATATGCCCAGAGCTAGCAGTCGATTGGAAACAACTTTACAGATTTGCAATATTGTTGTATATGTGTCATTATTAATACAATCTCCTGTGTGTAGCACTGCATTGATATACAACGTGAGTGAAGCCATATCAAAAGAAGTTCGGGCCTTCTACAACGATGACATACATCACGCCAAGTATGGACGACACGGTCTCAGTTGTTTTGATCCTGTTGTCAACATTGCTCGTCACCCACTGTGGGGACGCATCCAGGTAGGTTAGGAAATGAAGGTTTAGTTATATTATAAATGAATATACAAATGATATTTTATACTATAGTCCCCCTCTTGGGCGGCCCCCCTCATCCGGATTATACGGCCATATTTTCATTGCATTAGCATTTTCTGATACAAACTACCCCTCACCAGTGGTCACCCTACTAATGCAGCCAATGGCAAAACTTGCATAAAGAATCTAGCCCTCTTCAGTGACCAATCAGCAGTTGAAAACTGCAATTTTTATTTGAGTCAAAAACAAATTAAGTTAGCCTACCAGACACACTCATCGTTCTTGGCAAAACACCATGTAGCTGGTTTCGTTGCAATGTTAGATGTCTTAAATGTTGACTGTGTACTTGTAAAGGAGCAGCCAGTTTGCAATAAAATAGGGGCATTCATCGATGGATCCCCCTCACCAGAGGCCACCCGCGTTATACGGCCATTTTAGGTTTGCTGAAGGGTTGGGCATATAAGAGCAGGATTACTGTATCATATATATATATATATATATATATATATATATATATATATATATATATATATATATATATATATATATATATATTTAGCAATATTTACATTATTATGCATGTTACATAACATTTTAATTATATATATACATATATATCCGTATATATATATATATATATATATACAGTGTATATATATACATACTGTTTCTAAACAGACTACAGTTAGTTGGCATATATATATAAGTTTTGACCCCTGGTTCCATGGGTGGATACTACATTTTATATGTGACATTTCAGACTGTTACCATGCATAGTATAAGTAGTCTTGTTTTTGAGAGCATTGTTATCTTGGGTTATCTTGTCTCTCATGGAGTGGGCAGTGTATGCTGGCTTTTAGATTATATTACATGTGTATGTATACATATGTATATGTATATATATATATATATATATTATCATTTTATATTTATCATTACATGTGTAAATTTACTCTTGGCAACTTTCCAACACACACGTAAAATATTGTTTGAGTTTTATGAAAATTAAGAGATGTTGTGATACTACATATTATTTATATATGCCAGAAGTCTAGTAGAAGTAATTTTCACAAAAGTCACAAATAAGGTGCCAAATATGATCAAAGTCTGTTAATTTCACTTGGAATTACCTAATATTAGATGACTAGACAATACAATCTGGTACGTAGCTCCTGAATTTTGTTTTCAGGAAACGTATGGTGAGGACCCATACTTGAGTGGTCAGCTGTCCAGGCAGTATGTCTACGGCCTGCAGGGTGACCACCCACGTTATCTCCGCACCAACGCTGGGTGCAAGCACTTCGACGTACACAGCGGACCAGAAAATATTCCTGTGCCAAGGTTTTCATTCAATGCAAAGGTACTTCAAATTATGCTCTGTAGTTTGGAAATGTTCTTTGCAGCGCATCACCTGAATATGATGACATGTCTTAAGCCTAACACATCAGATAGCATACTCACAGGCACATCATTGTGTCAGTATATGATGCTCAACTGGTCAAACACATTTATTCAAATGACGTTCAATGTCAGGCTATTGTTAATCTATAAACATTTATAATATATATATATATATATATATATATATATATATCATTTATAAAATCTAAAGCCACATCCTTCACAATACTTTTGGTAATTTACCATCACTCTTCACTCTTAATCCCATGCAGAAGGGGAGATAAAGAGAGATGGAGGGGTGGATGGAAAGAGAAGGAAGATGGGGGGGGGAGAATATCGGGCCATATCACATAGTTTTTAACTAATTTCTATTACAGCTTTGCCAGCAGTTGACAGAAGTTGTTTTCAGCAGTAAATTATGTTTTCATTTAAAGCTTTATTTTGTTTCAGTGACCTTTGTGTATCGTGAAAACTTCTCCAAATGTTTGGTATTTTTCCAATGTGCCTTGTTTTATTCTCCCATGTTTTTGCTACACATTTATTTTTCTGATTTCTGTAGGTGTCCGAACGTGACATGAGGATGACATATCTGCCCCAGTTCAAGGCGTGTGTGCAGGCTGGCTCCTACAATGTCATGTGTAGTTACAACAGGTATGTATAGGTGGACAGTGTCAGTTCTTGTGCTTACGGTGCAATATGAAGGACTCAGGCCTCTCAAAATGACTTACCTTGTTCCTGTTTCAACACCAGCTTGACTAGTGTGCCGACCGACCGTTATGTTTTGACCATGATTGACATAAAACTGGTTTATCTATCACTGCTGAGTTTTGAAAGAGCCAAGTTACATAATTACTGTTCTGCTTGCAGGATCAATGGCATACCGTCTTGTGCCCATCGAGGTCTACTGACAGACGTGTTACGTAATGAATGGGGGTTCCAAGGGTTTGTGATCAGCGATTCTGGAGCCATAAAAAACATCGTCACAGAACATAAGTACAATTCAACACCTGAAGATGCTGCCGTTTCAGCTGTCAATGCTGGGTGCAACATGGAACTACGGAGAGGCACGCCGTATTACTATGCCATAGGACAGGCTGTGCTTGATGGCAAACTGTCAGAAGATGTAGTTCGTGAAAATCTAAAACCCATCATGTATACACGATTCCGACTTGGAGAATTTGACCCACCGAAGATGAATCCATATTCGGAGATTACCATGTCTGAGGTGTTGAGCAGGGAGCACCAACAGCTGGCTGTGATGGCCGCCCTCAAGACGTTTGTCTTGCTCAAGAATCTCAACGGAATGCTCCCTGTGAAGAAGAGTCTTGAACGTCTCGCAGTAGGCAGTTTTATTATTACATTCTATATTTATTATATTTTCAAGGTACTGAATTGGTACTGAATTAATATTTATGTACGAATGTATACATGCATGCACATAATATTATACTCAGAAACACAGACGCACACACACACAGACGCACACACGTAGACTCAAACATGCAGACTCACACACACAGTATCACATACATATACACACATACCCACTCTGTCTCTCTCTGTCTCTCTCTCTCACACACACACTATACACAAACTCACTCACACACACACACACACAGACTCACACACACACCACACACATACTATACACAAACTCACTCTCACACACACAAACACAAACACAAACACACACACACACACACACACACAATCTTGTGGGGGTGCAGTAAGAACAACTTGTCATCTATAGATGATATCTGAACACCATGGCTTAATTAATAGAAACATTTTCATTCTCTTCTTCAGATTGTTGGTCCTATGGCAGATATGGCTTTATTTGGGGATTATTACCCTAAACCAGACAAACGGTTTGTGTCGACCCCACTTGAAGGTCTGAAGAAACTGGCCAATGAGACTCGACATGCGAGTGGCTGTGACGATGCCAGTTGTGGGAGTTACAATGGCACGCAAGTGAAGGATTCTGTGGTCGGCTCACAACTGGTCATTGTTTGTCTCGGAACAGGTAACACAGCCTCAAACTGTTCCCTGTCTGTCTCTCTGCCTGCATTTCTGCCCGCCTTTCTCTCATGCTCTCGCACTTTTGCGTGCTCTGTTTCTCTGTCTCTCTCTGTCTGTCTGTCTGTCTTGTCTGTCTCTGTCTCTGTCTCTGTCTCTCTCTCTATATATATATGTATGTGTGTGTGTGTGTGTGTGTGTTGTTGTGTGTGTGTGTGTGTGTGTGTGTGTGTGTGTGTGTGTGTGTGTGTGTGTGTGTGTGTGTGTGTGTGTGTGTGTGTGTGTGTGTGTGTGTGTGTGTGTGTGTGTGTGTGTGTGTGTGTGTGTGTGTGTGTGTGTGTGTGTGTGTGTGTGTGTGTGTGTGTGTGTGTGTGTGTGTGTGTGTGTGTGTGTGTGTGTTTGTCCTCTCTGTCTCCCTGCCTGTCTCTGTCTGTCAGTGTCCATCTGTCGGTCTCTGCCCACCCGCCCGCACGCCCGCTTGCCTGCCTCAGATTCTTAACTCTAATATCAATCATAATGGAGAAAGTTAATATTGAATGTGTTGGTAATGGTGTTTTTTCTATTTTATCTGACCAGGCAGGTTGTTGGAGGCAGAAGGAAAAGATCGGTCCAGTCTAGATCTGCCCGGCTCACAGCTACAGCTGCTTCAAGATGCTGCCTATTACAGTCAGTGCACTTTATAATCTGATTTCTTATCTAATATTGGAAACATGCATTAGTTGGAAACAACAAAATACTATAGGCAAAAGTCTCTACAAAATATGAAATATAACTGTTTTGTTCGTTTAGCAACATATTTACTGTGGCTACCGACTGCCCATGACTTTCTTGCTGATGTACGTGCTCGGATTTCTTTAAATTAAAGTAATGATGTCAGCTGGCTAGAAATAACTATTACTTGAAATAGAATTCTAATACAACTTTTGTAGTAAATATGTGCAGTTATATCATGACATTGATAATTAACATGTTTTTTCCATGTCATATAATATTCACATAATTTGATAAAATGATAGCCAGAAAACTTGTCTATTTCTAGTGTGACTATGTCTGTTTCTCTACCCTGAATTAACCAGTCATTTGAAACAGGAAGTCTGTTGCGTTGAACATGAAAAGGGCATTGTGGGTATTGTGGCATTGTGGTTAAAGCTTACTGGATGTATTGTTTACCAACTGATCAATAGTGGAAACTTGCTAACATTGTTAAGAGTATAATAAAATATACAAGTATAATTTTGCAGGCAGAATACCCTCTAATCCTATGAATAGCGTTAAATAAAAAAATCTCAGGAGCAGCACCCTCCATTTTAAAATATTTACTCAAGCGTCACATGTGAACTTTGACCTGTTTGTCTCCCTCAGGTGGAGATGCCCCCCTTGTCCTGTTGCTCTTCAACGCCGGCCCGCTGGATGTGACTTGGGCAAAGGAGAGCTCTGAGGTGGACGCTATCGTCGCCTGTTTCTTCCCAGCACAGGCTACTGGTCAAGCCCTCTATGACATGGTCACTGCATCCAGCCCCCACGCAATCCCAGCCGGCCGTCTGCCAGTCACATGGCCTGCCCAGTTGCATCAAGTGGGTGGTCGGGTCAAGTCAAGGCAGAGATTGTATATAAATTAAATTAACGTTTTCCCCTTAGATAGTTTGCATTTGTGGCGCCAAACTGTTAGGGCTACTTCACAGAAAAAAGTTATACATTTGCTTAATTTTCACAAATAATGATGTGTGAAACTCTAAAAGTTTCATTATTTCTTTTTGTCAAAGTCTGCTTCATGTTGAATATACTACAGAAATGTTCAGTAATTTGTAATTTTTATTTTCACTCCCATTTGAGAGAACCGTTGCAGAAATGATTGAGACCGATTTGAAGCGTAGCGTAATTAGTTCACTCTGTGTGCATTGTTCCAGTTCACTTGGCTGTATAAGTAATTGACTTAAGACAACGATGGATATATGAAATGGTAGTAGTTGTACTATGGCTGAATACTTTCCAGAGAAGTCCAGATAGTGTAGGCGGGTCTGCCAGGAGTGACGTGTAATGTAAATAGACCTCCTGGACAGCACTATGCAAGAACATACATTCAGTCCGTAAAGGGAGGGTGCCAGCTCCTCTGCCCAGAATTGGCAGGGCAGTAATTTGGAACGGGAAGTCTGCTGTCCAGAACATGGGAAAGTTAAGCATCAAAGGGTATCGCCATGGCATTATTGGCAATCAGTGTTGTTTTCAAACTGGATGTTTTGTTTACCATTTAGCAGAATCTTTCATATTGCTAAATAACTTAACAAAATTTGTCTGCAGTTAACATTCAACATATATGTTGTAGTCATAACAACATAATACTAAATAAAACCTTCATCACCCTAACTCTGCCTGTTTCAGGTGCCACCAATCACCAACTATGACATGGATGGTCACACCTACCGCTATTACCACGGCGACCCTCTCTACCCATTCGGCTACGGACTCTCTTATTCCCAGTTTCAGTACACCAGCCTCACTGTGAAACCTTCCCACATTGCACCAGGGCAAAACATAAGCGTGACAGTCAGCGTGGTCAACAAAGGACCACTCGATGCTGACGAGGTGAGAGTATTTGTGTATTTTGTAATGTAAAGAATTAAGTAGCTAGAAGCAAAAATGAGCACATCATGCAGTCAGAGGAAACATACTTGATACATAACATTATATAATAATTACGTCACAACCAGTAACATTTAATGGAACAACATCCATCCTTACAACATAACGTGGTGTTCCACAAGGATCAATTTTGTGTAATTGCAATGAACTCGAAAATAAAAAGACAAAGATGCAGACGCAATTGACTCTAGATGTAAAGTACATTTCACAACTTGCTGACACTGTCCCATCAGATGGGTGTCCTGTAGTCATTTAAACCAGCACGAGCCATGCAGAACTCTGTGGTTCGGCTATGAGTTAAATATTTATATGACAAGTTCATTGGATTCAAATCTTAATAGATATCGGTACATTGAGAAATAACCGACACAGATTCTTGTGATTGTATAGATGTCCATAATTAGTAAGACATAAGCACTATGAATGTTATACTTCAGTGATAGTCAAACCATTTGTTGTGTCGTCTGGTATTTAGGTGGTACAGATCTACATGGCTTGGACCAATGCCAGTGTGCCGGTACCTAAGCTACAACTCTGTGGTTTCCAACGGCAACTGCTCAAGGTCAACGTTACTGCAACCTTCACCTTTGTAGTCACATCAGAACAGATGGCGGTGTGGATTAGTAATGCAGAGGGATTCCAAGTCGAACTAGGTAAACTGGACCATAACAATGTGATTTCTGTTATGGATCACCACAAAACGTTAATGTCTGATATTAGACGAATTACAGAATTGATTTCATGTGGCGTCAGGTATTAATGATGGTAGTGTCCTATATTTTACTGGTGAACTTATTTTCAAGGTGGCTCTAATTGAAGTCGCCACAAAGCAGTTTTTCTGCATTCACAAAAGCAAACACTACTACTGCTTTAAGATTTTATATACAAAATACCAATCCATTTATATGAGAATACAATCTAACTTGGAAGCTGACTTGCCGATGGCAATTGTAACTTGCTTTTTATTAGCAAGAATCAATTGTTATTATGGTGGTAGTTAAACTGTCAGAATTTCTGAGAAAGAATATTCACATATCATGTCCACAACTTAAGGATGTCATATTGCGTGCGCCATCAAGACCACATCATTTGTATGTGTGTATTCTTACTATTCTTTCGTCTGATGTAGCGTACTTGTGTTTCCAGGAGCAATGATCCTCTACGCAGGAGGGCAGCAACCATATCAACGCACAACTGTCCATTCCAACGTACTCAAGACTTCATTTCTAATCAAGAAATAAATTCTGCCAAATGAACTGCTCACCACATTCCTCACATCAACATTCAGTTGACGTTCAAAATTATATACTCTATCATTTCGATCTCAACATTCCAAAGCAACCAGTACTGGTTGTCATTTAACACAGAAGGCTGATATGTGAGATATTGACTAGAAATAAGATCTGCCAAAAGGTAGTGTGTTTAGACATTCCATCATATTTTCACTGAACTAGTGGCTTGGAATGTTTTGTAACAAAAATGTGAGGCATGTTTAGTAAATATCTGCTAGTAATAATGTAGTGCGCAACTGCACACACACACGCATGCACGCACACACACACATTTTTATAATGACATAATTGTAAATATTTTCAATGAAGCTGAGCTCAATGGAGAAGATGTGCATATATTTTATTTATCTAAACAATATATATGTATTGAATCCACAAATAAGTGGAGGTTATTTTTGATAAATTCATGTACATTAGCCCTTACACTGCCGATTAGATTCACGTGGGTTTACTGTTCAATTATGATGCTTAGTTTTTAGCAACTTCTGCACATTAAAAGTGTTTACCAATTTACAGTCACCTTGTTTTATTAAACCCATTTCACTGGCCATAAGCCATATAAAAATGAACAGGAAAATATATGTAATGCTGTAGTGGTTCATAGTTGCAATATTTGGAGAGCAAACTCTTACGTCTGTCTAGATTATTTGTTTAATCTGTAAATATCACAATTGACTTAACTACCAAAAGAAATTGCGTAAGTTGTTGGGTAGAATTCCGGTAACAATTAAGATGTTTTCTTACACATTTATTATTGTTAGATATTTACATAAATCATACGTTATTGTTAGCTTGTGGATGTTGATGCATGTAATGTGATGACATTTAATGTCTTGAACACACACACACACAGTAACGCATGTTACAGGTTCAAGTTTTAACCTAATGCTGCACATATAACTTGTTTTACATGCACAACCGATTTGTATGGTTCAAGTTATCTGTGTTGCACATAAAAGTAACAAAACAAATAATTATGTGTTTCATTCACTAATTAAGTGTTCATGGCTTCAATGTCTACACAACAACAACAAGTGAAGTTGTCCTCAACATCCATCACTTCAGCGATGATTTCCTCTCATTAAGTTTCTTCTGTGCTTTCTTCTTCATCATGGCAAACCGTTTATCCGCACTCATCATAGAACTCTGAGACATTCGTCCCGTTGATGACGAACTCAAACTTTTCACCACTTTGGCCGGTTCGCTAGACCGAGGCTTCGACGCATCCAATTTTGCGCTGAATGAGCTGGTACTCTTTGGTGCCTCCAGTCGAGAGAACGCACTCGTGCTGAATTTACTCGTGTCCGACTTTCCAGGCAGACTGGGTTTTACGGCATCTGCCTTGGCAGTCGAGACGAGAAATTTGCTTTCTCCCTTTGGGTGTTTCGTTGAGTCGCCGCCGAGTTTGCCACTGAGATTGGCAGCTAGAGTTGCCATGCCTTGAAGACCTTTCATAGGTCGGGCCGCTGACTCCTTCAGTAGAGAGGACTGAAACAGACCATGTATCCGTGATGACACAGGTAAACAAACACTTTTTCCATCACAATACATCAAACAGCCTATCTGTCATGTCACCTGTTGCCTAGCAACAAGATATGTCAAGTAATTATGCCAGACCTGTGACACGCCACTGTACATTTTGCTGAAATTCAGGCCCCAAAGTTTTTCTTTAGTTCTAGTTGTTTCAGTCTTTCAGAGTATTTACACCAAGCAGACCTTTCTACGCTGGTACTGACGATGGTCACTGCCTGGGTGCTTATCTTCCTCAGTTAGTCTTTTACATACCAAACTGATACAGGCGTGACATTAACGTGATTCTCTTATCTATGAGGGACACACAGTCCCCAATGTTGACAGCCAGGTTTTAACATCAACTATCATGCCTGCTGTAACCATGCATTGAACCGGAGCCACCGGCGTTCCAGGCGGATGTGCTAACCACTACATTATCTCACCCCTCTTTATGGCAAAGACGAGTTATTCAAATAAAAACTGCTTGGGTTTTAAACGAGTGCATTTGTAGATAACTTCATATAGTATACACTGCACTGCTAGTAGACAACAATACATACCTTGGTGGTGTCAACTCGACGGAACGCTTGTTGCAAGGAGTGGTCTAGCTTTGTCTTGCTGGCCTGCACCGGGTCCTTCGTGAACTGGAACGGCACTGGCTTTGTCTTGAGCGGTTTGTTCACCTAACACATGTCGCAAGCATCAACAGCAGCACATACACAATATATAACTAGGTACATTGTTCCCTTTAGAGAATATATTGTTCGTGAAGCCAAGATTTTGTAAGAAATTCACTTACTTTGGAGCGTAACTATCGAAATGAACGATGTTTCAACCCATCAGTTATAGGTGTTGGTCATGAACTAGTGTCGTGTGATGGCTCAGGTCTCATACATGACCAAGTCCTAGAGGTGATGGCTCAGGTCTCGTACATGACCAAGACCTAGAGGTGATGGCTCAGGTGTCGTACATGACCAAGACCTAGAGGTGATGGCTCAGGTCTCGTACATGACCAAGACCTAGAGGTGATGGGTCAGGTGTTGTACATGACCAAGACCTAGAGGTGATGGCTCAGGTCTCGTACATGACCAAGTCCTAGAGGTGATGGCTCAGGTCTCACACATGACCAAGACCTAGAGGTGATGGCTCAGGTCTCGTACATGACCAAGACCTAGAGGTGATGGCTCAGGTCTCACACATGACCAAGACCTAGAGGTGATGGCTCAGGTCTCGTACATGACCAAGTCCTAGAGGTGATGGCTCAGGTCTCGTACATGACCAAGACCTAGAGGTGATGGCTCAGGTCTCGTACATGACCAAGACCTAGAGGTGATGGCTCAGGTCTCGTACATGACCAAGACCTAGAGGTGATGGCTCAGGTCTCGTACATGACCAAGACCTAGAGGTGATGGCTCAGGTCTCGTACATGACCAAGACCTAGAGGTGATGGCTCAGGTCTCGTACATGACCAAGTCCTAGAGGTGATGGCTCAGGTCTCGTACAAGACCAAGACCTAGAGGTGATGGCTCAGGTCTCGTACATGACCAAGACCTAGAGGTGATGGCTCAGGTCTCATACATGACCAAGACCTAGAGGTGATGGCTCAGGTCTCACACATGACCAAGACCTAGAGGTGATGGCTCAGGTCTCGTACATGACCAAGACCTAGAGGTGATGGCTCAGGTCTCGTACATGACCAAGACCTAGAGGTGATGGCTCAGGTCTCGTACATGACCAAGACCTAGAGGTGATGGCTCAGGTCTCACACATGACCAAGACCTAGAGGTGATGGCTCGGGTCTCGTACATGACCAAGACCTAGAGGTAATGGCTCAGGTCTCGTACATGACCAAGACCTAGAGGTGATGGCTCAGGTCTCGTACATGACCAAGACCTAGAGGTGATGGCTCAGGTCTCACACATGACCAAGACCTAGAGGTGATGGCTCAGGTCTCGTACATGACCAAGACCTAGAGGTGATGGCTCAGGTCTCGTACATGACCAAGACCTAGAGGTGATGGCTCAGGTCTCGTACATGACCAAGACCTAGAGGTGATGGCTCAGGTCTCACACATGACCAAGACCTAGAGGTGATGTGTCGAAACGTCATATGTTTCAATAGTTATGCTCCAAAGTAAGTGAATGTCTTACCAAAATGTGTTCCAATTGTTTACTATTGCTGTACTAACTTAACCTATGCATCTGACAACAAACGAGGGTGCCACACATCGCGATTTTGGTATTCTGATCATTTTAGACAATTTTCACTCCCTGTGAAGTGTGACTCGATTCACCAATTCTTTTTGGGTACGTTTTTTTAAATATGTCATTTACTTTCCCTGGCACAGACACCATGTACAAAGGACCAACTGCTTTTTAGTGTTTTCTGAAAGATGGTGATCAAAACTGCCCAATTTTTTAACCAAAATTAGTCTCAATTGACAGTTCCGGGTTCTAACAATCAACTGGATCACATTAAGTTGTAGAAATGCCTACCATTTTCTTGAGATTCTTGGAGCACCGGCTGCAGTACCAGACAAAGCGCGGGTCACTGACATTCTTGGACGTCACTGGAGGTCGGTGGCATTCCTGACAGCAAAGTAACCAACACGTCAAACTGGGCACAGTCGTTGTGTGCCCGTACCATGTACAGTGTAACCACAAGAGAACATGACTGTGCACAACGCCTACACAGATACAATGTACATGACTACTTGTCCACATAACACGTGCTTGTGATTATTATTATGTACTTTTAGGACAATATCTTAAGAAAACTCACATAATACAATTCACCCGATGACAATGTCTACAAAATACTTCCGTGAAAACAGAATGTTAACAAGACTTACTGACGATAGAAGGTGTAAAATGACTCATTCGAAGCCAGAAGTTTAACAATACCCACATGGTGGTAAATACTTAAGAATGTTTCCATGACAACAGAAGTTTAAGTAAACCCACCTGATGGTAGAGACTATGACACTCTTGACACTCGACAAGTTGGTTCACTGATGTTATTTTGAATTGTCTGCAGAGATAAGACATGGGAAGTTGACATTCATGCAATCATCTTATATCTGAAATATAATATTTAACATTACCAAAAAGTAACAACAAGTTATATTTCAAAACCATCTGACCAGCAGATTAAACTTGATTTTTACATCCACACAAGCTAGCATTCGTATATTAAAATTTTCCTGTTACTTAGACAGGCGGCAGCTAAAGTGAAAAAGGCTGTCTACAGACACCACAAATACAGGGATTCTCAACCGCGACCTAATTAGGTCAATTCTACGTTGATGTGTTAATGCGAATGCTAAATTGGTCTCATGAAACTGACTGTAAACTACACTGAATAGTCACCGTTACCTGCGACCAGTAGACCGAATAATTGCTCGTAAAGTTACACTGCTTTATGAAACTGGGCCCTGGATTATAATATATATACCACAGTAGTCATGTCTTGTTTATCTGGTCTTCAATAATTTGGTGTGTATATAATTACATATCTATCTATCTATCTATCTATCTATCTATCTATATATATATATATATATATATATATATATATATATCATGATGTCACTTACTTGCACACCACACATGCTATGTCATCCATGTCGAGCCCAAAGTCTTCCGTGTCATACTTGTTGGTGTTTTTCGATGGTGACGGACTCTCCTCCTCCGTGTCACTGTCATCCTCCTCCTCACTGCTACTGATCACTGCCACCGTCCTCTTCACCTCTTCCTTCTTCACTGTCCTCTCCTCCCTCTCCTTGCTCAGCTTCGTCTTCATCCTCTCCTTTGCCTTCTCGCTGCCCTGCTCCTTGTGCTGAGCATGCTCCTGCTCTTTATCTGGCTCTCGCCCACTCCTGCTGCTCTCCGATGGCTTCTGGTGTGAATACCCTAAGTCTGACTTCAACTTCTTCACTGGGTTTGCTTCTGTAGAGTCGTGCTTCAGCTGCAATGTGACCATGACATGAATGTGAAGCATAAACAACAAATACTGGTAAACATCAAAAGGAAACCTTGAACCAGCACTGACCAAAACAAGTCAATACAGGAAAATTGTGTGTTTGTTTGAATTGCAAAATCATGTTTTACAGTATACCTGGTAACTGTATCTATCATAACATATCGACCAAACAACAAAAATGGCAAAGGGCATGCATTTATACCTTTTTCCTCTACGCATACATTTTCACAACAAATAGTTCATTAAGAAACAACATCTGGACTTTCAAAATATTATAATTGGCAATATTATATTCTATATATTTTAAGATAATTAATCAAAAATGTTCATTTAACTAGAAAGCATTTACAAAGAACTAATTGATCAACAATTCCTATGTAATAAATTTATCAGTGGTTGTTTTTCCTTTTTCATTATGGTTTGACATTTTCTTTGTAAATCTAATCAGTGTGAAATATATATATATATATATATATATATATATATATATATATATATATATATATATATGACAAATGAACAGAACACTGTAACAGTAAATATCTGTGTGATGGCTAACTGAAAACATAACAAAATAAACGGATCATCCATGATAGTTACTATTAGTTACAGTTAATTTGTACTGTGTATTCTGCTCCTGTATGAACCGTTTACAACGTATTAATTATAAACAATGTACTGCACAAAAAATGAGTGGATTGAGCTTATCGTGACTGCTTACACTCTCCAGTGATCGCTTCTCAGTGTCGCCCAACTTTAAGAACTCAACTTCCTTCTTGTGTGAACTTCTGTCCACACTTCTGCTACCTTCCTTGAACTCGTCAATCTGCAAATTTAAAATGTGCCAATATTACAGAAACAAATCATGGTGTGACCTCACATGGTTTAATGGCAACTGTCTGGTGTCCCCACCTCGGCCATCTGGCAGTTCACTGTGGAAGTAATGGCTCGGAGAAGAAAATGCGTTATTTTATGGTATATTTTGAACAATTTCAGTCATGAATTCTTATTTTATGATCATGTGACAAGTGCATGCATATAGTACAGGACACAGGCTGTAAAGCCACTGGAATAGCATATAAACCACGTGAAGTTTGGTCACTAGGTGATCATTTTGATGGGTTTTTTTTAGGTTCAGGCCTAAACTGCAAAAATACAAGGGAGATTACTTTTACTTAGTTACTTTTCTGGAGTACAGCTTGCTTGACAGTCGGAATTCAACCCCCGGCTGTCCTGTTACATGTCTCATTCACTTTACATTGTTTATATAAAAATGCACTTTGCTTATGAATAAATGCAAAATTCCTGTTAGCATGTTGAGGGTTATCAGACATTAGCTTGAATTTGGGCTGTTTGGAGGAAATCACCTAAGTATATAAGTAGTCTTGCTTAGCCGATTGTCATTGGCTTGCAAGCGTAACTTCACTGAGAAGACAGACTGGTCACTTATCCGGCTTTTGAATGTCATCCATCTGATGTTACAGGATGCTTATCTCCTGCAGTGCTTCCCAGGGACTGTCACAATATAACTTGTACTTTGTACTAAGCAGGAGGGTGAGGAGATGTTGCTTCTCTGGGAAGAGAAGGTATTAATTAGGGAAATCTGACTGAATATTTATTTAACTGAAATGCTCAACAGTAATAGAAAATGAATACCTTGATTATTATTACATTTATTAGATTACTTCTAATATTGCCATTTTTATCTGTCTAATATATTTGCTTGCAACTGTTCATATGAAAAAAATGTAATCGTGAGAAGTAATCGTGAGTACGATTACTTTGGTAATGTACTTGAGTACGAGTACGATTACTTTCCTTCGTACTCGAGTACGAGTACGAGTACTCAAAAAGTACTCATACTCGAGTACGAGTACACGTACACGAGTACGATTACTCCATATCTGATTGGTATGAGAGCTAATCAGCATTTCTACCCTATTCTGGGGTAAGGCCGGCGTCCTGGTTGTAACATCGGAAGAGCAGAAACTACTATGCGGATTTGAAGGGCTATAAGGGTCTGCCACGGATCCGCTTCCACTTCACAGAGCCTGGGAAATTTAGGCTAGTATGGAAGAGGTACAGAAATCAAACATATTATCGCCCAGATCGGAATCGTTTCGCTGTCATGCTACGTTTTTGCTAACGTCACCTTCTTTTCTTGAACACCCAACTTTCTTTGGGAAATAATATCATCATGCATTTGTTTCAACTGGTCGGCTGCATCTTTGCTTTTAGACTGAAGTAATTTTAGAGCTCTAACGAAAAGCGGATCCAACTCTACTGCAGTCATTTTACCGACAAGATAAATAAAACCATACCCTCAACAACTGGACTCATTCCCCATGTTGTGTTAATTTTAAATTTTACTTCAAATACACACTAAACTTTATAATATATTTATGGTATGTACAGTAATATTATCCTAGATAACAAATTTTTATTTGCTGACATTTGCAATGTTTATGTATATTAAAATTAAAAATATTTTGTTGTTGTTATATTATCTAATTGGCTACAATCGAATAGTATACACGCCCCAAATAAAAAATGGTAACGTTTCAAATAATTGTTGATGATAATTAGAACTCTTAAAAAATTAACGAAGGAAATAATACCGTTTATACTATAATGTTTACTATATAATTATTTCCTGAACGATGCTCACCCGCATGCAGTCACCAACTGATTACTGCTATAATTTGACGGTTCTGAAGTCAAGCTGTAGAAGAAGAAAACACAATTTGTACCCACGCAACACTACATAATGATGTGATTTCTGAAATCAACACAATTGCAGAAAGATAATTCTATCGGGGAGTTGGATATGAACTGAGTTGGTAACGAGGTCACTGACAATAACAACAACCCAGGCGTGATCCACGAACCGTGACGCATAAACAACTTGACCAGTAGAACTTTCTTGAAAATGCTAGATTTTCATGAACTATCATTATAGCGTTTGGTGCTTCTTCAGCGGATATACATGCATAATGTTCGGACTTATAGTTGCAGGCAGATTGGTAAGTAGCACGATATATGGGTATGACTAAGCACGTTATTTTTGACACGCGTGAACCTTGGCTCGGGCTGGAGGCTGGATTTGTACAGCCTCAGTAGTAAGCCGTAAATCTACCCAGACCACAACTCATGCTATCTTAGATCATTAGTTGGGTTGGGATTAGGTAACAGTCTGCTGCATTTATCTGTTGCAGGAGACGCCAATAGCGATATATGGATGATCACAAATAAGACAGAAATGGAAAGGTGTTAATTAACCTTCATTATCGCGCATTCACTAGTTTCTAGACACCATGTTTCACATTTATTCAAGTTCCGTAGAGTGGCGCCACCGCTTTTTAATTATGTTTTAGCGTTGAGGCTCTGTAAGAACACACACCGGAAGTGCCGGAAGTATTGGAATGGGCTTCAAACAAATCTATGTGCTTCAAGTGAAATTTATACTTTGTGTATCGTTGAATAATGGTGTAATGAACGCATCTGTCAGTATGACGACATAATATATGTAGAATAAGGCATATTTATGAGCGACGGAGCAGAGGTATGAGTGACATCGACAGAGACAGACGGAATGTCGGTGTCATACACATAGTCACACACGCACCACACACACAGTCAACGTGACTGTAGTCAAATGACCACTATTTCAGGTGCAGACAGACTTCAGACAAGTGAATGAGACTAAGTTTGTTATCACCATACCTGATGCCGACAACACAAACCACATCGTCGTCTTCATGACAGGACAGATCCCTTTCCCGGAAGGCATGGGAGGAGGAGGTGAGAGTACGCAGCAGTGTTTTCTCCCAGGCCTATATGCAGGATCTCATTTTTACGAGTCCAAAATGTCAAGATAGATTTGTGAATGTGTGTAGTGTGTACACAATCCGGACTCAGCAAGTACAGAGTGATTAATGTAAACCTTTTTGCTCCTATGATGTAAAATACCTGCCTGACCATTCACCTGTCCACTCGAATTTGTATCCATCCAAAACGAACTTTCTCCGACCAAATGACAGTTAGATAAAGAGCTGTTTCCTACAATGCTATCTCTGGAGCCAGTGTTTTTATCAGACTCCATCACGACATCCATTACGACTGATAGCATCAGATTATTACAGAAATAATCAAATATTCTTTAATGGCTTTATTTGAGAAAATGTGTAGAATAAAAGTTATTGATAATGAGAAGAAATCCCTTTTAGAATGTTTCTATTATGTTTTCCCGCAAATAATCATCCACTGCTGCTGCTATAATACATTATGATTGACACACCATATATTGAATCTGTCTGTATTTTCTCGTGTTTCAGTATATTTCTGCTGGCCTAACCCAGCAGGTCCGTCCTGGCAACTGCTTGGAATACTCAGTAATGAGAAACCCAGTGCAGTCTTCAAAGTAGCAGGACTCAAGAATGGTGAGATGTTGCTTTTATGGGAAAATAACTGGTTGGTAAATAACAGTACTTAGGTGTTTGTTCAGTGTAAGAATGTTTGTTTACAGTTACTCACCTTTATAATGCCAGATACAGAGCAGTGGGTGTACAGTTGTGTATGATCCTTTTATTATGTTCATCTGTATTGTATTGTATATATTCCAAATTGAGCAGGTCCAGAGAACACACTAATACTAATACTACGGGTAATAGAAAGGATAACTGAAAAACGCATATAAATTGTAATTTGGGAACTTTGTGATAAATGCCAGACAGCTTGGCTATAGACAACTAGGCCCAGGCCAAGTTGTCTGGAGACAACTCGTCCCCACTCTGAGACAACTCAGCCCCCTTCCAGAGACAACTCGGCCTAGACGTGTGCTCAGTCGATTATTATAATATTATGATGGCGGCTAAATAAAGACAAAGTCACATTGTCTTTAAGGAATATTATATGGCGGCTACTAGATATTGGTTAATTAATTAAACAACCTGTTACAGCGGCCAAACGTTTTCTCACTTATACACACTAGGTTACAAAATAAAATAAATATTAAAAACTCACACAAAACTCAAATTACCATAACATTGGTGTTTATTATGGTGGCGCTGCATGAACGAGCTTAACCAAATTTTGGTTTTATTCTAACCCTAAACTTAGCATAAACCCTAAACCTTAACCCTACACTGATATAATAATTGACGCCTTAAAATAGTACGGATATCAGGGTAATCACAGAGCTATGTGTAGCCGCCACCAATGATGAAATCAAGTTTCCAGCGAGATTGTTTAATTTTGTTAATTTTATTTGTTTCAGTAATGTTAGTTATTATAATTTGTAACCAATAGTGTTAGTATATGTAAAGAAGACATGGGAGGAACAGTTTGGCAGCTTAAGTTGTCATTTTCATAGTTAGGTCAGAAAGTAAAATTAAAGATCAATCGCCATGCAATTAACAGATCAATACATGAACAATGCATAACACAGTCAGACCAGCAGCATAGTTACTTAAATACTTACTGACGCCAAGTGATATTATGTTTAAACCCTAGATGTCAAAAATTATTAACTTGTAATTAAGCTATTCTCAATTTTCAGTTACCTTATTTTACTGTGTATGATAGACTGTTGCTTGTTGTTTGTCCTGGACTATCAGTTTCTTACGCGACTGTAGCCGAATTTTTATTTGTCTTGAAAATAGTTAGCATGTTGTTTGGAAGGATGTAGCCGTTTTTGGCCCAATATTTGTCAATTATGTTCTTGAAATTGTTTAATGATGTTTTCAGGTGGTGAATTCCAGTCATCAATAATTCTTGAACTTAATGACTTTCTTCCTTAGGTGTGTGTTGCTCTTTTCTTTGGCGTTCAACACTGTAGGGTAGTGAAGAAGAAGCCTTGGTCGACATGGTCAATTTGTTGTTTTATCTTGTATACTTGAATCACGTTGCCTCTTTGTCGTTTGTGGTGGAGTGATGGTAATTTGAGTGCTTTCAGACAGTTTTCATATGGCTAGTCTTTCAATGATGGCATTAGTTTTGTAGCTCAGTGTTGGACTTTTATCTGTTTCTTGACAGTCTCTCTTCATATATGGTGCCCAAATTATATTTCCATATTCAAGGTGGGGGCGGGCAATTGCATGTTGATCAATGTTGGAATGGCTGTTACATCAAGACATGTAAATGTTTTCCTGATCAGTCCCACCATCCTTATTTTCTGGTTCTTATTTTCTGGGTGCAGGTGTTTGCACTTGCACTCTTGTAGTTTGTCTTCATCTGCTTGGTTTGTGACTTCTCTGAATGTCTTGGTGTCGTCTGCAAAGATCATGGTTGTGCTTTCTATCTCCTCAGGTAGGTCATTTATGAAGATGACAAAAACTTTTCACGTCAGTCCATGATGATGATTTCCAATAGAAAATAACCCGTTGTTTTTGGTTTACAAGAAAATCTTCTGTCCATTTATGGACTTGTCCTTGGGTATGCTCTCCTTTACTTAACAAGCGACAGATGTGAGGTTAATGGGTCTGTAATTTGCTGGGTTGGTCTTACTACCAGTCTTGTGGATAGTTGTGATATTGGCTGCTTTCCACATTGTAGGGATGACGCCTCTTGATACTGATGGAAAGCTGAGCACTTTGAGTAGTTTGGCTATTAAATTCATGCTTTTTTTCCTAATATCTGCTTATTTGAACGGGATGTGTAAGGGGTAGAGAAGAGCTGGTACCGATGTAATCAGCCACCCCGTCCAGTTCAAAGATAACGCAGCGGCTAACACATTACACCCTGAGCTTCTGCACAGTCTATGCGATGTTTATAACACAAAACACTCTCATACACTGTAAATTTGCACCAACAGGCCACGGTGTATTGAGATGAACGGTAGCATACGAGCTAAAAAATAATATCATGGCTCGAACCCAGCTGCTGAACATGGCAAGAGTTGACTGGCACACATCTGAAATTGGCAAGATTCAAAACAACAATATAAATACGTACGGTCTTTATTGGTATACCTTCATATTTAAATTATTCTCAAAATATCAATTTATAATGCACATTAATGACATGCTGAATATGCCTGCGATTCCCCATTTCATACACATTTGACCCAGTGGTATGCATTGCTTGGCGAAGAGAAAGGTATAGTCGGCCTAGTATTATATCTTTCTTTTCTAATGAAATGCAACTTATTTATTACATTTCCAAACAAGAAGTATCTGTGAATCGTGATGGCAATTTGCAAGCCATTGATTTTTATGCCCGGTTAAAGTGCCAATTTGCAAACCAGGACTGACAGGAGTGAAACGTGACTGATCGTTGATTGATATCAGCACAAAACAAACAATGCCTCGCTCCACATTTACTGTTTAATTGGTTTTAGTCCAAAGAACTTTTCATAGGTTTTAACAATTAACCACTTGGACTACGTCTAACAACTAAACGCTAGTTATACAACAGATCAACATGAAACACGATTGATGCATTGATGACACGCGTCAATCCGAAATTGGTTGGAACAATGTTGTAAACTTGTTTCAAAGTGTGTGTACATGCACCTTGTATACCTTTTGTAAGCATTCGCTGACATACATATATTTACACTATACATTGATTGTTCCAGGGCCTCAAGACACGGCGGATCCGTTCGGCCAGCTCAGTATGACACAGTCGCATGAGGCCCAGATCGGTGTCTCCGTCGAACCCTTGGTCACCCTCTCCCAGCAAACCCCCGTTCCGGTGGCCGCCCCGTCCAGCGTAGCCTCCATGATGCAGGCAGCCACCAAAATGCTGGAGGGATTTGTCAACTACACATCTTCATTCGCACTCACACAAGCTCAGATGACACCTAACCCTACTGAGATGTTTGTACCTCTCAGCACGATGCAGTCGTGGTACGAGAACTTCCAAAAGAAACTGCAACTCAATCCACAGTTCCTGCTGAAGTCGTAGTGTGACAGTGGTAGTATTTTGTCTATCTAGCAACATGGTTCATCATGGCTATGCGGCTTGCGCCCCCAGGACTTATGTAACTGAACTACAAGATGAATTGAACAAGATAAATGTGAACACTGGCATTACGTTGCGTTATGATTATATTTCGGTGTCACTGTTGTTTTAGTACTCGTAGATCCTGTGACTGGATTTAGATTAGATTTTATTTTAAGTTTGCATACGTACGTAGGTATGTTTTCTTAATCTTGTGAAATGTGATATGTCAGGCAACGGGTCATTGTTTATGTCGGATAATATATATCGATGCAAGGTGCTTCATTGTCATAGTCAGAATATGCTCATGTACATAAACATGATACTGGCATTTCTGTGACACTGTTCAATAGCAGACTCCTCTGCTAACGATTTTTACATAATTAAAGGAAGCAGTCATGTGTTCAACACATTCAGGCCGAACTCTTTGTTGTTATTAGATGTTTTGTCCAAAGTATATTTCTAGTAGTTCCACAAATGTCCCTCACAGTATCATCAACAAGTATGGTAATACTTCCTTGTGTGGCGGTCCAGAACGTTGAGCGGTCCAGAACATCAAAGGTTAGCGGTTCATGTCAAAAGGTTCATGGCGAAGGTTAGCGCGAAGGTATGCAACGTCGAGCAGTCCAGAACGTTGTTCCACATATGCACATGCGCGCCGAACTGGCGTAACCTGAGGTGGCCGATCAACTTTGAGAATGTTGAGACTGAGTTCATGACCCCCGCAGCGACAGTGTTACATAATAAATCATTTCTGCGCGCTGCAGCGACGACCTACTTTTCGACCCCCTACGTTGCACACTCCAGCGCGCACATGTTCTTGTCATTTCTCTGCACAACGACCACGATGCCGAGACGTGTCGATAGCGATTTCAAACAATACACGGACTGCATAAAGCAGTACGTAACAAAGAAGACGCACTTGGCAAGTGACACCCGCATGAGAAATGCTGTCGTCAGAGCGGTAAAGACTGGAAACTACCAAGTAGACGGTGAGTAAACAAAGCACTGTGATTTGCAGTTTATTATGGTCACACTTCGAAAAACCATGAGTGACAACTGATCTGTCAAATAAAATGTCACATCGTGAATTTATTACACGTATGCTGCACAAAATTGGGGAAATTACTCTCATTGATCTAAACAAAAGTCATGATGTGCACTAATTTTCACACGTATACATTAGTTTTCACATTAGACTTGGGGACAGAGCTAACTTCATATTCCATAAGTAAGATTACCTTACAATTAATATAATATATACAACAGGGTTTTCAGATAATAATTATAACCATGGTTTATTATATACCAGTACACCATGTGATTGTTTTGTTCAACTCTTGCAGTTATAATGTGTGTGTGTGTGTGTTTGTGTGTTTGTGTGTGTGTGTATGTGTGTGTGTGTGTATATATATATATATATGTAATGTTTATGTGTTTGTGTGTGTTTGTAATGTTTTTGTGTTTTTCCCTTCATTTCTATATGTTATTGTAAAGAGCAACAATAAATTAGATTTTTTTAATGTTTCTTTTCCTGCATTTATTTGAGCATTCATTTCTATATATAAATGTAAAGATCAACAATTTAAACATGGGTTTTGGGGGGTTAGAGTGTCTTCTTTTTAACATTGCACTTTAGTGCCTGATGTAATTTCAACATTGAAAAACAAACAAAAGGCTTTAATTGGAATAAAATGCCTGGGTTCTGACCACATTTAAGGGGCCCCACATGTCAAACTTTGGGTTACAACTTTTGGAAAACTTTTAAATGTAAAATAATGCTACATTCTGAAAACTTTTTTGTATGCCGGGATTGTGCATATTCATTTGACAGGGGTTAACATTGACTGACAAGGGGTTACGAGGTGGACAGGCAGCCCATAGAGGAAGAACTACCAGTTTCAAGCAGCTCTGATTCAGAGGAAAATGAAGACATTGATGTCTTGAAATGATCATCAGTATTTACTAATGAAGCTGCTACATAGACTATAGTCATGATGTTTGTGGCATGTTAATTGTGTTGAATAAAGTTATAGAATTACAATGACATAAAATTGAATTCTTTTGTATGGTCCCCACTTTTTGTGTCCCCTAGGTTTTGAAAAGTGGGGGTACTGCTGGCCCCCATTAATTTTAGGCTAAATTATAACACTGGTAAATAAAGAGTAGATGCTAATGTCTCGGGGTATGTTGGAGGTTCAAATGCACAAACCTTTGTGCCCAATTACCCCTGGCATGGGCTGTTGACTGATACATTGCATCTGCGCATGTTATTTCCTTCATCGGTTGACATTTCATTAAAACGAATGTCATTGATGTAACAATTTACGTGCATATAGATATATAATCCGATAAAAATCAGTCAACTGATTTACCTCATAAAATAAATAAATAAGTATACTTATATAGTGCCAAATCTAGTTATAAACTACTCAGGGCGTTTTACATATACATGTAGTAGGTATTCTTTAAAAAATAATTACTTAAATACATGACTAAAATTAACTATACATTACCAAAGTGCCACGTAAACAGATTAATGAAAACAATAACTAAACAAATAAATATATAGAAGGCTAAAATACATAAAACTAAAACATCATTTAAGAAAGTAGGAGTAAAAATTCTCTTTAATAATGATGCAGTCACTAAAATAAAAGTTAAGATATATTTATACAGCCACCGTCATAGAATTTATGTAATAATTAAACAATTTAACCTAACATTATGGTGTTACTGAAACTGCTTCTGTATTACAGGGAATTATATACATCAATGAACTGCTAATCTTATTAATAATGCCAACTGACAAGTTCTACTGGGTGGTCCTGCTTAAGAACATGTCATCATCATCAATCACTTGTAAGGATTTATCATGAAATGAAACTGTGCAGTTGAGGTATGTGGGCAATAAAATGTATAGGGAAGGAAAAGCCATTTCTTAATTTAAAGTGGCACTAATGAGTCATCTTTTTAGCAGCTACATTTAAACTAAACAAGCATCATTATTTATTTATTTATCCACACATTTATTATAAGTAATATATTATGTCTATTACGAATGCTGCAGCAAATCAAGTGGCCCACACTGCAACATCAGAAATGACAACAGACTAGGAGTGCTCTTTACAATTAATAACTGACTAGTAGGGGAAGGGCAGGTAAAATGGGCTCCTTAAGGCTGATCAACCTTCATTTGACAGTTAGGTAAAAAAAATGGTAAATTTTTGCAACAATACCTACCTATGTATATTGACTACGTACATGCACAGTCTAGTTACTCTATCTTAATAAATATAATACGTTAGACGAGTTTTAAAAAGACACTCATTTTATTATTTCTTAAAACATGGAGGCCAAAGTGAGCCCCCATTATAATGCTATGCGATGCTACATAATCGTTGAAGCAAATCTTGCACATAACCCGCCACGCTCATACCCAGCGTACGCATGTTTGTATCCACCGGCCACACTCCCCACAATACATCCAGCTTTTGCATGTTCTGCTGTTAGAATACAAATATCTGAATATCCCAGATAAGGCGTAGCATAGTAATCTTCCTTCTATGTTCTCAGCTTTTTGTGTTGCCCTCTTTTCTTTGAAACGGGTGGTTGTAGGCACGTTACCAGTCTTGCTGTGGCCTCGACGTGTTTCTGGTAATGACTGCCAGCAATGTTCCAGGTCGTCCCTCTATAGCTTGGCGCACTGTAGCCCCATGGGGCCCACTTTGGCCTCTGCTATAGATTATCGGTCGGACGCCATTTTGGGATTATTGTGTTTATTCACTTCAAACTAAAATTGTTCATTTAACTACTATGGCTATTGCACCCTGGACCACATTTTCAGTTATGTACCTTGACAATTTATGAAAAGGTGGTGTTTGTAAGGCATATCAATTATTTTTTTAAAGTACCTAAAACACAAATGTGATACTCAACGTTTTGCATTTGTGCCAAAGAAACAAATACAACGTTGAATTGTGTCCCATGGAGGGTTTGTAAATACTACTATTGTTGGTTTGACTGCATTGCATACCAGGAATGCTGTGACAGATGGGGCCCACTTTGGCTGACAGGCCCACTTTACCCGCCCATCCCCTACAAACTATATGTAATTAATTTGCTCAAACTACCACCACTATTGCAACCCAAGAACAAGAGGGTCTTAATGACGTTCATTAGCAACATCAATGGGAACTATGATTTAATAAATGAAATTTTAAATTTTTCCAAAAAAACCTGGAGGGGTTAGTTTGTAAAAGTTCCAGGGCCACACAACCCAAACAAAAACCTGCTCCCCCAAAAATCCCATCACCGATGAAAAAGAGAAAGAAAAGATCTTGTGGCAGGTCCACTCTGCCCCCATGCTGGCCACAGTGGCGTCAATGCCATTGTAGACAAAATAACCCAGCGATACTACTGGAAAGGGGTCAAGGGTGACGTAAACACATATGTAAGTGATCAGGAGGTGTAATGTATACGTATATAAACACACACACAAAAAAATATATATTATATTTTATATATATAATATATATAGTAGTGAGTGAGTGAGTGAGTATATATGAATATATATATATATACATATATGGAGTATGTGAATACAATATATATGCATATTGCAATATTTTGATTGATTTATTGAGTGTTGAACCAGCAGATATATATATATATATATATATATATATATATATATATATATCAGATATCGATCTTATATCTTTATTGGCAGACAAGATCATGAGTCAGACAATACTGATTTACTGAATAGTATATATCCTGCTGGTTCAACACTCAATAAATATTGCAATATGCATATATATTGTATTCACATACTCCATATATATATATATATATATATATATATATATATATACATATATATATAGATATATATTATATATATAATTATATTACTCACTCACTTAGCTCACTCACTAGCTCACTCACTCATTAGCTCACGCACGCATGCAGTCACTCACTCACGTAATCACTCACTATAGCTCACTCATTCACTCACCCACCACTCACTCACTAGCTCACTCAATCACTCACTCACTCACTAGCTCAATCACTCAATCACTCACTAGGTCACTCACTCACTCAATAGCTCACTCATTCAATAGCTCACTCACCAAAGTATAATGTTCAACAAAAAGTGAAGTGTACATGAATTATTCATGTACAATGTTTCATTTGTAGAGGTGAACATTACTTATTTGCAAGAATATACTGTATATTTCAAAGTCAAATGTTGCTTTATGTAGTATATACCATTACAATACACTATCCATATGTATATGCTGTATTAAAATTCATACCAATGTAACAATTCTTGTCATTGTAGATCCCATATTTTATGTTACATGATCTTATTTTACATATTGCAGATTTCGAAATGCGGTGCATGTCAGCGATATGAAAAAATCAAAACAGTAGTGCCAATGCTGACACCTATCAAGATTGTGGCACCCATGCATATGGTTGGCATAGATCTCGTATATTCCTGATAATATGTTCCTTATCATCAGGATCAGAAATATCGGGCCAAACTACCAGGTGACACTGGCAAAAACAGCTGGCGTGATCGTAATGACAAAGGTGGCCTATGACCAGCTGAAACCCTACCACACACCTCACCTTCCTACCCACTGTCTTCTCCTACCCACTGTCTCTCTACCCCACTGTCCTCTCCTACCCCACTGTCCTCTCCTACCCACTGTCCTCTCCTACCCCACTGTCTTCTCCTACCCCATGTCCCTTCTCCTATCCCACTGTCCTCTCCTACCCCACTGTCCTCTCCTACCCCACTGTCCTCTCCTACCCCACTGTCCTCTCCTACCCCACTGTCTTCTCCTACCCCACTGTCCTCTCCTACCCCACTGTCTTCTCCTACCCCACTGTCCTCTCCTACCCCACTGTCTTCTCCTACCCCACTGTCTCTCCTACCCCACTGTCCTCTCCTACTCCACTGTCCTCTCCTACCCCACTGTCTCTCCTACCCCACTGTCCTCTCCAACCCCACTGTCCTCTCCTACCCCACTGTCTTCTCCTACCCCACTGTCCTCTCCTACCCCACTGTCTCTCCTACTCCACTGTCCTCTCCTACCCCACTGTCCTCCCCCCAAACTTCTTCTCCTACCCACTGTCCTTCCCCCCTGTCCTCTCCTCCCCCACTTCTTCTCCTACCCCACTTTTTTTCCCCCCCACTGTCCTCCCCTACCCATGTTTCTCTCCCCACTGTCTTCCCCTACCCCACTGTCTTCTCTACCCCACTGCCCTCTCCTACAACTTCTTCTCCTACCCCACTGTCTTCTCCCCCCCTGTCCTCTCCACCCACTTTCCCCTACCCCCTTTTTCCTCCCCACTGCCCTCTCCTACCACTGTCTTCTCCTACCCCTGTCCTCTCCCCCCTACCCTTCTCCTACCCCACTGTCTTCTCTCCCCCACTGTCCTCTCCCTACCCCACTGCCCTCCCACCCCACTATCTTCTCCTACTCACTTCACTGTCTTCTCCTCCCCCCCCCTTTTCTTCCCCTCCCCCACTGCCTTCTCCTACTCCACTGTCCTCTCCTACCCCACTGTCCTCTCCCACCCCACTGTCTTCTCCTACCCACTGTCCCTCTCCTACTCCACTGTCCTTTCCCCACTTTCTTCTCCCCCCACTGTCTTCTCATACCCCACTGCCTCTCCTACCCTACTGTCTTCTCCTACCCCACTGTCTTCTCATACCCCACTGTCTTCTCATACCCCACTGCCCTTCCGTCTAAGGTGACAGCTGGTGGAATCATTATGACGCATACTTTTGCCATGGGAATGGCTGAATGACAACGTATGTTATCTTAAAAAACAGTTTGTGCATGCATGTTCCACATACTTTCTGAAGTTATATTTTTAACCAAAAAAAAGACACACACAGACACACACACGCACACACACACACGCGCGCGCGCGCACACACACACACAAATATACACACACATACACACATTATAACTGCAAGAGTTGAACAATCACATGGTGTACTGGTATGTAATAAACCATGGTTATAATTATTATCTGAAAACTATTAAATAGAATCAATGCGTGTGCACACATGTAATGTTTGCATAAGGAACACCAGCAGGGTGTGAACCTGCCACACACAACACTGTATCGATATTCCCCTAAAAAAAAAAAAATGGGGCTATAAATAAGCAGTAGTACATGTATCCAAGAATGCCATATCATTAGTTTTATGAGATGCCCTCTGTACCTAGAGTTAGATATTTTTTGGCACAGGGGGGCATGCTGGGTGGTGTGTGTTATATATATTTATATATATATATATATATATATATATAAAATATATATAAATATTTAAACCATTAAAAATTTAAAAATATATAAAATATTATATATATATATATATATATATATAATATATAATTTGGAGATATTTGAAACATGTTGCGGGTGGCAGTCTGATGTATCTAGAATCGGTGGTAGAAAGATGTAAAAGTGCTTGAAAGAGGACACGTTGGGGGCACTGCAGTCAAGTAACAATTCTTATTTACTCTGCTCATTTCTCCAGTTCAAGGTGTCTGTTTGTGACCATATTCTCCTGGTCTATCCCATATCCTTTTTTTCTTGTTCAGTGTCTCTGTGCCAGGTGGTCTTCTAATAGTTATTAAAATATAATGAACAAAAGCAAAATAATAAAATTCCATCAATACAAGTCCTCCAAGATATAGTTAAGCAGTAACTACTATTTATTACAGGCATTTTTTTTATCTTTCAATAATATATTTTCCACAAACAAAACGTATTAATTAAAGTTTAAAAAATTTAAAAGAAAAAAAAAAAAGGGGATCCGGAATGGGAACATTCTGCCTATAGTACATAGAACAGCATCTAATGTATCTACTTGGGCTCGGGACTCCGCTTTGGTTGCCCTGGCGAGAAATGTCACGACCTTCAACCCTCACAACTGACCACTGTGCTACGAGAAAGGGAGGGAGTATCTGCCCCTAAGCCCGGCGTTCCATTGCCGGATGTGACCCTCCATATTGCGAGCATCAAGTGATACACCCTTTGCCACGAGGCATCGAATACACATCAGTTACAAATATAGTAGCAATTTCCTTTCTTTATATACCATATAGTGTTTGACTGGCGAGATTGTGGTGTCAACTTGCTTAACTTAAACTGATATAACTATTTCCAGTGAAGTTATTTTTATTGAGAATGGCGTTAAAACAAGTTATATTTATATTATATCCTATGATACATTAAAATGTTAACATGTGAACTATAATTATTCACCATGCACAATTATGGATAGGTATGTTTTACACCAGGCGACGTGAAACCAAGATGGCGCCCCATCGTCGCCAAATTTTTCCCTTTATAAAATGTAACAAGGAATTACTTTAAAATGTTGATACATAATTCTATAATTCCATACAACTCAAATTTGTAAACAAGAATACATAACATAAAATAATAAACATAATTAACAGAAGTAGACTAAGACAACTTTAGTTATTTTGTTAAGGATATTATCGACACCAATCAGCATAGTGATCGTAATTTTGTTTTCCACATGCATGTTGGCTTAAACAGGCAAAAACAGCGTTTATATGTTATATTATATCATATGATACATTAAACATGTTAACATGTGAACCTATAATTATTCATCAATGCAAATTTATGGATAGGAATGTTTTATATCAGGCGTGAAACCAAGATGGTGCACACATCGTCGCCACTTAATGAGAATGAGAGAATGGGTAAAAAAACGAGTGGGGGGCGAAAACGTGGAGGAAAAGGTGTGTAGACGGACAGAGAAGAGTGGGAAAGAATAAGGAAAACGGGATAGATATAGTGTGATGCAGAGACAGAGGAGGGAGGATCGGAGGAAGAGGGAGTGAGAGGGAGAGAGGGAGGCAGGAAGGAAGGAAGGAAGGGAGGTAGGAAAGGATGGAGGTAGGAAGAGAGGGAGGGCTGAGGGAGAGAGGGAGGGAGTAATAATTTAATGTTCAAGTTTTATTTAGTTTATATCTTAATGGATGTAGCATTATTGTAAAAGTAAACTATATTTTGTCTCGTAACATGCAGCACTGACATAAATGTTTTGGCGTATCATGTTTATCAAAATATTACAGATATTGATAGTTGGACGGGATTTTATTGAATCACAAATTTAGAATAACCCGAATACAACTGAGTCTTTGGGCAAAGTAAACCACACACACGCACGCACGCACGCACACACACGTGCATGCACACACACCACACCCACCCACACGCACATCCACCCACCCACACCACCCACCCACACCACACACTCCCCCCCACCCACACCCATCCACCCACACACACCACCACACCACACACTCACCCACCCACACAGCCACCCATCCACCCACACCCATCCACCCACACACACACCCCACACACCCACACATCCCCCAATTTAATGTTCAAGTTTTATTTAGTTTATATCTTAATGGATGTAGCATTATTGGAAAAGTAAGCTATATTTTGTCTTGTAACATGCAGCACTGACATCATTGTTTTGGCATATCATGTTTATCGAAATATTACAGATATTGATAGTTGGACGGGATTTTATCGAATCACAAATTTGGAATAACCCGAATACAACTGAGTCTTTGGGCAAAGTAAACCACACACACGCACACACACACGCACACACACGTGCATGCACACACACCACACACACCACACACACACACACACAAACACACACACCACACACACACACACACACACACACACACACACCCATCCACCCCCCACCCACCCACATACCCCCCAATTTAATGTTCAAGTTTTATTTAGTTTATATCTTAATGGATGTAGCATTATTGGAAAAGTAAACTATATTTTGTCTCGTAACATGCAGCACTGACATAATTGTTTTGGCGTATCATGTTTATCGAAATATTACAGATATTGATAGTTGGGCAGGATTTTATCGAATCACAAATTTGGAATAACCCGAATACAACCGAGTCTTTGGGCAAAGTAAACCACACACACACATGCACGCACACGCGTGCATGCACACACACCACACAAACCACACACACACACACATCCACCCACCCACCCACCCACACC
Source organism: Ridgeia piscesae (assembly GCA_025642075.2). Taxonomy (NCBI): domain Eukaryota; kingdom Metazoa; phylum Annelida; class Polychaeta; order Sabellida; family Siboglinidae; genus Ridgeia; species Ridgeia piscesae. Next base: position 99,476 of record JAODUO010000485.1, read on the forward strand.
ACACACCACCCACACCCACACACACCCACACCCATCCACCCACACACACACCACCCCCCCACCCCCACCCACCCACCCCCACACACGATATAGGAATTACAGAAATCTAACTATTATTTTATACAACCATTTTCTTTTACTTTCTAGCATAAGTTTGGTTAACAAATGCCATAACACTGCTTATTGTGTATGTGTCTTTAAAACTTTTTCACACCCACGTTTTCATTGCTATAGTAAAACAGGGGGAATACATGGATTGTTGCCTACTAGCCTTGCAGCCATGTCTGTTTTTGTCGTAGTGATATGTTTTTTGCAGGAGTAGTTACCGGGGTAGATTATATTATCATGTGGCCCTTAATCAGCCATTACATCAACAAGTTGCATTATTTTCAATACACTGTTATGTTACATCTACACAGGTAGGAAGAGAGGGAGGGCTGAGGGAGAGAGGGAGAGAGGGAGAGAAGGAGAGAGGGAGAGAGGGAGAGAGGGAGAGAGTAATAATTTAATGTTCAAGTTTTATTTAGTTTATATCTTAATGGATGTAGCATTATTGGAAAAGTAAACTATATTTTGTCCCGTAACATGCAGCACTGACATAATTGTTTTGGCGTATCATGTTTATTGAAATATTACAGATATTGATAGTTGGCCGGGATTTTATCGAATCACAAATTTGGAATAACCCGAATACAACTGAGTCTTTGAGCAAAGTAACCCGGTAGACTTAAGTACTGCCGTTACACACACGCACGCACACAGACACACATACACGGTAGACCTAAGTACTGCACGCACACACGCACGCACGCACGCCTGCACACACCCCACACACACACTCACACAACCATTTTCTTTTACTTTCTAGCATAATTAAGCTTGGTTAACAAATGCCATAACACTGCTTATTGTGTATATGTGTGTCTTTATAACCTTTTCACACCCACGTTTTCATTGCTATAGTAAAACAGGGAAGACATGGATTGTTGCCTACTAGCCTTGCAGCCATGTCTGTTTTTGTCGTAGTGATATGTTTTTTGCAGGAGTAGTTAGATTATATTATCATGTGGCCCTTAATCAGCCATTACATCAACAAGTTGCGTTATTTTCAATACACTGTTATGTTATATCTGGATTAGTATGGATATTGTTTCTGAAGTAATAAGTTTGCTTTTTTAAAGAGGTGTACGTTTGATAAATGTGAACAAAATTTCTGTTCAAAGTTTAAAATACACATCTTTTGTCATTTATATTATTTCACTATTGTGTGAAGTGTTGTTATATTTAACCGAACAACCAAAGAAACGATGTGACTAACAATAGTCACATTACCAGGGGACCATAAAGAGGTATTCATATGAATGTGTTGTTAACACGGGGAAATATTAACAATAATGTGTATCTATATTTCAGTACGCAAAGGCCATCTGCGACGGAACGGAGACAAACCAAATAGAGCAGGCCGACGTTGTTGGTTTTCGGCCCACGTTGTTGCATGAGTTTATAAATCTTTGAAAGTAATCTTATTTAATTATTATTAAATGCAACGGTTTATACAGAGCTTCTATTGTTGTGAATGATATTGTTTGCATTTCATTTAAACCACTACCATTCAACTGTTATGTGAACACATACTTACACCAGTCGATATGTTAATAAAGTTATGTAAGTCTTGAATGCATGACTCATTTCCCAAAATATATTATTAAATCATTGCCGAGTTGTGTTGGGTAAAACCAACTATTTGGATATGGTAACGTCTAGATTTCCACCCTTTGAACTGATATTGAAGCACCTCAATGGGATTTATATACTGCAATGTTAAGCCGATCTTTTTTAGATTTCCACCCTTTGTACTGATATTGAAGCACCTCAATGGGATTTATATACTGCAATGTTAAACCCATATAACGCCTTTTTGAATAAAAAATATAATTCCACAAAACATTCCAATAGGACCACTATAAAAGTGTGTTCCATACATGCAAAATAGACGCAAATATATGCCATTATAAAAGTGTGATCCACACCCATCTGACGAATTTATTGTACACACTACCTCTATGGGCTATCTACACTTCGTCAGTAATGCGTCGACTAGACATACTATGGGGGAATAACACCATCAGCATGTAGTTTTGTGTTTGTTCTACGTTATTTACATAATTAAAATAGGAATGATGACTCAGGAAGAACAACAGATAAACTCATTCAAAGATGAATTGAAATACATGCTGTTTATTTTTGGCATTCATAAATACATATCTGCATTCCATCTTGTTTTGAATTCTCTATGATTACACAAGTAAATGTCCCATAATTGTACAAACATCCAACGACATTGTTCAACAAACGACGACATATATGTCATTAAAAATATAAATGTTTATTGGAAGTTTTCTTTGCTAAGCATAATATCTTTCCAAAGGGCATTATATAATTCGATCTAAATTGTGATCGCCAGATGGCGTCACATACACGATGCCCTGTCAAACGAATTCTGAATGGAAAGATTATGACGTTTTGGTAATATGAAAGGTTAAAATGCAGGCGAGTTGGCTGGTCTTTATGATTCAACCGATTACTTCTTGTTTGCCCACGGATGTTGCACAATGAACCCTCCCCCGTAGCCACTGATGTCGTCAAGATTTGACCCAACAAAGCCAAGTCCCTTGCCACTTTTCTCTAATTTCTCTAGGTCCGCTTTCCGCCTCTTTTTGCTCCTTTCCTTGCTTTTCTTTTTCCGTTTCAGTTTCTGCTTGGTCGTTTGCTGTTCATCCTTTGGCGAATCCACGTCTGGTCCAACTTGATCTGTCTTTGTCCCTGGTGAAACCGACTCTGTGGAAGCTACAGAAGTTGTCACATTTTCTGACTTCCTTAGCTTCTTTTTACTACTTTGGGGCTCTACATTAGCCTCCGGTAATTCACGGTCATCAGCAGAATCGTTGCTATTTTTGGCACATGATTTTCTTTTCTTCTTGGATTTCTTGATGCTTCCATTTTCACCAGTATTTGTCTGGACGATATCTTGCTTTTCGCAACCAGAGTTTTCAACAATCTTTTCACACTTTCCTTTTTTACTCTTTTTAGTTTTCTTCATTTCTGATGTCTGATCATCATCACACAGTTCGACATCTGTAGGTTGACTTTCTCCGATATCTAGCTGACTGTTCTTTACGTCACTCTTTCTCATGGATTTATTCTTCCGCTTCTTGCTGCCGACTGCATTGTTTGTAGTATTCTCAGTTGCACTTACGTTGCAATATTTGGTCTCTTCATGTTTTCTTTTCTTTGATTCCTTCTTGCTAGATTCAAGACGTGTCTCTACAGCTGTGCTATCATGATCGCCTATTTCTGTTGAAAGATTCTCAGCATCTTTGCACTGTTTGTTTTTCTTTGACTTTTTACCCTTCTGTCTACTGTCTGACGTCTCTACATCCTCACCGACTGGTTCTGTAGAAACACTCTCTTCATCGTGATACTGTTTAGTTTTCTTTGATTTCTTACTAACTTGTGAATGTTTGTCTATTTCAATGCCATCTTCACTGCTCATTTCTATGCAAACATTCTCTTTACTTTTCCGTGATTTCTTCTTTTTCTTTGGCCGTTCACCCGAGCAATCAACATTATCAAGAGACGCTGCATCTACAGCTGACGTATTATTGTCTTCCCTCTGGATATCAGCCTCAGCACGTTCCCCACCTGCATCGTTTTTCTTCATCCTTGACTCCTTCAGTGCAGCCATCTTCTGGGCGAAGTAATCAGCTATGCTGGTCGTCTTGGTGATTGTGGTAACCCCAAATAAACTGCCCGATTTGTCGTCTTTGTCTTCCTCTGGGTTTGACGCAGTGTCTTCCTTCTGTTCCTCTGTGTCAGAATTAGCCTGAATACGAAAGCACAGGTGTCACACTGACCTTAGAAAAGACCAACAAGTACTGTGATTTCAACTTTCAGATAAAATGATGCTGTCACCCACATCAAAGGGTCTGCTATAATTTTGTGTTCTAGTATATATTGGAAGAGCTGACAAGTCTTGACAATCCAACAACATCAGATTCACAACATCAGAAGAAAAAATATGTTTATAACTGTTCGTGTGACTATGTGTATTCTAATGGAAAAACTACTTAAATGTAAGAAATTAACACAACACCAGCATGTGACCAAAACTCACAGCTGATGGGTCGAAAGTTCATACGTTCAAATACTATGCTCCAAAGTAAGTTTATTTCTTACAAAACAACCAAATCTTGGAGCCACGAACAACATATTACGTACACAAATGTACCTATGAAATCAATCTAAGTTGTTATTAAATGCAACAAACAATATTTTGTTTATGCTGTTTAAATATACATAATGGTTTACACCATACGTATATGCAGTGTCTATATTGTGTAGTTCCTCAAGGACAATATACGGCCACAATGACAGGTGTGTGGCAGACGTACCTCTGACTGTACTTGAGGAGTGACTGGTGCTGAAACACTCTTTCTCTTGCCAAGGATTGAATCTAAGTCTGTGCTGCCGTATCTAGACAGGTCCTTGCCTTTTGTGAACTTTTTGTAGCTGCAAACATAAATTGCAATAACATTGTTCATGATGTGCTGGGTGATGAAACAGTTTTACAGCTGTAAAAACACCAGTGAAGAATCAGGGGCTGCCTTGTGGTGTAATTATGGAAGAATCCACCTGCTTTTCATGGTACTGTGCCATCTACATACTTTGGGGCATCCACATACCCATTTGGGTTATTCTAAAAACATCTAAGATTAGTTTATGATTACATTTTCTTGGACAGGTGCTGCTATAAACATTCCCAGACATTGACCTGGATATTCAATACACCAACTAAAGCAAACGAATCGAATAAGTTAACAGTGGGGGACCATACATCCCTTTAATCTTGGCTTTGAGACAGGATTGTCATTTGTAAGTTCTGTTTGTCATGCATTCAATGCAAACGGATGAAGAGCATGGTGAACAAAAGAGAAGAACCAAACCGCATAAGCTTCAACAATGGCAACAATATGAGACAAGGCTAGACAATAAGCATGGAGGATGACAATAACACATACACTGAAGAAGAAAAAGCTGGAGTTTATGAAAGGCTTACTGGACTCGACTCTTCTGTTGCTGTGACTTTTCCTCAAGGCTCTGGACAGACACAGACACATCCTGGGTATCATGCTGGGTGTCTGGTGCGTGGTCGGCACTGAGCGCAGACAGCAGGGAGTTGAAGTCGTCCTGGTGAGCCAGCCAGTTGTCAGCATGCTTCTGTGTACAACCAACGCCTGCAAATACATACGTATGTTTACCCCGTTTCTAATTTAGTAACTTTTATTTACTCATGTTCTTAATACTATAAAAAAGTGTGTCTGAAGGTAAATTAGACATTCAAACTAATAAGGTGCACAACTTGAACTTGGCGATGGCATGAAAACATCACTCCTGGCCCACGGTCCTGACCAAACATTTGGACTACAAATCGTTCAGTAAAATACGTGCTGATAATTACCAAATGAAAGAAACATTCTCTGTTTTAGTATACCCAATGGAACACAATCATGAACACTACTGTCGTTGTGTCAGTCACATTTATTTCAAAAAATGTCTCACTGCAGAAGTACGTCAAGTACCAAACCCAGGATGTGTTTACTAAAAGAATGCATTTTACTTTTAGGTGTCAGTTTCTCTGTGTGTTGTGTCTGTGACTGCACCAGGAGGTGATTCTTTATGTATTGTGTCTGTGACTGCACCAGGAGGTGATTCTGTGTGTATTGTGTCTGTGACTTACCAGGAGGTGATTCTCTGTGTATTGTGTCTGTGACTGCACCAGGAGGTGATTCTCTGTGTATTGTGTCTGTGACTGCACCAGGAGGTGATTATGTGTGTATTGTGTCTGTGACTGCACCAGGAGGTGATTCTGTGTGTATTGTGTCTGTGACTGCACCAGGAGGTGATTCTCTGTGTATTGTGTCTGTGACTGCACCAGGAGGTGATTCTGTGTGTATTGTGTCTGTGACTTCACCAGGAGGTGATTCTCTGTGTATTGTGTCTGTGACTGCACCAGGAGGTGATTCTCTGTGTATTGTGTCTGTGACTGCACCAGGAGGTGATTCTGTGTATTGTGTCTGTGACTGCACCAGGAGGTGATTTGTGTATTGTGCTGTGACTGCACCAGGAGGTGATTTGTGTGGTGTCTGTGACTGCACCAGGAGTGATTCTTGTGTATTGTGTCTGTGACTGCACCAGGAGGTGATTCTGTGTGTATTGTGTCTGTGACTGCACCAGGAGGTGATTCTGTGTGTATTGTGTCTGTGACTGCACCAGGAGGTGATTCTCTGTGTATTGTGTCTGTGACTGCACCAGGAGGTGATTCTCTGTGTATTGTGTCTGTGACTGCACCAGGAGGTGATTCTCTGTGTATTGTGTCTGTGACTGCACCAGGAGGTGATTCTGTGTGTATTGTGTCTGTGACTGCACCAGGAGGTGATTCTCTGTGTATTGTGTCTGTGACTGCACCAGGAGGTGATTCTGCTGTGTATTGTGTCTGTGACTGCACCAGGAGGTGATTCTCTGTGTATTGTGTCTGTGACTGCACCAGGAGGTGATTCTCTGTGTATTGTGTATGTGACTGCACCAGGAGGTGATTCTCTGTGTATTGTGTCTGTGACTGCACCAGGAGGTGATTCTCTGTGTATTGTGTCTGTGACTGCACCAGGAAGTGATTTGCTGTGTATTGTGTCTGTGACTGCACCAGGAAGTGATTTGCTGTGTATTGTGTCTGTGACTGCACCAGGAAGTGATTTGCTGTGTATTGTGTCTGTGACTGCACCAGGAAGTGATTTGCTGTGTATTGTGTCTGTGACTGCACCAGGAAGTGATTTCTGTGTATTGTGTCTGTGACTGCACCAGGAAGTGATTTGCTGTGTATTGTGTCTGTGACTGCACCAGGAAGTGATTTGCTGTGTATTGTGTCTGTGACTGCACCAGGAGGTGATTCTCTGTGTATTATGTCTGTGACTGCACCAGGAGGTGATTCTCTGTGTATTGTGTCTGTGACTGCACCAGGAGGTGATTCTGTGTGTATTGTGTCTGTGACTGCACCAGGAGGAGATTCTCTATGTATTGTGTCTGTGACTGCACCAGGAAGTGATTTGCTGTGTATTGTGTATGTGACTGCACCAGGAGGAGATTCTCTATGTATTGTGTCTGTGACTGCACCAGGAAGTGATTTGCTGTGTATTGTGTATGTGACTGCACCAGGAAGTGATTTGCTGTGTACTGTGTCTGTGACTGCACCAGGAAGTGATTTGCTGTGTATTGTGTATGTGACTGCACCAGGAGGTGATTCTGTGTGTACTGTGTCTGTGACTGCACCAGGAAGTGATTTGCTGTGTATTGTGTCTGTGACTGCACCAGGATGTGAATCTGTGTATATTGTGTCTGTGACTGCACCAGAAGGTGATTCTCTGTGTATTGTGTATGTGACTGCACCAGGAGGTGATTCTCTATGTATTGTGTATGTGACTGCACCAGGAGGTGATTCTCTGTGCATTGTGTCTGTGACTGCACCAGGAGGTGATTCTGTGTGTACTGTGTCTGTGACTGCACCAGGGAGTGATTTGCTGTGTATTGTGTATGTGACTGCACCAGGAGGTGATTCTCTGTGTATTGTGTCTGTGACTGTACCAGGAGGTGATTCTCTGTGTATTGTGTCTGTGACTTCACCAGGAGGTGATTCTCTCTGTATTGTGTCTGTGACTGCACCAGGAGGTGATTCTCTGTGTATTGTGTCTGTGACTGCACCAGGAGGTGATTCTCTGTGTATTGTGTCTGTGACTGCACCAGGAGGTGATTCTCTAATGAGACCAGATGATATGGTGGTTTATTTATCAAACCAGCATATCACTAAACATGTCAAACTACAAATTTGACCAGCAATACTCTTTAAATGTTAACATTTTAATGACTGAAATGGCAAAGACAAAGATCATTCTCCTCCTGTTACTTTTGTGTCAGCTGTGGGTGTTTCATTGTGTCTGTGACTGCACCAGGAGGTGATTCTCTGTGTATTGTGTCTGTGACTGCACTAGGAGGTGATTCTGTGTGTATTGTGCCTGTGACTGCAAGAGGAGGTGACTCTGTGTATTGTGTCTGTGACTGCACCAGGAGGTGATTCTCTGTGTATTGTGTCTGTGACTGCACCAGGAGGTGATTCTCTAATGAGACCAGATGATAGGGTGGTTTATTTATCAAACCAGCATGTCATTAAACTACAAATCTGACCAGCAACATTCTTTAAATGTTAACATTTTAATGACTGAAATGGCAAAGACAAAGATCATTCTCCTTTTGCTTACCTTTTGTGTCAGCTTTGTGTTTCACAGTGATGTGGTCGGGGTTTCCATCTTCGTTGGCTCCCAGGCCTTTGCCCTTTGTCCACCCCATCTTCTCCAACATCTTATGACCAAACTTGTCCTCATCTGCACACAAAACAACTACAGTGAGAACCAACCTCTGCTAATGCTGGTGCATTCTGGTACTGGTTAGTGAACTGGAGGCAGAGCAATTAGCTGCCACTGGTAAATTACGTAACCCAATAAGACTATTTCACTATCTTCTTTGTTATTGTATGACTTAGTCTGACTGATTGCATAGCTTATCATCTTTGTCCGACTTGTTTGGTGGTAAAAAATACTTGAAAAATACATATACATAATGTCAGTAAGTATTTTCTCAACATAAATGAATGTGAGAATTAATACGAGGCTTTCGGTATTATTGTTTTGTGTCTTGTTTGGTATTATGTTATCTATCACAAAATTTTCAATTCCATCTCAAACCAATAAGTCTGTTTTTATTTGAGAGACAAACAATACCTAATATTATATATAATAATGTAAGAGCACATTAGTGCTACAAATTGCTATGTACAACAGCCTCAGTCATAGAATTTGTTCTGCATAATTTAGAAGACATTCTCTGCTAAGAGAGAGAATATGTTAAATAACTGATTATCATCTTAAATATTACCAATTGATTTTACTCTAGCATATGGTTGGTGGGCACTTGTGTAGAATTCAGACCCATCTCAATTTTACCGGTATAACTGTATTTTTGCCAAATTTGATACTTTATTTTGTTATAATTTAATTATTCAATGTTCATCATCTGACGCATATCTATGTTTTATGAACAGCACATCTTAGCAGGCTTTGTGGCTGAAAAGACAGTGCGGTCGGTGTATAAACACATTGTTTATCGCTCATTCTATGTGCGCTGTGCGCGGCAGCAGTAACACACGGCCAGTCCGCTTGCGGCTGGCACAAATCAGAGCGTTATTTGTAGTCTAAAAACACAATATTTGTAAAACACTTATTATATAGTTAGAAAGAAGGAGGTTAGAAAGATAGAAGAAAGAAGGAGGAACAGATTCTCGAGAGAACAGACATGAGGATGTTGCAAAGAATTAAAGGAGTAACACTGAGACAAAGTAAAGAGTGTGGACATCAGAAAGGAGCTAGGAGTGACTAGTATACAAGAGAAAGTAAGAGAAATGAGACTACGCTGGTATGGACACATGCAGAGAATGGAAGAAAACAACGAAGTGAGAGCAGTTGTTGACATGAGAGTGCCAGGAAAAAGACCAAGAGGGAGATGGATGGATTGTGTCCGAAGGGATATGCAGGCACTGCGGATCACCCCAGAGGATGCCCAGGACAGAACATTCTGGAAATCAAGAGTTCGGGCCGCTGACCCCACCTAGTGGAAAAAGGTGAAAAGAAAAAGACTGATTATATAGTTAGGGTTAGATTTACTGTGAGGTATATCCAAATATACAGTTATAACAGCACACTTGAGGTGGGTCTGAATTCAACACAAGTGCTGGCTGTTGGTTTTTTTGCTCACTAAGAAGTCATTATTCTTACAGTTTGTCTTACTCTTACACTTAGTCTTAGACCATGGCATGTCTTGAGAGTATTAGTCTAAATTGGAGGCCTATCCATTCTCCAGATGTCACATTTGCATCAACACTATGTTCATCACTCATTTTAGAAAGACTGTTTCAATATGTGTTAGTTGGTATCCCGTGTTAGTTACAGTGACAGCAGAATAGTGTCGTGTATTTGACACTGACTGACATAATATTGAGTCGGTGAGTGACACGCGCTGTCACACTCATTCAATACATACTCGATCGATAGTTAATTGGGTAAGTTTTTCTCGATCAAATATCTTTCATAAGTGTGATGTGTTCGTATGAGAGTGTGTAAGAACATTACAACTGTATGACAACAATTAAGTGTACACATAATACAGTACCCTTAGACCAATTTAGACCACAAGGATCTATCGAATACTTTTGTCGACGTCTCGGTTCTGCCAACAGCGCCATGTTTTGCACCCACGTGTTCAATACCGGAAATAGACGGCGCTGTCAATATTTAAATACCCGGGAATAACAAATCTTGTCCTAACAAGTTTTCTCGAATTCACAACAAGAGTTCATGCAGTATTCACGATAGCTACATAACATGGGTTCATTTTCGTGTATAGCACTTTTAACACTTGATTAGTAATTAATCAGATACATAACGTTTTATATGTTGATTGAAAATTATTTCAGACACATGCTAGCGTAGTTTTGATTCTGATCACTAGGTGTCTTAATGCATTTTTAACCAATGACGTCTGTACTTACATATCGGTTGGCCAATTGTATTGGTTTTTACATAAACCTTGCGTTAAACGGGCAAATTTGAAATCGCTTGCTCAGAGAAGGATCTTGATGAGGAGTGCACACAAATTGAACAATCTAATACACTTTACCGCCGTTACTACATGTTTTCTTGAGTAGTACAATTACTTGTTGAGTGTTTGAAAATGACGAGCAGAAAAGAAGATACTCGGGGGAAGGAACCGATACCAGATATTGTGGTTGATCCTTCCACAAAGAAAAAGTACAGGAAAGGAAAGTTCCTGGGCAAGGTACGACATGCTCTGTCGCGGTGCATGTACGAACATGTTCAAGTTGTAACGTTTTGTAAATAATTAAACCCATGGTAGAATTTCGTTCGTCTCATTATGATTGTATAGACAGTTCAAACTATTTAATGCATGTTTTAAAATCGTAAAGAAAATTGGAAGTGTATACTATCAAGATGTTTGAATTGTGGTGACGTCTCTGATCTCATTCTCAAGTCATGATTGTAAAAACTTCAAATAAGTTGAAACATTTAAATCTACAGAACAGTTAAAGAAGAATGAGTGAAATAGGAATTCTTTATTTAATATAATATTTGCATGACAATGAAGTATAGGCCTATCCAATCGGTTATTTTTCTAAAGTAATCAGTTAAAAAGCGGTTACTTTAATTGAGGCATACAAATATTCAAATTTCCACCTAAATTTAGAGCTTGACCATCTAAGAATCAAAGTCCATTAAGACAGTTTAAAACTTAGAAACTAATCATTTAGTTTAGGAACAATCTGGATTTCATTGATTAGTTTCATGTAGTTAAATTCATTTAGTTTAAAACTTGATGTTAGAAGAATTAAGTTAGAAAGCTTAGTGAGCTACTACTTCCAGGGTATTAGCATTGGGCATTGTTGGTGCCCATATCCCAGGCTAATCCCGTGCTTGTCACGTCTGGGTTTGAACTGTGCATCAGTCTTGGCTTCTACCACAAATTGTGGGAGCATATTCCAATTTTCCAGTTACACTTACAGTTGAGAAATGTCTTTGTCTTGCCTGCAGTCTTTTATAGGTTTTGACCAGATCTCCTGGTTGACGCCGGCAATAGAATGAGTGCAGTTGTTTTATTTGTTGTTCATACATTCCAAGCAAACAAGGAACCATTTCTGAACCAGTTGGCACATGTCATACTGGTTCATAATTGGTACCGCTCCACCAGTACATGTTTTCAGGTGCATTCACATGAATACACGTGTTCTGCCTGTTGGCACGAGTTTTGAACGAGTTTGACACAAGTCGTACTGGGTCAGAACTGGTAAGGTTTCACTGGTACGTGTCATCACGTGAAAAACTCGAGTGATTTCACAGTAAACATGTGTCAACACACCAAACTTGTTCACAGAATCCGGTGAATTCACATATGGAAACACGTGAATTGAGCCAGTTGAATTCGTGAATTCACTTACAGAACATGTGAAATCACGGGTCGTTGTTAGCTTTGCGATACTCATAATTAGTCTTGGTTGCTATCCGCTACACTTTTTCAATATCTTGCCAGGTATATACACACTCCATGCTTGCAAGCACAATTCGAAGTGTGTAATGAATGGTAGTGTCATGACTAATGAGTGAGTTTTTGGTCATATGTTTATGTTTTGAGTCAGCTATGAATCTTACCATGCATATGCACACAATATGTTAATTGTCAAATTGATGTTTGTCAATGCAGGGTGGCTTTGCAAGATGCTACGAATTAACAGACATGGAGACAAACGAGATCTTTGCTGGCAAGATTGTCTCCAAATCACTGCTGACAAAACCACACCAGAGGGACAAGGTTAGCTAATAAATTGGTTGATGATGCCAACCGGTTTCTTCGGTCTTCATTTATAAATGTTTGTACAATTTTTTTCTTCAAGTTTGTTGGTTTGGAAAGTTAAATTTTTAAACTCTCCTAATAACATCAATACTCAAAATGTAAATTAGATGCATATTTTTTTCTTGTGAAACATTTGAGGTAACTCTAATGACTGTGCACTCTTTCTGTGAGAAAATACTTGTCTCGGTTCAATGTAGGTGAACGTATGACAACATTTGAGTTTGACATTGTAGATGTCCCAGGAAATTGATATTCATCGCAAAGTGAGTCACCGTCACATTGTCGGATTCCATGGCTTCTTTGAAGACAATGACAATGTATACATTCTGCTGGAGCTGTGCAGGCGCAGGGTAAGTGTCCTTTTTCAATACACTGCTATGATGGCTTGAGCAGGATATATGTTCTATGTTAGAAGTGTCTAACTTATCTGTTGTGTTATCCCGGTTAAAAGCAAACTGATGGGCAAATGTGTATTCTCATTACTTTTTCTGTGTATGTTGATGTGACTATTGTTTCTTTCAGTCATTGATGGAGCTGCACAAACGGCGACGAGCCATCACCGAGCCCGAGTGTCGCTACTTTGTCCGCCAGGTGGTGCTTGCATGCGACTATTTACACAAGAACAACATCATCCACCGAGATTTGAAGCTCGGAAATCTATTCCTCAACGACGATATGGAAATAAAAATTGGTGACTTTGGCCTCGCCACCCGAGTGTCATTCAACGGCGAAAGGAAGAGGTATGAATATATCCGCTGGTCAACCAGTTTGTCTAGTGTTGATTGGGTCTACAGACAGACAGGAGTTAACTAAACCATGGCTAAATGCTGCTGTTCGTTCCCAGAGATTGCTGGTTCAAAATGCAGCTCTTCTGCTTATGTTAAACGTATAATGTTTAATGATTAGTATAAAAATCAAGTACAACTAACTAAGTCAATCGTAACAATGAATACATGTGACCTCATTCTAGATGGCCCATTGACATGAATATATATAATAAAAATTATAAAATATATTGTGTAATGCTAGATTAATTAAGATTATAATACTGTTCTATCAAAACCATCCCATTACTTTAGTAGTGCATGTTTGGAGCAAACATGTGATTGATATGATAGTTACTTCTTGCAGTAAATCTTGTAACAGCTGACGGGGAAAAACTATTAATTCAAGTCAGTGCTTACAACAAGTACTTTCCATAAGACACCATTGGTTTAATTTCGTGAAACATGTTTGCAGGACGATGTGTGGCACGCCCAACTACATTGCCCCTGAGGTGCTGGCAAAGAAGGGACACAGCTTTGAGGTCGACTCATGGTCACTTGGCTGCATTGTGTAAGTTTAACATGCCTGTATGAATCTCGCATTTTGTGTATGTGATATTTAATTAAGTATACCATGGATATTAGCATTCCTTTCTCCACAATATGTAAGATTAGTTGGGTTAACTTAGTATTTTTCATATATTTTGAATGAATCTTATTGGTTAATAATTCTATCCAACATTCACTTCAACGTGGGATTCATGTTACATATGAGCATCAACAATTTCAAATAATTATTTAAGTCTTTGTTGTTTAGTAAGCTTCTTCTCCTTGTGTAGTAAGTGTTGGGTCAGTGATATTCATCAGTGTAGTCTCCAGGACTGACATAATTCCTCCTGTCACAGCTACACGCTGCTGCTTGGCAAGCCACCGTTTGAGACGTCCTGTCTCAAAGACACATACACGCGCATCAAGATGAACGAGTACCACCTTCCATCGACGCGTGTGTCGCCCTCGGCCCGGTGTCTCATTAAACGTCTCCTACAGGCGACCCCTGCATCACGACCCAACATGACACAGATCCTTGAACACGACTTCCTTACATCAGGTTAGTGGCTAGATGTAGATTTAACTGATCATTTCTTTAGCAGTTACTCATGAAACTAGGCATAAAAAATGTCAAAACTCTTGATTAACAATTTAGATATGTCCAACTTCATATTGTGGGTTGATGCAATGTTAATGTACAGTTATGATATACATTTAATATACCAGTAAACATGTGCCACATCCAGGTACAAAGAGGATAAGTTACTGAGGTGTAAATTATACCTGATGCTGTCAACATGTATAATTTACATGTATAATTTTGTTATATTAATTTCAGCCACATCAAACGTTGTGTAATTAAAGGGATACTCCAGTCAGTGAGAGATTCACAGCATTTACTTACATTTGTATAATATTTTGGTTGTGCATAGTAATTTTGCACAAAGATCATTAATAAACAATTAATTATAGTTGTACCAGAAACACTCCATGTTGAATTCAGGGCGCTGCCATCTTGAGACTTATGCGCCAGTGACGTAAACCGCTTACATCACTGGCGGCATGCACGTTCGAACATCCTATGTCTGCCCAATTGTAATAATGTATCCAGTTGTTTATGTCATTATCACAATTATTAGTGAAGATTCCGACAATCCTTGCCTTTTTCAACAATGCACCAGTGACATCAACGATTTAACTTACTTCACTGGCGCGTAAGTCTCAAGATGGCAGCGCCCTGAATCTAAGACAGCATGTTTTGATACTATTAAGCTAATTGTTTATTAATGATTTTAGTGCACAATTACTAGGCACAATCAATATAATATACATACGTAAGTTAATACTGTGAACCTCTCACTGACTGGAGTATATGTTACACATTTCAGTATGAATTTGATGTATGAATTGGTCAAAGAATAAATTGTTACAGTTTTGTCAACCATTATAAATTATGTTTGTCCTATGATGTGAATGGTGTGTTGATTGTAGGTTTTCTGCCGGCGGGTCTTCCCACTAGTTGCCTCACGATGGCGCCACGCTTCGACATGCTCAAACAGGCCGATACATCCAGGAAGCCACTGCTTGAGCTGAATGGTATGTCATATCCTCTTGTTGCTTGATGCAAAATTTGTGCAACCATTTCCTTAATTCAATTATTTGCTTACTCACAAGTTTTTTATTTTATCCTTTGCAGTTGTAAAAACTAATAAACTGGATGAACAGAATGGAATAAAATAGTTTTTCTAACGTATGTTTGCAAAATAATTTTATTTACATGAAGAGGGTATAGCATAATCCTTTAAAAATATGACATTCTTAGTGAAAGAATCCAAGTCATGATGATGATGGTACTTATCGACTTGTCTGTGTAGAGATGACATCATCCCGGATGCCATCAGCCGTGAAGAAGGACCAGGTAGATGCCAAGTCTGACATGGCCGCAGCTCGACCAGACTTGAAGAGAGCTGACAGTGAGTAGCACTCATCCTCTAACACCTTCAGTCACTCATCAATCAATGTCATTTTCTGGCATAAGCAAATAGTCTGAAGATAATTAAGTCATAATAGCATTGGGTGAAGGGTGTATTTATGTTGTCATTTATCTACATTACTAAACCTACAATGATCTCTCTGTGAAGTATGGACCTATGTCTCTTAGTTTTGCAAATATGTTTTACTGATCCCCTGGGGTAGTTCATAGATTTACATTTTTTCGAAGTTTATCCAGTGGGGATCTTGGGGGGTCACAATTTAACGTTTTTGAAGCTTAGCACAAACAACTGTTTTTCTTTCCAGGCTGTGCTGAGTAACTCAGATAGCTTGTTGATTGACACAATTTGTTGCATGACATTGTTAGTTTCCTCTAGGTCACACCCAACTAATAGATGTGAGTATGGTCACTTATTTCAAACCTGTGTATGTTTGCAGGTAGTGAGCCAACAGACTACTACCTCTCTGACATCTACTCCCAGCTCACCACGGTCAATGATGCACGACCATCAGAGCGACCTGCCATATCTGATGGTAGGTAATATCTAGTATAAATTAGAATTATTAAGTGATCAGTTTGGTATTTTCAAAAGTGCAATGGGTTTCTTATCAGAAATGTATGAATTCTGGAAAGAACACCGTTTCAACAGTACCCATTTCTATGTTTTTCCCAAAGTCAGAATGGCAACAAATGCTGAATTTTTTTATTGCAAATTTGTTACTGGTATACATCACTTATATAAATGAAACAAATTAAAAACATTGTATATCTACGTCTTTGTCAAACTGCGATATAGTTTATCTAGTATCAGGGAAATGTGTTGTTGATTGGTTCAGAAGGATATATCATGGGTTTTTCTGTAAACAAAATGCCAGGTGGTGTCTGTTGTGTTTTAAGAATGCATTTATTCTAACTTGTGGACAACCTTTTACAGGTATGTTTTTGTATACATAAGATACCAACGTGTGGCTGAACAAGTGTTTGGTCTGAAATTTCAGAAACAGTGTTTACCTTGTTTTGCTCTGAAACTTTTTATATATAACAATATATCATCATGGTGTATCATCTAGATGACATTGAGGACCCGGCCAGCATGCCCGTCTACTGGGTGAGCAAGTGGGTTGACTACTCGGACAAGTACGGTCTCGGCTACCAGCTGTGTGATAACAGTGTAGGCGTGCTCTTCAACGACACCACACGACTGCTGCTTACACGCAACGGAGAGTACGTACCCTTCTCCTGACTGCTCTAGGCTTTCCAGTTGTTATATGTTATGAGAACTTTTATTGGAAAACAATGTGTTTATTTCAAGTGTTCTGTTATGCTAATGATCCATAAAGCTTAATGGTAACACTAAATGGTAAATTTCCACGTATCTGGGAGCAAAGTTATGAGAACTTTTATTGGAAAACAATGTGTTTATTTCAAGTGTTCTGTTATGCTAATGATCCATAAAGCTTAATGGTAACACTAAATGGTAAATTTCCACGTATCTGGGAGCAAAGTTTCTCATAAGAATGAATGTAGTTTGTGACATAAGTGTTCTACCTTGTGTGATGCTGGGGTCACACTGACTGGTGAGTAAAAATGCAGTTAGATGTTATAATAAGTGGTCAGCCTTTGAGAATAAAGTGTCCATTTCATATTTCACAGCTAGGCAGCAGTAGCCACAGCCATTTGTTAGCGCTGGGTGATGGAGATGTCTTGTTGCAGTAACATCCAGTACATTGAACGGGACGGCTCCGAACACTTCCACTCACTGAAGATCTTCCCAGAGACTCTCACCAAGAAGATCACACTGCTGAAATACTTCCGCAACTACATGAGCGAGCACCTGCTCAAGGTATGGTCTGTCACTGCCAGTAGGTGGGCATGACTCAATCGGTGGCTGCTGTCCATTGCAATATCACGACTGTCTGAATAGTCAGTTACTAATATGGTTAACAAGGTTACAATTTTGTTTTATCATGACATTCCAATTTTGTTTAAGTGAGTTGCAATAATTTGTATGTGATTTTGCAATGATCCAAAAGTGTAAATCGCAGTACATGTGATGCAAGACCAAGCAGTACGAACACAATTGAAAATGGTGATGAATTCTCATTTTTGTCAATGTTGTCTGTATACATTTTGACTAGGCGAAATATTCAAGTATATGTAATTTACTTTCCTGATTACATAAATTAATTAAATTTGGTACCTTTTATGGTTGAAATGGATGACACATGTGAATCTAGTGGCAATCTGATTCTATGCCAAACACTTGACTAAGATGTTTTACCATTTGGTAGCCTGCCATTGTTGATGTGTATTGTGTGTGTTCAGGCTGGAGCGAATGTGGTGCCGCGGGATGGAGAAGAGATGACACGACTTCCGTTCCTACGTACCTGGTTCCGCACCCGCAGTGCCATGGTGCTCCACCTCAGCAATGGGACATTGCAGGTAGGGCACGTCTAGCATCATGTCAGTTCAATCCCAACACTGTGGCCTATACTTCATTGCACTGATGCAGTCTTGTGCGAAATGTACACGGTTCCGGTACATGAATGAAGTTGAAAGTTAAAATTGATCTTATAGGTAAATTTGGAATAACTTGCAGGTAATGCGAAGGGAATTTTAGACAAAATGCATGTTGCACTTTCAAGGATGGTTGATCATTTTACATAAAAAACAAATTATTTATCTGGGTTTTGAAGTGTAGTCTTTACATGAACATTTTGTTTTCAAGACATAAAAACGCCTGTTACTGTAATTAATAGTGGTGAGATGGATTGCTACAACAATAATGTTCTCTGTTACAGATCAACTTCTTCCAGGACCACACTAAGATTATCGTCTGCCCATTGATGGGAGCCGTCACATATATCGACGAGAAGCGAGACTTCCGCACGTACCGCCTCAAGCTCATTGAGAAGTATGGCTGCTCGAAGGAGCTGGCCAGTCGCCTGCGCTACGCACGCACCATGGTGGAGCGTTTGACCAGCTCCAAGTCGGGGTCCGGCCGCGTCAAGTCTGCCGCTCCAGCCACTACGTCATAAGAACAGATGCTGCTTCGCTGGCTTTCTCTGGACTGTGATGACTAGAGGTCTGGTGGCCTCTAGGTGGACACCTCACCCACACCTGTCCCACACCTGTCCCAGGAGGCGACTTGTGAACCAGTTGAATGGGTTGAGATCGAACAGATTCGTGTGGTTGGAGTGAAGTGGTGATGGAATCCGACCGCAGACATTACCATGATCAGCCTGCAGCTGTGTGTTGCAGAGACATTTCTTTCATCCGTGTTGTTTCGTGTGGGTGACTGCGACATAAGACTTGGCGTTTTGTACATATCAGTGGCGTTCACTCTCAGATATGACAATGTGTATTACCAGCTGCATTTGCTAGCTACTTCGCCGATACAGTAAGCAATGTGCGTGTATGCGGTTCCGGTGCATGAATGTGCGAGCTTGTGATGGACAATAAGTGATGATTCAAGTGGAAACAGGTGTTGATGTGTTCACATAACATTGTGATCTCCCACAACACTGGTGGCTCTGCCCCCAACTACAAAAGCAGTTTTGAAACACATGCAACTGGGAACAGCTGCGAGTTGGGCTAAGTGTACAAACTGTAATCAGTGAACACAGCTTCCTGCATGCATGCTGAGGTGTAAATAATCATCTTGCTGTGTGTATTTATCGTGGATTTTATCTGCTGGTTCCTACTTTTGCAGCAGGTGTTTCATCCCGTGGCTATTGATGCAATCAAGTTTCGCTTTGAATCACCTAAACATCAGTAACCAGTTCACACAGTGCTAAATTGAATTGGTTGTGTTTAGAAAACTGCATTAGCATTTTGACACTACACTACAGAAGTGTGAAAATACAAGTGGGACAATTGGCAGTTGCATCACACACATTTGTGCCTATTATATACATATATCTATATTTTAATCCCGACTCGATTTTAAATTGCCAGAGAGTCGGTATTTTCAAATGAACCCGAGTGGTCTATCCACTGCTTTGGTTGCATGCGAGGCATGTTTCTTCTGTAAAATAGCTCCTGTGTATGCATCCTCTTATCAGGCAGTCCAAGATACCGTCATGTCTTATATTTTTGTAGAAATACCGCACTCATGAATTGCCGATGCACGCATCGTGTATTTTGATTCTTTCGGGAATTTTTACATACTTGGTGGTAGTAGGGGTTTTTGCCTCGAACAGAAGCACAGTTTTGTTGTAAGAATGGGTGTGGATGCCAGTGCTGCATGTCAACTTGTTGTCGTGTGGCTGATCGACTATCTTTTCTACTACATCATGCATCTTTAGTTTTATATAATTTTATGTAAATAACAGACACTGTGACAAAGCTTCCGAGTTTTGTAATCATATTGAAGTGCATCATTCGAAGTAAATTTTATCTAAAATGCTATGCAAAGTGCACATTTTTGTGAGATTTTCTAGTGTTGATGTACATATGCTATAGCAATAAAATTCATCATGTCTTGTTGAAAAAGTATCTTATGTTTTTAGTTAAATTGCCCGGTCCACATAAACTAATGAGAAGTCTATGTGGCACATTGTATGCTCCATGTTTGGTTAGTACACAGTCTGTGACAGATGGTTTAATCCTGGAACTTGTCAACTGGTAGATCCACCCCCATGAGCCAGCATGTCGCTGCCATTTACATCGGTCCTGATACACCCTGGCATATCACATTATCAAAACACTTGCTGTTTTAGTTTTGCGATAATACACGTTTTATATCCCAGTATCTATCATACCCCAGTATATGTATTATATACCTATATATAATATATACAGTCACGACTGCATCAGTCATGGGAACAGTGCAAATACTGGTCCCAATATGAAGACATGACTGGTGGGAATCCCAATATAATGACTCATTCATGTCCTAAACATTGCCTGTAACACGAGCAGTGTGTTGCTGAAATCACCAAATATTTTATCAGATAACCAGATGTCGACCAACACTGCTTGTGGGCAGTAGCTGATGTTAAGATGAGTTTTTGAAATAGATGTGCCATGGGTACTGTAGGGTGGTATGATGTCATCAGCCATAGCAACACTTGACATGCCAGGATGGTACTGTCCGACAATTGGCACATTTATCTTAAATACAGTAAAGCAACACTTGAAGAAACAAGACAATTCAAACAATAGTTACTGGTATACACTTGCACAAGACCATTCTACCTGGAGAGGACGTCTGTAGGTAGAACCAAGCGAGAGGGAAAGCGGGGGAGGGAGAGATTATCTTAAACCTAGATAACTGCTTGCATTATGTTCTGATAAGTATTAATAGAAAAACAAGCAAGATGAAGTACAGTATGACCTTTTAGAAAACTGTTTAGTATTCTCGCTACTGTTCACATGACATTGTATTCTACAAATAAGCACATTTTATTGCAAATAATCTCTGTATACCACCTTAAAATGTAACTTATTGTGTTTCATATACATTTAATTTAATATAAAAAAAATTGTAAATATTGGAGATTCAATGGGTTGTATTCGTATCACAACATGCATCGACTACTGTGTGTTTGTATTCATATCACGCAACAAAATTATCTTGCACATGAGATCACATCATAAATAAATTATGTAAAGACTATCTCATAAATACCACACATGAATTGTTCATTCTGATGTAAAACAGTGTCATTTGTCAACCAACAAACATGGATTGTGCCTTTTGCACGATCCTGTTCAATTGTTTGGCAGATTATCCAGTGTGTGGTCATATCACTGTACATTTAAAAACATGGATTAATCCTTTGGCATCGTCACTTCATCACAACTTAATGGAACGTATCCCTTGTAGAAGGTGTACATGATCATGTCACTATCAGGAATTTCCCTGCCAAATATGTGGATTGGAGGTTTGGTTAATGGCACGGTTACAAAACCATGGGTCATGTGATGATATCACACAGACATCTTTTGTTCCTGGTTTCCCCATGGTTCACGTCCACGGCAGGAAGTTTGAGAATGCAGCAACGCCGACAAAGAAATACAACGGGAAATACACAGAGATGAGTGTAACCGTCCAACTGGAGCCGTCCCAGATTTGCATATCCTCAAAACTGCTTCCTGGTTTGTCAGGCCTTTTGCTCCACTGGTCTGACAAATCAATGTCGTGGTCTTCTCCACGTTGCATTGTGGGAATGTTGTCTTGTGTGGTGTGGTCTGGAGCTCCGACAGTCGCAATGTACCAGTAGATCACAGGGCTGGATGACGCGATGAATCTGGTCACCACCTAGGAACACACAGACACTTTAGCTGGATGTAACGGTGCTTTGATGGTGAAATGTCTGAATGAATGTTGAAGGGAATGGTCATTCATCGTATAGCGGGTTTGTTTAGACTACCGGTACGATATTACCAGACCTTGCCTTTTGTGGGAAGACAAAATGTTCAACAGAATGTTTACATGGGAATGGCAAAATATTATAATAAAACAGCATTCTGCAGTTTGGAAAGAAAATTGAAATGATTAGGAGTAATAAATTGAAGGTAATAAAATAATAATTACCGGACCATATTTGTCTGAATTATCAGACTTAAACTTTGTATTTTCTGTTTCTGCACAGAAACAGAAAATGGATGACCACCTGTCTGGGGTGACTGCTTTCTCGGTTCCACTTGACCATCTTTTCACTGATAATTGACCTGTCTTGAGAGACTGTGTGTCTTGAGAGACCACGATTGTGTGCTCAAAATAGGTTCTACTTCAGACTGCATCTGATACATTTCATAACCAGTAAACTGCTTAGTACAGTGTATAATAATTGCTATATAAAAAGCTACGTTTTTATCATCAATGAAATGTCAATTAATTGACACATCACATAACCTGGTAGTTATCTTTACCATCTTATTACTTGCAATTTTAAATCATATTACACTGATAAATAAATGATAACCTACCTGAACATGCATAAACAGAAGTGCAAACAAGAGAAGTGCCACCATGTGTACAATGTACACATATGCTCTACCGCAGAGGAAGCCTGTTTTGTCTGTGTCAGGTGTGTCGGTCTTCTTCCGGTACTCAAGTGTGGTATTAGCGGGTGACAACAGCCCAAGTGTTAGGCTATGGAGGAGGTTATTGGCAATGTAGTACCAGGCCGCAGACATGCACAGGATAGCCATCGGGGCAGCTAGGAGGAAGTTAGGGATCTGTTTCCACTGGTAGTACCGCAGGAAACCCACATCCCAATGTTTGTCTTGGATGTAGGAGTATGACATTGGTACCACTGATGAACACCAGGGGGACGGTCCCATGTGTGGCATCTTGTAGCCCTGCTTGTTGCCGTAGTTGAGAACAACACGATCAATTTCCTCAGGTCTTGCCCTCGGGTTGCAAAATACAATGTACGAATAAAATTGGTATAACAAAAACGGTGCAACACAGATCACCACACACAGTATGGTGCGGTAAGCTGATGATGCCACAGTCGACAGTGTTGCTTTGGCGGCCTGCATCTTATCAATACATCCCCCGTCTAGTCTGCACTTTTTGGCAGCTGCTGTCACACAATCATGAAGTGTCAGGTAAAGTATAAAACCGCAGTTGATGACGCCGTTTGAGCGACAGAATGCACTTAATCCAAAACACACCGATGCCTTGACGAAGCAGCGGGCTTCACACATGAACATGCCTAAGAACGTGAGGAGGGCAAACAGCGACTCCGAGTACGGGGCCATGAAGAAAACACTCGCTGGATTCACGCAGTAGAGCTGTGTCACACGGTATGCCATGACATCATCTCCAAGAACGGCAATGCTCAATTTGTATAGGACACGAACGGACAGCAAGAAACAACACAGGTTGACAGCAACGGCAGACATGAGTAATGTGTTTGCATAAGTGAAGAAGAACTGTAGCGGTAGACACACTGTGTTGGCAGTGACACGCACGAGCAGTGGAAACAGAGGCAGGAATGCAAGATTGTTCTCGTATGTGTAGCCATGCTCAGCGATGTGGATAAAGTACACGCCGTCCCACCGTCGAAGTCCCCCAAACACTAGTTCCACAATGTAGTCAGGAATTCCCCTGCGAGGCTGCGAGGGTGGAGGATTGAAGACTTTTGCATCGTGATCCGGTATCAAGACGTTGAAAAATACCTGCAGACAAATCATCACTTGATTAGTTACAGGAAAAGGTTTCTGAAAATTGTCTAACATAAATTAAATTATAAGCAGACCAAAGGCCACTTACATTCGCATGAGTACTAACAGGTAGAAGTCAGACATGGGGTCAAATACATTGATATGTATTTAAATACAAATATTTTTGATGATTACATGTACAATATGAAAGTGGTGCAGGTTAAAAAATGATTAAAAATAAACTGGTTTTGTTATCTTTCTGGACTATCAATGCTGTTGATTGTCACAGCTTTCTGTGGAGTACCACATAGCTTTATGCAGGCACCTGTCCACCCGTCATTTGGACAAGTAGAAATATGGGTGGATGGGTGGTGGTCACTGGTGGACAGGTAAAAAATGAAGGAGCAAAAAAGGGTCTTCCAAAACCAAAGATATTGTCAGTTATGCCTTAGAAGTGAGTGTAAATGGTGTCACATGTGTTTGTAGTCCATTTCAGGTGATCAAACACATTTTAAAGTTTCTAAACTGGCTTAACAGTTAACATCCATGTGTCCACCAAAACATGTGTGACTGGCAATAATTTGGTCTTGCATAAAGCCCTGGAGTACAGTGGATACTGCGTACAATCTGTGCTTAATTTCTTGTAACATAGTTCTTAGCCTAAGCTCAGCTAAGCGGGCTAAGCATATCTAGCCTAGGTATTCGCATATCTAAGGCTAAGGCGCCTATCTTGTCAGTACGGTTATCTTCTCAGCTGTCGTGACTCTGAGAATCAATCTAAGTTTTGTGATTTGTATCGATTTTATTCAATATAAAATGTAAACATTGTACAAATATACATAAATTACATACAAGGATGACTCAAAAACTGATTCTGATTTGTTATAGTGCAAAACCCCTACTGGGGCATTACACACTAGTATGGGTGGTTGGTTTCAGGACGGCTGGCTTCATGTTATCTGGAAGTGGAATAAGAGTATTTGTGCTTGGGAATATGGGATATGGGGAAAAGTACAAGTCAGTGATGGGGGAGGGTAGGGGTGTGGTAGGGACGGTGTGTGAAGGGGGACAGGGGTGGTGGTGTGTATTGCTTATTAATTTGGAGGTGCCTGAAGGGTGCAGTTTTCAGGTTAATGTCCTGCAATGCACCCTTGAAGGCGTCGAGACTGTTGTGGGCAAATACATTGGAAGGAAGTCTGATCCCCTGGGCTATTGTTCGGGGAAAGAAGCTGTATTTGTAGTAGTTGTGGGAACTTGATATTTGTCTGCATTTTGTTTGGCTGTGTCCGGGCATAAGGTATTGTTTGGGATTGATGTCTAGACTTAGTCTAAGACTAACAGACAAGCACTTATTTCCACTGTGGTCCTTTGACAGTTCTGTCATCACTCCAACATCTCAATGACACACAGCAGTCATCGATCTTGTTAATTCACAATTAATTAACGCCATTTTAACAGTGTATATGATCCGGAATATGATTTACTGAGTGAATATGATTATCATTATGAACTTAATTATTATCGCACGTGATTTTCTTGACTCGGCCCGCTCGATTTAATCCTGCTGGCCTCCATACAATGATGAACAGAATACTGATCTCATATGACTGATGCAACAAAAGCGGTACTGGTTAAATTACCTGCATTAAAAGCAAGAATATTCGTGAAGAAAGAGCCACTTGACAAATTCTGTCAACATTGAAGACCGGCGCCATGTTTATTGATTGCGACGGATTGCGACAACGTCCTCTATATATATTCCGACAGATGGCGGCACCTTCGATACAACCGACGCTACCGAGGCTTGAGACGAGTGGAATGGGCTTTGCGTTATTTTGGCGCGACTCAAACGTTAGTTGGCCCTTTGACCGATATAACTGTAACTGTGCTAACGATTAGTGGATGCACTTACCCAACATTCCAAATAGCAACAATTAAGAGGATTCGAAATCTTATTATCTTGATAGAGAGTCGATCCGACACTCTACGCTCACTGTGCCACCGCGCCCCACCCTCAAAACCCTACATTTACTACCCACTAGGCGATACCTGACATTCCGTCGAGTAGGGCATGCCTGTCTTCTGGCTGTGACTGTCGAACACAAAAAAGTTATATGACGTGGAATTGTTGACCAGGATATTGTGCCTGCACTAGGCCTATAGACTCGATCCTTATAATATCCGCGCTGACTTCATGTGCCCCCAGACATTTGGCACGTGTCTCTGGTTAGGCGAGCCTCGGGGAGTGGTGCATTTTGATGTTTTGTTGTACATGTTATTATTTTGGCGGGCCTCAAAGAGATGGATTTGAAGATTTTTTTTAATCTTTGGGATTGGTAAAATACCAATCCTGAGGATTTAAAAAGCCTCAGTGGGAATGCAACTGGATTTGTTTGCTCCCTTAGACCATCCTCTATGCCATGAATACTCCACAGAACTATTAATGCAAAAGCACGCCTAATGTTTTTACTTTTCGCATAGGTCAGAACCAGGGGGGCTTGAGATATAGGATTAGCCCCCGATATATTTAGGGAAGGGATGCCTGTTTTCGTGTAAGCGTGGAGTAGGAAGTATACTCTGATAAATAACGAACGTCGAGGAAAACGTCATCATCAAGCCATCGTCCCCGGTGTCATAAACCAAACAGAGGTAGTCGTCACGGTCACGGGTGTGGACTATTCAGCACTGAAGCACGATCGATCCTGGTTCGAAGCTGCACTTTTTCAGTGTGTTTTTTACTAGCGTCCTGTCTTGATTTGATATACCGATTCAACCGTACGTAAACCGGAATTTGGGGTAATTTGAATGCACAAAGTGCAATAAATTTATATGTCAGTGTTGAGGCATATGTATATATGTACTTGTTCGCTGGGTCACTTGACAACTACACTTTCTAGTGGCTGCAAACGAACAGAGACAGCGCTCCGTAGAACTGCACCTAATACCCTGTACAACAATTATTTGGTTCATTTGGAAAACCGTTCCTGCTGTTTTACTGAAAATGCCACAGTACATTAAACAACATGTTGTTAGTACGAATGGAAGGTGAAGTTAGCTGCTGAATTCCCGTGCCTCATTTAAATTAAAAAAAACACTGTTATCTGGGGTAGGCCTAATTCAAGTTGTTTTGTGTGTGTGTGATGGAGCACCGATGTTGGAAGCCGCTTTTCTGACAGAGTAGACACGGTGACGGAGCCGGGGGAGCATTGGAGCCATATAGCCCCCTCCAATCCCGGAAAATTGGGATGATGGGGAACGGAGGACCAATAACTGGCTGCCTGATTCATAGAGTCACACAGTACAGAGGGTATAAGGATGCCTGTGCATGACTTTCCTTCCCAGTCCTACACTTTCGCAAAGAAATTGTGCAAATAGGAAAAAATTAGGAATTCTCCACTTCTGTCGCTGGCTGCAGCCCAAGAAGTGACAAGGCAACGAAAGTGTCATCATTCTCAATGTCCGTGATGGTTATATAATGGCTATCTAGTATTCAAAATGGCACTGGCCTGGTCACTAGACTAGGGACAAACCGCATTTTGTTGTTGTTCTTTTCTTGGCATCCTTGTCGTGAAGGGTGAGTTGACCAAGATGTCTGCTTCCATTGTGTTTGCTTATTCCTCTCACGTCTCTTACTACGGTCTATCAGCAGTCTCCAATTCCTTATGTCTGTTGCTTTTTACCCCTTTCTTCTCCCACTCTTTCTAGGTCTCTTTTTTATGCAATCCCCATCGCAATTTCGGTCTTCCTCGCCTCCTTTTCCCTTCACTTTCTGGGCGTCTGCTCTCTGCCAGTTTCCATCTCCCATTCTTTCCACATAACCGGCCCATGCCGATCAACCTACTCCTCGCTAATTTCTTGTTAAAACTTTCCTTTACTCCAACCTTCACTTTCACTTCTCCCATTCTTCTCTTACCAACTCTCTTAACTCCCACGATTCTTCTTACCAGGTTGCTTTTCGAAAACCTGGACCTTCTGTTGTTTCTCTGTTAGTGCCATCATCTCTAGTGCTTCACACGAGCTGAGCACATTTCATTTAGGTTTATGTGATACGCGTCTTCGAATTTCCCCCAAGCGTTTACCTCTGCTGTAATCCTCATAACCAAAGCCAGTTATCTAGTCGATTTTGCACTGGGTAATTGAAATTGCATATAGTTTATTTATAAATTGTGATAAGCAGCAACGATACATGTTGTCAAGCTACTGGTTGAAGGCCAACGCCATCATCATCGGTGTTAAGGTAGGAATGTTTAATTATTGTTTCATCGGACTGACTTCATGTTGGTCTTTGTGATGGTCTTTGTCAGTAGGTTTGGGAGATGTAGCGTGATGAATGTGGTGGCCGGCTATAGGCGGATATTATGCAAGGGATATGTGTTCGTGTCTCTTTAATAATGTGTTTTTCTCTCTTTACAACTTTGACGCCTTCTGTAAATGGCTTTGCTGAATGCCAGCTACATTGGTAAATGAACTTGGTTGTCGTGTCGGTATTAATTTTAAGTGAGTTGGGTTTGAATTATATATATAAAATATATATATATATATATATATATATATATATATATATATATATATATATATATATATATATATATATATGCAAACAATGCGTGCATATGTATGTACATATGTATGTGTTCCGAACGACTCTGTAAGCAGATTCACAGGATATTTTAATTAACGTAATTACTTAAACGTAGAGCTATGTTTACACAGCGTTATTTACACGGATTAACTTAACGTATAGGTACTATTGTTATAGCATGAACAATTTCTTAGAAGGACACGAGTTGTTGCTAAAAATAATGATGTCACAGATGGGTTAATGTAGGGCCTACATTTGGCATCCTAAGTCAGTTAAACTTACTGCACGCGCGCGCGTGTATGAGCGCGTGCGCGTGCGTATATGCGTTTGCGTGTGCATATATGCCAAAGATGCCAATTGATATGTGTGTCTGGTTCGACTCTTCCAACATCCCAACTGCATCACACACTGATCGAGATCTCACGTGGACACGCACGCACGCACGCACCACGCACGCACGCACGCACGCACTCACTCACTCACATACACACGGGCGTGATGTGTTACAGCGTATAATGATCTATTCTACGTAGATCCTATAGATATGTTGTTATTGTTGCGCTTGCATAGTTAGAAGTTGACTAACGAATCGTTGAAGCCTATATTTGAACGCTATGCAATAAAAAATACAATTGTTTTTTTTAAAACACCTGCTGACGCTGTAGTATTTAATTTGGTTCCTCGTGTTTATCTCCTTGTCTTTCAACGTTCTCGATCTGAGTGTTGTTGACATATAGTTGTGTGTCGTTTTCCATCACCACTTTTTTTCGACTTGTTCATCTTCAGACCCCGATTGCCAATTTCATCAACTAATTCCTGTAGCATTTGTTGTAGTTCACGTGGTGTTTTAGCGCGAGTATGTCCTCAGCGAAGTGAAGATGACTAAGATATTCGCCGTCTATCTTCAAGCCTCTGTGTTTCCAAGTCAGTCGTCGGAATATACTTTCGAGTGCTGCCATAAACAGCTTGGGCGATATGGTATTTGCCTGTCGTACTCCTCTCCTGGTGTTGATCTTGTTGCATTCTTTGTGTAGGTGGACTGTCATCGAGCTGTTGGTGTAGATTTCCTTTAAGAGTTCGATTTACACATCTTCTATCTCTTGTTCTTGAAGCGAAGTCAGTACTGCTCGAGTTTGCAATGAGTCGAGGGTTTCTCGTAGTCGACGAATGCGACGCAGAGTGGAATATTATATTATATGTACTTCTCCTTCAGTTGGTTTACGACGTGGATGTGGTCTGTCGTTGAGTATCTGCTTCTGAATCCAGCTTGCTCTCGTGGCTGGATTTCGTCGAGTATCTAGCTCTTGGTCATCAACATTTTCATTTCCACCTCTATGTCCTGTTTAATGTTGCACATAACCATTTTGTGGTCACTTTCAATTTTGACTTGGTTGCCCAGATAGCATGCAAACGTTACATTAACGTTTGCATTTGGTTAGAACCGTTTGATTTTGGTTACCGTTAAATTTCTAACGTTCCCGAAACGTTAGTTTTCGGGGTTTTTTTTGGTTAGAAAGTAAACGTAGATCTACGTTAAATAAACGAGCAAAATAACGCAAAAAAACGTTCACATGTAAACGTTAAACCAACGTTTCTGCTAACGTTAAATGAACGTTAGATTAACGTTTCCATGCTATCTGGGTGATGACTTTTAGGTCTGTTGCGATGTCTGGCCTGTAGTCAATTTCGTTCTTCGTCACATCGTTTAGGCTTTTCCACGCCCGTCGCCTCCGTTCTTTCTTCTGGGACATGGTATTCATGATTTTGTACTTTTTTATGTTGCCAATTCTACCAAGGTGTCGCCTCTTTCGTTCCTCAGTTTGAGTCGGAATTTGCCCGTTGCCGTTTCCGTAGGGTCTGTTCTTTTCCACATTTGTGCATTGAAGTCTCCAATCACTATCGTATAGTGGTTTGGTTTCCCCAAAGTCTAATCGACGTCGTTGTAGAAGCAATTTATGTTTTCTTCTGAGTTTGATGTTTTGTTATGCACAGAACAAGTTCTGCTACTCTGGGCTGATGCTGTTTACCCTCACAATAATGATCTTTCAATGTCCTGTTTATGAGAAAGTTTAGTCCTGTTTGGCCGTTGTTTGCCTTGCTGCTACAGTAGGTGGCCGCTTTGTAAGGTAGTGAAACATTCCTCTCGTCTACTCACTTCTCCGATCTCAATTACATCCCATACCAACCTGGTTTCCCTAAGTTCTTCCTCGAGTTCTTGTATGTGTTCATCTCTTAGTATAGTTCTGACGTTGTAAGGCAGTCGCTATCTTTGCACGTAGTCTCAGTTGACCAGAGTCGCCTTCTTGGCCACGGACCCTTTCGGTGCCACTGGGGACTGGGGACTGGGGACTAGTTTGGGGGTCGTGGGTTTATAGTGCTTTGCATGCTGGTGTTGTTGGCGTACCCTTCTGCGCTGGCCAGTGAGGATTGCAAGGGTCAGACAATACAGGGTGAACGACATTGCCCAAATTTCGACACGGTGGCTGTATCAGTATGGAACCACCGACATGGCGGCACCGGGATTCGAACCCCGGTCCCTCTAGTCGAGAGTCCGGCAGCTCTAAACATTCGGCCACCGCGTCCTATACACACACGCACATGCATGCACGCACACACGCACGCACACACACGCACATAATATGCCGTATACGTAATATATATTACGCACGCATTACATGCATTTAGTTTTGTTACTAATTATTATGATATTCTGCTACGCACACTTTGTGTCGGTTTTGTCAAAATTAACACGATAGCGTGAACAGTGTGATTTGATAAAAAAAATATTTGAGCAGTGTTTTGCATAAATTGTTATGTTAACAAAGAATCAGTGCACGTTAGAATATATATCATACGTAAAACAAAACAATCTAGAGATGTATCAGCAGATAAAACAACCAAAGGGTCATTAAAGAAAGCTACTCAACCGTGTAATACGCCCGGGCGTCTATTGACTGTGTACGGTAGTACCGGTGGTAGCCAATGATTCTTGCTGATAGTTGATAGGCTGTTTATCCACGGGACATCCCCCCGCCTTTAACCGCCTTCGACCGGGAAGTCGAACGCGGAAGATTTCAATGGCTGCGGACACAGGTAGGTATTACGACGAACATGCATTTTAGTGTAACTTTAACGTTTCTCAGCGTTCGAAATGTTGTTATTCGTACAACCGACTGCGTATCCACGTGTCACCAAGATACTAGCTCGGTTAGGTTGTTGTGAAATGACGCGGGGCGCATGTGCCGTAAACATTGTATCGTAACTAGTTCGAGGCGCGTCGCAGACTCAGTCATGGCTCGTGTAGGCGTCACAACATGGACTCGGTGGTTATGATCGTAGGTAGACGTGGCGTCACAGTTCTGATTCCCATTGGTATTCTCGCTTGTGTATGTTCTAAGACGTACACATTTTAGCAAACAGGTTCTGGTACCGAGCTGCCAGGTAATTATAATCATCATGGGAACGCCCACTTAAACAGGCGTAAGGTTACGAGGTAGGTAGGGTTGTTCACACTTGTCACTGTGTAAATCAAAACAAATGGTTGAATGGTTGAATGAATCGATGACTACCAGATCATATGTATTTGAAGTCTAAATAATACAATTATTACCATAAGTATAGCCTAGACTTCTAAGTTGTGTGAAACTGGTATGTTTTGTCTAAGACTGAGTTTAAGTAACATATCTAACATTAATTTTATATATGATGTGTTTATACAGGGTTCATGATTCATGATAATGTAATGATGTCATAAGTCACATAACTAAAATTGGGTAAGTGGAACTGATAAATTATTGTTTTAAATGTATAGGTTAACTATCAGTGTAAAAGTACACAAAATTAAACAGAATAAATCGTTAATGTAAATGTTTACATGTATGTTGAGTACGGTTACACTACGCTACGGTAGAACCTTAATCAATTGATAATTAAATTAATGTCACCTTTTGAATTTGAAAGAAGTGATGTTAATAACAAGTTAATATCCTGTGCTTTCATGGCAGTGGAAATTATTTAAAACTATCCTAGGTGACCTTAATTGCAAAGTCACTGCATTAGTGAGATGACCATAAAAAGAGGTTTCACCATACTACAGTTGTCAGGGAATTACCAGATTCCAGTTCATCTTGTTTTTATTATTTATATAATTATTTACTATAACACTAGTTAAGCCAGCATTGTAGGGTATTGCAATAGCTTACCTTAAAATGATTTCATACAACATTCGTGTTGCTACATACTTTTTTAATTAAATTAAAAACAATTGATATATTTTATAAGTGGTTTCATATAATATTATTTAGTTATCCTGCCTGTTTTATAGCATATGTATGTATATATGGTTATTCTGGTGCATAGTGGCACTACCAGTGCCATTAACTAAGGCTTACTGTTTTATTCAGTCACAACCAAAATGGTAATATTCCAATCAATATCAGGATCATATAATGACATATCTTTGGGAAAAAAATTGTTTTCAGATACAATACATGCTAATTAATAGAAAGCAACACCAAAGATTGAACAGGTATGGCCAGACCTCGCCAATGTCTTTATATTGCTCAAATTAGCAACTACTTAGAAAATTGTCTTAACCTGCAGACTCGTGGCGTGCATGTAATTATACTCTTTGAGGTGGGTGTGGGCCTGACAATTGTTTAGTAATTGACTTAGCTTAACACCAACTTTATATACAGTTTAAATCCAGTGTGAAGTAGCACACGCCCAGGCATACTACTTAAGCAAACTGTGTCATGGACCAGGAAGTTGTGTAGTCCTTTCTCCATGTTCAGTGACTACAGACCACAGGCTACAGACATGTCACTATTTTAGCCGTTGGTCATTTTAGTAGCTCAATATTAGCCAAAGTTACTACAAAATATAAAGGTATTTGTTTCAGTGAACTACAATGCAGGTTTATCTAGTGTTATAGTAACTTTATACTAGCTGCTTGCACAGTGCTAAATCATGTGGGTTGGCAAAATAGTGATGCATTGGGGTTAGGATGATTTACATGCATAAAGTAAGTATAAGTGACAAACGTTTCATAACATCACTTGAACATTGTCAGTTGTTTGTACAAAATGTATTGAAAGTCTAAAAAAAATTATATTGGGCTTGATTCCTTTCAAATTACATAGGCAGAACTTGAAAGAATAATGCAGAAATATTTATTTAATACTTTTATTATGTGTAATATTGAAATATTAATTTGAGGGATATGACAGTTCACAGTTTATGAAATATCATAAATTGTACAGTTGCAAGAAATAAACAAAGAAAAGGTTTTAATTTAGCACTGAAGAAACAAAGCAACGTTCTTTGCTTTTTGCCCTTACTTAATGTTTTTCTATCATTTCATAGCTAATTTTATTTCTGGATCCAAATATTTTTTGCTGTACCATGTCATAATTTTTTATTTATGTTGGTTTGAGATATTGATGAGCTAGCTTTTTTGCCCGTTGGGTCATGACAGTTGAACAGTTAGAGTATTGGACTGTTGTACCAGATTCAAATACTAGTGCTGCTGGGTGGTTCAATGCTGGATTCATCATGTTGAAACCTGGGCACTTTTGTCTACCCTATAGTGCCCATGTCTTGTGGAGGAGTCCTTAGGCCCTTCTCTTGATCTATCTGGTGTCTATGCCAGGAGTGTGAAAGTTCCTATTTGATTGGAAATGGAAAACACCTGTCATACACTCATTGAGTGGAGTACTCATTCTAGCAAAATCTACAACTAGATAATCAATTATTTTGATCATATAGTACGAAGAAGAATAAACAGTAATTTATCAGAATACACTAAAAATCAGTAGCGATCAAATGTTGTTTCAGTTTAAGGCAAAGTTATCAGAACAGACCCACCAGGAAACTGGAGGTTTCTACCCATATCAGTATTATTTTTATAGTTGAATTGAATAACATATATTGAATGGACTTCCAACATTGTGCAAATATGCCATCTGCCAGTATAAATATATATTATTTCATAAATCGATTCCCCTGCCTGATATTTTAGTGAACCAGTGGCATGATATTTAGGCTAGACAGAATACAAGGTGCAGTGACTGACCCAATGAGCATAACATTTTATTTGAACGTTTGTGTTGGGCTGAACTAAATAGTGGATGCAAGTTATTGATTATTTAAAATGTTTGACTGAATGTAAGGCCACTAGGTTCAAGGTCATTGTGAGTGTGACTTAGCATTTATTTGACAATTAAGTTAGACTGAATGTTGACAGATGACAGGGACTTTCTGGACAGTTGAAGTAGACTGAACTGAATGTAGTGTGAAGAAGAGTCCCGGGCAGTTATTTCATCATTTATATACATGATGTGTTTGAATGCAGGAACAAATTGAGCATTTATTTGAACATTTAGAGTAGGCTGAAAATAGGGTGTAATTGAAGATTTTTAGTTCTTTGAGCCAAAGGTCCAATGACTTATGGCATCACTCTGTGTCAGCCATCTGCCAAGAAACCGTTCAGGATCTATTTTTATAATTTGGCATAGATGTATCCTAGGGCACCGCTACTATGCATGAGAATTTGGTATTTAACTACCAGTAGATCATTCTTAAAGCCCAAGTGTTTTTTCTCAAAAGTCTTGTATACATTTTTCTATAATTTTGCATAGGCATATACCTTAGCGTACTTAATGTACAAGACATCTTTATTTGATTGAATGTTTCTAAGGTCATCCCAGGGCCTCCCAGAAATATCATGTCCATATTTTGCCAGTGTCTGCCTGGACAGGCTGGGAAACAGTGCTGGTGTATTTGAGACTGCCTCATTATGGAGACTAGGTGACCTGCCAGGAACCATGGCTCATTGTGTATTGGAGATTGCCCCACTGCCACACACTGAAGGCTATGTCCTTGGTATTATGTCTTTGACAGGCCATTCACAGCTGCTTCTGTAGTTTTGATTAAGCTGTATCTTCACAACTATTAATATTCTGTAAGTGCAAGTTGAGTTAGTTGATTGTTTTGAAGAAATTAGGCTGTGACTATGATTCACCAAAACATATTTCATTCAAATTACAAACTCACTATAAGGTCCAAATGAAATATCTTGGCGTATTTTTTAACATTTAAGCAAGCCTGATTGAATGAAAGTAGGGACTGCATCTATGAACAGTCAAGCTATGCTGACTGTAGCGTGCATTTGAAGTGAACCATTTTATATTTGAAATTTGAACGTTTAAACAACTCTAAACTGAATGCAGGGTGTAACTGACTGTTCATTTGAACTTTTAGCCTAGACTATGGCGATACGAGTCATATGACTAAGCATTTATATATATGTATACATTTATTAAATGGTTTGATTTGTTTAGACCACCTGTAGTCATATATTTGTAGGTAGCACTAGATTGACATGATATTTGGCACAGGCATATTGTAATTATATTATTAGTAAATAACTGATTAGAATAACTTCCTGGTCTGTGAACTGTGTCACTGTTCATAAATTGGAGTGTGCTCAACTGTGCAGGCAGGAAGTACTCATATTTCTGGCCTTCATAAACAGGAGAGCTCCATGCAGTATTGGAAATCTCGCGCGTGAAAACGAGGTTGGGGGCAGGAAATCCATGTTAACATATAGGACTTTGTTTTGTTTTTGGTTGTAATAATCGAACTGTTCCCAAATAACATATTTCAGTTATATTGTCCGAAGGATTATTACAAACAGAAGCAACGGAACACTTTGCCGGTGACAGTGACCACGGAAATCATGAATTTTGATCGATTGTTATGGTGGTTGCCTTGGCATTAGCGGCAAGTACTTGTGTTTGGCAATCTTGACTAATAATGAAGAGTGCCATTTTCTGCGCAGTACAAATTGTTTGGGGCAAACGTATACATGTGTTATGATTATATGCATTTAGACAACTTGTCAGATATAAGTGCTTATCAAAACCACAACGTACAACAATGTAAAATGCAAATCCCGTAAAAGACACATACAGTATAAAATCGTTTCTATTATCTGCACTACGTAAATTGCTATATGTCTATGATAGTGTGGTAAACTCAATATTAAATTGAACATTTAAGATAAGAAAGGTTTAACACAAGATACTTAAGACCTGATTTTCCTAGTATTCATCAGTCGGAAGCTACAACTGTCATCCATCGTTAGAATATTATTCTTGTGTCCAGTCCCCAATCAGCTCCAGTCGTGTGGAGTCTCACCATGTATTGTGACCCACTTACAGGCCCTATTGGTGGGTTGAATTTATGATGAGGTGAAACAACCATTGTACTCGCT
This sequence comes from Ridgeia piscesae, assembly GCA_025642075.2. Taxonomy (NCBI): domain Eukaryota; kingdom Metazoa; phylum Annelida; class Polychaeta; order Sabellida; family Siboglinidae; genus Ridgeia; species Ridgeia piscesae. The sequence continues at coordinate 136,342 of JAODUO010000485.1, forward strand.
GTTTTAGGTAAGCATACAGATGACTTTTAAACAAAATTCAGCCATTCCATCCAATCTTGATGATGTAGTCTTAAGATATTTGAATTTATCTTAAAGCATTTACCCCTTTTAATCTAGGAATCCTTCAATTATAATACAAATTATAATATATAAAAGTACTAATTTACTATGCATGCTACAGTTTGTAACATGATCTGACACATCCAACAAAATGGTGTTGTGAGATAAAACATTTCTATACAAGTTACAACTGTACAATTCAGGATTAGCAAACAACGAGCAACCAAAACACACCACAAAGTTGTACAGTGTTCACTGTTTATTGGAGATATGTGTCTCAATTTATCAGACTGATTTCACTAGAATTGCCTACTTTGAAAGTGATTCTTAGTAAACCATAGATTTGTGACTTTGTTGATTATAGAACTTAGCAAATCATAATAGTGGAATTTATATAATGAATGATTAGATTAAATCTTAAATTGCATATCCAAGTCAAGATGTACCTTTACCTGTAAAGACTTTCATTGACCGTAACTACTACTACTACTACTACTACTACTACTCACTACTACTACACTACTACTACTACTACTACTACTACTACTACTACTACTACTACTACTACTACTAATAATAATAATAATAATAATAATAATATTAGAAAACAAGCTCAGAGACGCATCAGCCATCAGTACAAAAAGGTTGATCAATCTCAAAGTCAATAAACAAATCTAGTTGTCATGGTGGACAGGCAAGGTTGTAAAGGTATTGTCTATAAATGACAGCAGAATTTAGCAATATTTTCAACTGATTTGATAAGTAGTGGTACAGATCATAAAATATAATACAATATTAATGATGAATGACGTCATTGTATATGCGAGGCAGTTCGTAGTGTCTCTCATGTTGCTGTGTAGGAGTTCTAGTCTTCCTATAAATCAACACCAGGGCAACTATGAACTGTTTTACTTATACGATCATTACGATGACGTCATTCATCATTAGTACAGATGAATTTAACATGTCAACGTTCGACTAAAACATACATCTTGCCTTGGAAGATTAAAGTTTGCGATCCGAAAAAGAAATGAGAAATGTTCTGTAATCTGAAAATGATTAGATTGTACTAATACCCTAGAGGTTTTGCGTTATCTGTCAAATTGATCTTGTTTGAGTGGTTCACAGACAATGCATACACCTGCAGATTTCAGATTAACAATTGAAAGGAAATAATCACCTGATCATCCATGCCCGGAGATCATTTTCAATCACCGTAACAGGCCAACCTGTTATTAAGATATCACAGGGCAATCTTGATCGTAGATCAACACATGTACCACATAATGTCAACATTTAAACCACTGAAATTGTTTTATGTAGTCAACAAACTGTGTTCATGAATTATATGTACCGTAAACTCCCGCATAAAAGCCAAGCTCATGTAAACGCCCACCCACTCCATGCCAGAATTTTGTATAAACACCCCCCCCAACCCGCTTTGGATTAATTATTTATCAGCTTCTCTTTTATTTTCAGAGTTGCCTATATCCATGGAATTATTATGTGATTAATGTATTCTGAGTAAAACTCTCATACGATCACTTACTCAACTGAATACTGTGAAGTCGAGTGTTAATACAGGTATACTGTATATGGTATATTTCAGTCATCATAAGTTGTTGGTGAATAAATATCTAATTCTGTTCAATTGCATGCATTGTCAGTCGTGAAAGTCGTATCTTATACTAGAAGGACGTTATTTATCAAACAGAAGTTTCAGCGACTGAAGGATAGGGTTTTTTGTTTGTTGACTATCAAGACAAGACTGCCTGTTGTTGATACACTGAGGATATGTATCTAGTCAGCATTCCACATTCAGCTTGTCTGCTTGTCTGCTTGTCTGCTTGTCTGCTTGTCTGCTTGTCTGCTTGTCTGCTTGCCACAACCACTGCAGTGGCCACAGGACAAGTGAAACTTGTACTACTTGGTGTCGATGGGCCAACTTAGAGTGGAGGGCAGCACTGTTTATGTCAGCTAAACCTACAATGTCTACTGTCTAGCATGGATTGCCCTTGTTAGCACACACTATTCAACTGTAAATATTCTTACTTACTTACGGATAAGTAGGTTTTGAAATGTAGTAGTGAGACAAGTGAGTTGTTGTATGGACAAGTGAAATGGTTTTTCTACTTGACCTCGGGACAAGTAAAACATTTGACGAATTTCGATCCCTGCTAGTATAGAATAGTATCTATAACGTATAGTACTATAGTATAATATAGCAGTTGGTGCCTGGCACAGGTGCTATAAACAAGTGTAATAGTGTCACTCAGTGACTTTCAGGATTCACTGACCTAAGAATAAAGCACAAATAGCCTGTTTATCTGCCGGACCACTCCTAGCTACTGCATATTGACAGGTGCTACTTTTCAACATATCTTATGTTTGCTATTATGTTGTGTGGCTATGCATGAAAGAATGAATCATACGTTCACCAGAGAATTAACACTGTATGTCGGACTGTTCATGACATGAAGTGGGGAGAGTCGACATCATGTGCTAGGGTATGTGCAGGGTGAATTGACAACAGTAACTTGTCTTCTGGTTGTCCAGTTCAGTCAACTCTACTGAGAAACAACTGAATTGAGGTAGGATTAAACAGTGTTATACATATGAATACATACAATGTAGTATATATAATATATATATATATATATATATATATATATATATATATATATATATATATATATATATATATAAGTAATACATTTTATATATATATATATATATATATATAACAAATGTATGTATATATATATATATAATATATATATATATATATATATATACTTTTATATATATATAATATATGTATATATATATAAGTATGTGTATATATATATAATTATACACACACACACACACATATATATATATATATATACAGGGGTAGAAACTATCTTTTTTTAACCACTAGCTTACAGGACTAAAATAAATGTATATGGGTGTGTGTATCTAATACTATCTATGTATATATACATACATGTATATATATATATATATATATATAATATATATATATATATTATATATATTTATATGTATATATATATATATATATATATATATATATATATATATATATATATATATATATATATATATATATATATATACATATATAACACATACCATTACATATTTTTGTTTCAAGACATTCACACTGGTACAAAAGAAGTAAATCGGGCCATTCAGTCAGTTCACATTTCGTGCTGCACTTGATGACTGTGAGCTTTTTCACTGAGGCATGAATGTAACAAACTACTTTTGTTACCTAGGCCAAACAATGAGCTTACAGTTTTTAAGTATTTGTAATGTGACAGTAGTTGGCCATCTCAAATAGGCTGACAAATATAACCATGCAGAGAGTTTGATTGTTATCATTGTCTAAATATACCTAAACTGAACAACATTGTTTTTTTGTCTGTTGGCGTAGTAGTTACAAATATGATACAATTTACTATACCATATATGCTCTGATGAAAGCCCACTCTCAGTATTTGCTACATGTGGTTGGACTACATTGGTAAAATGGTGGCCTACTCATCAGTGAAGTGTCTTTCGTATGTCCAGGCTGGAGACAATGTTTGGGAAACAACAGTTTGGTATAAATTCATATAATGTTGATGTATTTTTTTTATTAAATGTTTATTTTCCTATTACATCAACAACATTAAAATGAGGAGTTCCATTATCAATGTATGTTAAATAGTAAAACATATCTGTATTTGACAAAATATATGACTACATTATAATTTTTGCAATTTTTGGTCAAACTAAAATAAAAAATGTGTGTCCAAATGCACAGAAAAAATTTTTCATAAATTATGTATTGCGGGGGTATTAAATTTCGGTCATTAACTTAACAGTGTATTAAAATAAAAAATGTGTGTCCAAATTGCCAGAATGTCAGTGAGAAACTGTACGCGGCTATGTAGAATATTTCGGTCTGTCTTGCAGTGTTTAAAACAAAAGTATGTAAGATTTTGTCCATTCATGATTACCTGTGGGGCTGTGACCTGACAATGTCAAGTGAATGCCTGGTTCTAGTCTATGTGGCACCTAAACAAGGTAAGAAAGACTGTAATTAGCTGTCATTCAGGGGATGAAACATCTGTTGTGTTGGACAAGGTGTAACTACAGGTTTCATGTAGCAGACAGTAGCGACAAACACCATTTGCGTTACAGGTTTTGTTGTGAAGCAATACAAATATGGGAACAGATATGTCTCACGGTTTTCTTGATCAAAATTGAAGAAATGTGAGGACAGATCAGGTCATTTGTTGTTTCATTCGGTTGAACAGCAAATAATGATTTGTCGTTGTGCTAGTATTGTATGCAATTATTTGCAATATAGTTATTGGATATGTCATACTGGTTAAAAATCAATGTGATGCAATGTTTCTCAAAAGAACAACGCTGTCTACACGCACTTGTAAGGGCACTGGGGGATCCTTCCATATTTGATGTGCCCACTTGCTGCCAGTCTGCAATAAAACAAGGAAACCTGTGCTAAGCATAACTCGTGCTTATCTGATGTATTGCCCAACTCAAAATATTTTGTGTATGACACCAAAATCACAAAAGTTCTGCCTTACAATCACATGACTTTATTATGTGTGCTATGAACTCTCCCTCTTTCACTGCTGTTTTTGTAGCCTAGGAGGTTTTGTTCATTGTACGTTGGTGCTGTTTATAAAAAATAAAGACCTGGGTACAATATTTCAATGGGCGAAAGTCGCGTTATATGCAACTGTGGCCATAAATTGCTTTACAACTGAGCAATTCAAACAGAAGTCTGCATTCATGTTGAGAGGAGCAAAATGTTTTTATGCCTGCTTGAAGATATAAGTGCTAAGTACTCACTTTTTAGCTATAGGCGTGACCCATTTTGAACTCATCCATTGCGTTTTATCTGCAGTGACATTTGTTTTTGTGTGTTTTTTCACTTGAAACATTAAATGTTTCCATCTGCCTTTGGTGTCACAAAAGAACAGCCGGCGTAGAGCCACAGTAATAAATCACCATTAACCTTCAACAGTGTAGCTTTTGTGGGATTTCCCTGCAGGAAAATCTTGGGAAAGTCCTCTCAAGTGATCTATTTTCTCAAGGTAACACTGCTCTAATTTATGGTCGAGTCAGCGATAAATAAATCCAAATGTTCGTGTTGTGACATTTGGGTAAATTTACTGGCTGTTTAGTAGAAGTTGTCGGAAACAACCTGAAATATACACATAAGTTGCCAGGAGTGTGTAGTTATATATATATATATATATATATATATATATATATATATATATATATATATGTACTATTATTGAAGCTGAGAAAAAGAAACATGGTAGGTAAAACAGTTGATACAATAATCTGAGTTCCATGACATATACCAGTAAGTTTAACAGAGGCTCGATACTCAACTGACAGGAGTCTGAAGACTTTATTTTACATTTGGCCATGCTTGAACTTTGGTTGTGAAGAAGTTGATTCTGTCCATGGTAGGTTTGCTCTAGTAGCACATCGTGTAAAGAATTCATCACCTAAGATGAAACAGCTGCCTCCGTCATCAACGATTCTGTTGAACCATTGTTGCTGTTGCAGTGAAGCACTTACTGCACTAGGAAAGTAAAGGAAACATGAGGAGTGTCGGAGCGTCTTATTTTTGTCTCTTTGTGTGTCATTTTTGGAATTTTGTTTGAAGTTTCTTTCCCGATTAAATTCAATATGGCCAAACATGGAGTAACTGCCACAGACCGCATCTGCCCCCTAAAGATTTTGGATGATAAGATGGGTGTTTTATAAATAGAGACCTTTAATAAATTGTTTGTGCTTCACAAGAATATTGAATTCAGTGCCTCGGTGTCTGTGACTCTTCCTGACATTCGTTGCTATTTTTATTAGTTCTTTTCAGGTTAACCTTTCAACTAGCATATCATGTAGATCACGTAGCACATTTCCTACATGCCACAGGGCAACTGCGCAGATGGCCACTGGGGACCAAGACTTCAGCTGCTGAAAAGACATCTTTATTCAACACAAATAAATGCCATTTAATTTTAGGGGATTTGTTGGTCAAGTGGTGCAATATGTTTGATTAGGCATGGACGTGTACTGCATTGTAACAACAGTGTAGTATTACACTGTAACAACAATGTAGTATTACACTGTAACAACAATGTAGTACTACACTGTAACAACAATGTAGTACTACACTGTAACAATGACATAGTACTAGACTGTAACAACTAACAACAATGTAGTACTACATTGTAACAATAGTGTAGTACTACACTGTAACAACAATGTAGTACTACACTGTAACAATGACATAGTACTAGACTGTAACAACTAACAACGATGTAGTACTACATTGTAACAATAGTGTAGTACTACACTTGTAACAACAATGTAGTACTACACGGCTACAACAATGTAGTACTACACCGTTACAACAATGTAGTACTACACCGTTACAACAATGTAGTACTACACTGTAACAACAATGTAGCAGTACACGGCTACAACAATGTAGTAACACACTGTTACAACAATGTAGTACTACACCATTACAACAATGTAGTACTACACTGTAACAACAATGTAGTACTACACCATTACAACAATGCAGTACTACACTGTAACAACAATGTAGTACTACACTGTAACAACAATGTAGTACTGCACTGTTACAACAATGTAGTACTACACTGTTACAACAATGTAGTACTACACCATTACAACAATGCAGTACTGCACTGTTACAACAATGTAGTACTACACTGTAACAACAATGTAGTACTACACCATTACAACAATGCAGTACTGCACTGTTACAACAATGTAGTACTACACTGTTACAACAATGTAGTACTACACCATTACAACAATGCAGTACTGCACTGTAACAACAATGTAGTACTACACCATTACAACAATGCAGTACTGCACTGTAACAACAATGTAGTACTACACCATTACAACAATGCAGTACTGCACTGTAACAACAATGTAGTACTACACCATTACAACAATGCAGTACTGCACTGTTACAACAATGTAGTACTACACTGTAACAACAATGTAGTACTACACCATTACAACAATGCAGTACTGCACTGTTACAACAATGTAGTACTACACTGTTACAACAATGTAGCTACATACAACAATGCACTGCACTGTAACAACAATGTAGTACTACACCATTACAACAATGCAGTACTGCACTGTAACAACAATGTAGTACTACACCATTACAACAATGCAGTACTGCACTGTAACAACAATGTAGTACTGCACCGTTACAACAATGTAGTACTACACCGTTACAACAATGTAGTACTACACTGTAACAACAATGTAGCAGTACACGGCTACAACAATGTAGTAACACACTGTTACAACAATGTAGTACTACACCATTACAACAATGTAGTACTACACTGTAACAACAATGTAGTACTACACCATTACAACAATGCAGTACTACACTGTAACAACAATGTAGTACTACACTTAACAACAATGTAGTACTGCACTGTTACAACAATGTAGTACTACACTGTAACAACAATGTAGTACTACACCATTACAACAATGCAGTACTGCACTGTTACAACAATGTAGTACTACACTGTAACAACAATGTAGTACTACACCATTACAACAATGCAGTACTGCACTGTTACAACAATGTAGTACTACACTGTTACAACAATGTAGTACTACACCATTACAACAATGCAGTACTGCACTGTAACAACAATGTAGTACTACACCATTACAACAATGCAGTACTGCACTGTAACAACAATGTAGTACTACACCATTACAACAATGCAGTACTGCACTGTAACAACAATGTAGTACTACACCATTACAACAATGCAGTACTGCACTGTTACAACAATGTAGTACTACACTGTAACAACAATGTAGTACTACACCATTACAACAATGCAGTACTGCACTGTTACAACAATGTAGTACTACACTGTTACAACAATGTAGTACTACACCATTACAACAATGCAGTACTGCACTGTAACAACAATGTAGTACTACACCATTACAACAATGCAGTACTGCACTGTAACAACAATGTAGTACTGCACTGTTACAACAATGTAGTACTACACTGTAACAACAATGTAGTACTACACTGTTACAACAATGTAGTACTGCACTGTTACAACAATGTAGATTTAACAAGATTTAACAAGATTGCCACCTAGAGATTCAACTCTAGATGGCAGGTGGACTAGGAAGCCATTTGGCTTATCGAGAGTCCAACCTATCTATCTAAGTATACCCCGCCCGTCTTAGGTATATGTCGATTTTATTTTTAAATATATTAACACTACTAGCACCTACACAATCAGCTGATAATCTGTTCCATTCGTTTACTGTTCTTTGTGAAAATGAAAATTTTCTAATATCTAGTCTACACTGCTTCTTTGCTAATGTAACTCCATGTCCTCTAGTCCTTCTCTCTTCATTGACTGTGAAAAAAATATTTCTGTCAATATTTTCATACCCATTCCATATTTTAAACACCTCAATCTGATCTCCTCTCAATCTTCTGGTTTCTAGTGTTGTTAAACCACATTCTTTTAGACGCATTTCATAACTAACATTCCTGAGTTTTTGTATCATTTTGGTTGCTCTCCTTTGTACTCTTTCTAGCATATCAATATCCTTCTTGCGATATGGCCTCCATGCTTGTATACAATATTCTAAGTGAGGCCTAACTATTGTTTTATACAGCGGTATTATTAGTTCTTTTTCTTTGTACACTATATTTCGCCTAATTAATCCAAGAATTTGGTTTCCCTTCGCTGCTGCAATTCCACACTGTTCTGATACCTTCATGTCAGCACTAATAGTTAACCCTAAGTCCTTTTCCTTTAAGGTAGTATTTAGTACAGTACCACCATTGTATATTGTGCATCTTCATTCCCATGTCCTGTGTGGAGGCACTTACACTTTCCAAAATTAAACATCATTTGCCACTTCTCAGACCATTCTATCAACTTATTAAGATCATCTTGTAAATGCTGTCTATCTGCATCACTGTTAATTTTCCTAAACACTTTTGTGTCGTCCGCAAAATTTAAAACCTTGCTTGTTATGTCATCATCCAAATCATTGATATATATTAAGAATAAAATAGGTCCCAGTACTGATCCCTGCGGTACTCCACTCAAAACCGATTTCCAGTTTGAAACCTCCCCATCAACTACTACTCTTTGTCTTCTATCAATAAGCCATTTTTCTATCCAGTTGATCATACCATTTCCTATGCCATGGGCCTTTAGTTTAAGTAGTAGTCTTTGGTGTGGCACTTTGTCAAAGGCTTTTTTAAAATCCAAATAGATTATATCTACTGGTGATCCCTCATCTACCCACTTTGTGACATCTTCCAAAAAACATAACATATTTGTTAAGCATGACCTCGCTTTTAAAAACCCATGTTGAGATGTGTTTATCAATTTATTTTTAACAAGAAAATCAACCAGGTGATCTTTAATTAGTCTTTCTAATAGTTTGCAAATCATCGATGTTAAACTCGTAGTACTACACCGTTACAACAATGTAGTACTACACTGTAACAACAATGTAGTACTACATCGTTGTTACAGTGTAGTACTACATTATTGTTACAGTGTAGTACTACAGTAGTACTACACTGTAACAATAATGTAGTACTCAACTGAAACAACAATGTAGTACTACACTGTAACAACAATGTAGTACTCAACTGAAACAACAATGTAGTACTACACTGTAACAACAATGTAGTCTACACTGTAACAACAATGTAGTACTTCACTGAAACAACAATGTAATACTACTGTACTATTACACTGTAAAAACAATGTAGTCTACACTGTAACAACAATGTAGTACTACACTGTAACAACAATGTAGTACTCAACTGAAACAACAATGTAGTACTACACTGTAACAACAATGTAGTCTACACTGTAACAACAATGTAGTACTTCACTGAAACAACAATGTAATACTACTGTACTATTACACTGTAAAAACAATGTAGTCTACACTGTAACAACAATGTAGTACTACACTGTAACAACAATGTAGTACTACACTGTAACAACAATGCAGTACTACACTGTAACAATAATGTAGTACTCAACCATAAAAAACAATGTAATACTACACTGTAACAATATTGTAGTACTCAACTGTAAAAACAATATAGTACTACACTGTAACAATAATGTAGTACTACATTGTAACAACAATGTAGTACTACACTGTAACAAAAATGTAGTACGACACTGTAACAAAAATGTAGTTCTTTACTGAAACAACAATGTAGTATTTCACTGAAACAACAATGTACTACTGTACTATTACACTGTAACAACAATGTAGCACTACACTGTAACAACAATGTAGCACTACACTGTAACAACAATGTAGCACTACACTGTAACAACAATGTAGCACTACACTGTAACAACAATGTAGCACTACACTGTAACAACAATGTAGCACTACACTGTAACAACAATGTAGCACTACACTGTAACAACAATGTAGCACTATACTGTAACAACAATGTAGCACTACACTGTAACAACAATGTAGCACTACACTTAGTACACTGTAACAACAATGTACAGTGTTACTGACTTACTGTCAGGTCATTGTTCAGGGTAAGTGACCACACCAGTAAACATGGGTGGGGTTTGCTACCCGATCAAGTGGAAATGTCCAGCAGCATTTGACCTTTCAACCAATAAACAGGGGCGGGGTTAGAATACAGTGAAGGTTGCACACATCCGGAAGCACACAGGGTTCATTCAAGCTGAAATGGGGGTGGGGCTTTGTACCCGATCAATGGCAATGTCCCAGTTGATCGGGTTGAGGTTTAGGCAACCTTTCAACTAATAAACGGGTGTGGTTAGAATGCAGTGAAATTGCATGTATCAAACATAAAGATGGCAGTGAAAGGCAAGAAGTGAAAGGTAGACTGGCATTTTAATGTACATTGTGAACCAGAGAAAGCAATGACGTAAACCTGTACTTACGACAAAAGATTACTGCTAAGAAATCATGACACAGCATTTAATCACAACGCAGCAACTCTAGTTGCTATTTATCACACCAAGACATCTACAATGATAAGACATGTTAAAGTTACGTAACATTTAAATGTAACTTCTTTCAGGAGTGTAATGAAACCAACACAGAGATTTATTATTTTATGTAATAATGTCATAATCAATATATTTCAGAATAAATTAATTGAAGATAAGATGTCCAATTTATAAACCAGGAATATTGTTCAAACTTTCAGTGTTGTGTCTTTGAAACAAATGTTTGCTAAGTGAACCATTACAATTCTAAACATCGACTTTTGAGAGCATTGCAAGAGAAGGTGAAGTTAATCTCAAAGCCCTTTGATGTTTAGAGCACTAGTAAAGTAGTGTAGTTTCCACATTTAAGACAACAGATTCAGCATTCTTCCTGCTAATAATTCTGGGTAAAGGAAAATGTAACTTTGAAGATACAAATTTTGATCAATTTTAACCCAAATTTGTGTTATGTGGTATAAATTATATATGTTAGCACACCTTAGGAACTTAAAATTGCAGGATACAATTGGTTTGTCAATGATCAGATGTATCTCTTCAAAATATTATGCTAAAAGGTTATATGTTCCAATTCCAGTAGTTATTGTTAGTCGTGTCTCAGTAGTCATGAAAGAATGTCTGGGTAGACAGAATTTGTTGAGGCGATTTAAAAATGAATGTAGTGATTTAGCTTTTAAAAGTTACTGTTTTGGGGAGACTGTTCCACAGTTCAGTGACTCTATGTGGCCTCTATTCCCTGAGCTTTGTGATATTTAATTATTTTGTAAAAGATTTGGTGCTGATGCATGATTGTAAATGCGAATTTTCTGTTACTACTCCAGCCCGGAGGGCTTTAGTATATATATATATATATATATATATATATAATATATATATATATATATATATGCTAACATCCTAATTAATTGTCATGTGTTTTAAGAATCCATCATTCTAAGATATGAGTAGATTATGTTACAATTATCAGTTTACAACTATTGACCTTGGCTCTAATTTAAAGAATAAACACAAACAAGTTTATTGTGGAACCAACACAATTTATTGTTTTTTATTAAGAAACCCTTCGATTTATGCTCATGTAATATCATTTTGTAATAAAAGTTATAAAACAATAAGATTTGTTGTAAAGTAAAACATGCAGAAAGAATAGTTATTTACTATGATTATGATTAAGCATGTACTTATTATTGCAAGTACACCATCTTCTGGGACTTAACTGTGATCAATTGGATTCCTGTGAGCTTTGATTAATTACTACGGCAAACTGTACAATCATGTGCCATCATTGTGCCATGCGTTGGTATAATAAATTGACTGTCCTAAAAGTAAGATACAGTAGTACATATGTATATAAAAAGCACTAACACCATTTCTGCATCTATTGTCACCCTGGAATATTTAAATAGATCGGTGGTACATGGAACGAACACAATAACGGTTCATCTACGGTTGTCGTAGTAACAGTAAATCAGTGTCGTCTCACCCCAAATTGTTAGTCATTGAGTGGTGTGAGAAATGTTCTATGAACCGAAAGTACACATTTTTTCCATGGGTATTGTGTTGCGGTCGGGCGATCGTCCTACATAAAACGTTCTCTCCATATTTTAGTGTCAGTATATTATACACAGTATATAAATGAGAGTATACACAGCTTTGAATCGTGCATGTTCGTTCTGGGATCTGGGGTCATATTTTTAACCAAGGTCTTTCTTTTGGTTCCGAGTCTGAAAATGGAAATGCATTTTTAAATAGGCAACACTAATTTTTGTTTTATTCATATATATATATATATATATATATATATATATATATATATATATATTGTACATTATACCATACTATTAACTTGTCTACAAATTCCACATTAAGAAATGTATATATATATATATATATATATATATATATATATATATATACATTTATAATGCGTATATTTATGTAGTCACTGTTAGGTAAACAGTGTAGCAACAAACCTGTGCACCTGCAGTCACTGAGATGTGACCACTGAAATAAGAACATAAGAATAGTGTCACCATAGCAGTTAATCCAAATCGCGGCAATGTGGGTATGCAGTTGACATCTTTCAGGCTCTATTGTAGTGTTTAGTGGAGCTTCTGTGGCTAGACGCCAGTCAATGGGCTCACGTGTGGCCTTCACTTTGACCAACTGCACTTTCATTTTGTCCCTGTCTAATTTAGGTCTCCTGTTACCTGATACTGGGTCACCCAGTTCCCTTGCCCAGGCAGACATGGAAGCTCTGACCGAGAGCTGAGAAGGTCAGGCAACTTACAACGAATCACAATGGTTATACACAAGAAAGAAAGACTTATCAACTAACTTTATTCAGCGAAATGTACAGACTGCAGGACATAAATGATATCAGTGCCATCTAAGGGGGGCTGGACTGGACTGTCATTTGAGACGTTTGGAGCTTGAATCCATCTGCTATGTTTAGAAACTTAGGAAACTTTATTCACCCCCCATGTTACCTGTGTCTTTTGAAAAGACCCCAAAAGCATTTTTTACCATCCCAGGGAAAGATACGAAATGTAAAAATATATAATTTGGTGTGGACTTACAAATGCTAGAAGATGAACTCTGAATTTAATTAACCAATTAGCACAGAAAACATGTAAATAGAGGTATGGTAATTTATAAAGCAAAGACAGATGCCTGTGAAGCACATACTAGTTTCCTTAGGTAATAGTTAGTAGGTAATAGGTATACAGCACTGAGGTCAGACTGGTGTTATCTGAAGGAAGAGCTGGTGGCTGTTGCAAGTGGAAATCTCAGTGCAGATGCTGGCCGAGTGGCGAGTGGTCATACAGATGCTGATCTTAGTACTGGTTGTAACAAGAGGATACCACCATAGATAGCGCTATGTCATAGCTGACATGACATGACATGACACGACACGACACGACACGACACGACACGACACGACACGACACGACACGACACGACACGACACGACACGACACGACACGACACGACACGACATGATGACCGTAATGGGAAGTGTCGGACAATGCAAGCGGTATCTGTCTATTTATTAATGGGCTAACTCTATGTCCGATCACTTCCTTCAAACTTTGACTTCTCATTTATCAATTGGCAGCTCATGAAAGGAACAGTCGTAGAGTTATTTTGAGATATTTACTTGCATGTTTTAGACGCGCTATGCTTTTCTGGAGAACATTTCTCCTTGAAAAAACATTGATGAACTTCTCTCCCCCATATTTTGAAAGGTTTATAAAAATATAATTATATTGATAAAGTAGAACCTGTTATATCTGACTGCTCTTTCTGTCCTGCCAAAGTGGTCATTCGAGAGAGGTGGTCAGTTGCCCATGGCAGGTTGCAGGTCCAGATTATTAAATTGTATGGTTCACTCCATTTGGCGCATAAAGGGTGTTATAAGTGCAGAATTACAGCATAACTATTGGATCATGCCACACAGAAGTACCCGATAGGTCAGATGTACTGGCTGCAGATAATGCTTTTGTACACATTTTATTATTTCCAAAACTAACAAGGAAGTGAAAAACTCTCAACATGCAAATACTTTTTTTAAGGATTGTTTAACACCCTTTCTGATGACTCTTTGTGTTAGTGAGTTTAACAGCTTTCTTTCATTGATCATTGATCATTGATCCCAAAATACACCAATTCAGGTAAGTAATGTGTCTGTGTCTATATTTAGGTGCTGTGGTTGTCAGCTCAAAAGGAGGTGTGTTCCCGCACTTGTGGTAACCCAGCCAGTGGTGTGACTTCAAGGGCGGCAGGTTGAAAAGAACCTGTGTACGTGTGGAGGCGAGTGACACGTGTGTCTGTGCAGTTTTGCATGTGTGCATCTGCGCATGTTGTATTAAGGATAATTATTATGTTTATATTCCATTGTCAGTAAGCTGTGTTACCAGGTTGTTGGGTGTTTATGGCACTTTGTGTGACTATATAGTTAGTCACATTATGGTTAGGTTTAATTGTGGTAGAGTTACATTTCCCCACCTGCTTTCTACAGCTATTACTGTCCTAGTGTTCCCGTTTTTAAAGATCTACAGAGCAGTTAATTAGTTATAACATGTTTTCACTTTGTAAAATTCTGGGGAAAAGCTGAGTAGATCCTGTGCGACAATTCTTGGGTCTTTTGAAGGCAGATAAACAAACAAAAAACTTCATGTTTACCCTAGAAAAGATGTCGTAGTGCTTTTACAGTACATAACAAGCATGGAGAGAAAACTTTGTTTTATACGACCAATAAACACACATAGAAAAACATAAATAAATGGAACCATAGTTTAATGATCCACTGGTAGGTACTAGAAATGTGGATGTCTTTAAAAAAGATAAATATCTCAAAGGAGTGGGTTATACATATAATTTTATTTATGAAGGCAAATTGTAATAAGAATAAACTCTGGCCACAAGGTTGGTAGGCTTGAATGGAGGATATTAATTAGTGCTGCCCTCATGTGGGCATTAGGCCTGCTATATCATAGTAGACCGTGTTTTTACACGTGAATGTGAATGTCAGAGCTCAGCAGTGCAAAAGTGAGGGTTGCGTGACAGCAAGAAGCAAGAGATGGTAAGATAAGATCACCAGAATGGAACGGTGACGTCAAATAGGTGGGACGGTGTTGATGTAATAGGACAGTCACATGTCACTGCCACAATGTACAGGAAACATGGCATACTGCTTCATCAAGATAACAATATGTTGTCAGTTTGTGTGATAACTGAGTTAGTGCACATGTAGTGCAACTTTGTACAAACAGCACTAACAAAACAGTGTTGGATAAATTGAAATCTGCAACAAGTTTGATGTGAAACAATGTGCACCATAGGCAATGTGTAGTGGATTGTATATCGACAGTCAGACACAGCTGTGCTATCAAAAATACCCATCTTCAGGAAGGTATTTTATAAGTGGCTCTATTTGATTGTTGTCATGGTTAGGTCAGAAGTCAAGCAACCAAATAATTTAGTTTAATATTAGTTATTACATGCCATAGAACTACATCGAGACAAAAGACAGTTTTGTGAAGTATTCATACTACAGTGTAGATGATTAATCTAGATTACATAAATTACAAAATGTTTTGCAATGCGGCATGGTATACCTGGTATGTCGTTGCAAGTAATATAAAACGCCCAAGTCATTGGTTGATAGTTTACATAATTTTGAACAATCGTCAAAATGTCACATGCTCAGAGACTACTTAGAGACTAAGATTGTTCTTAGGCAATGGCAGAGTAAATTAAGGGGATTAACTTTGTACTGTCATAAGTAAATATAAACAAACACGCTTGTGTAAAACTCGCCAGGCGCATTCTTATTTTATCCAAAATGAACGTGATGAACTAACAGCCAATCGCCGTGTGGCTCCACTAAACTCTCCATCCAAACCAACTAGATTCAGTTTACAAACTGCGAGGAAGACCAACACAAAGATGGAAGGACAGTGTAGAGAAAGCCCTGGAGTTGAAGAGACTGCAGGAGGTGGCGATGACTCGTTCATTCCAGACCAACTCCATGAGGAAACATGGTGACACGAAGAAATCAAAGTCTATATATGTCATTATGCTAACTTAGGGACATTGTAAGTGTATCTCCTGCCAGGTGCCAAGATACAGTCGTCTCTCTCTATATTTATTAATTTCCTTGAAACCCCTGATCTACCAGTTGGCAATGCAGTAAAGAAAACACAAATTACATAACTATTTTGAGTGATTTACTTATGAAGTTACCCATTTGTTTAATGTTTAGTCACCTATTGTTAGTTAGCTCTCCAGAAGTAGAAAGAATCAAAATACTGTAATACTTTATTGCTCTGTTTGTGGCTGTAGCTATTGCTTGGTTGTACTTACTACTAGCTACAGTGTAGTAAGCTACTATTGATTACTTGCATGTATTCGTTACTAGCTGGTAAACTAGTATTTATAATTTCTTTGCATGTTAAAAATCTTTTTTAATTTAACAAAAGGTGTTGTTACAATGAAGGACCTTACTTCTGAGGTAGTTCTCATAATGAAACAGTCCCGTGCAGTCTTTGATATCGGCGACAACATTTTTGCTTGTCATAGATTTATGTCAACGACTGCTTGAATGGATCGACCAATTCTTATTGTGTGCGTTTCTATTTCACTCCCTGATGTGAACCACATGTAGTGCAACTGTCTGTCACCAGCTCCACAAGGGTGTGCCACTAGTACTTGTCGGTATTGAGCAGTAACTGCAGAAGTGTTATATTTGGCGTTGATGCAAACTATATTATAATGTTTCTGTCATTCATTTCTCAAGAGTGACTATGCACTAGGTTACAGAGTAAAGCTCTTTTTACGCTAGTATTAATTGCTCACTTACCACCGCCCATTGAGTAATACACTATCTGCCTCCTGATTACCACTCAGTCCTCTCAGCTAGGAGAAAGGCTTCTAGAAAATCAGAACATATAAAGCCACCTAGGTAAATAATACTCATGAATGGGTAGATGAGAGACACAAGGAAGCAAATGAACGTAGGGAGACAGAGACGGAGACGGAGACGGAGACGGAGACGGAGACGGAGACGGAGACGGAGACGGAGACGGAGACGGAGACGGAGACGGAGACGGAGACAGGAGACAGGAGACAGGAGACGGAGACGGAGATGGAAACAGGAGAGAGGGAGAGGGAGATGGAGAGAGAGGGAGGAATGGGGAGGCGGGGAGGCGGGGAGACGTATTGACAGTGGACCATGTAGAGGTGTTTGTGGTAGCAGTGACTGGAGTGAGTGTCTATAACATTGGACTATTGACTGAGAGAATCCAGCTTCAAATCGTCTGCTGGCTTTTTGAACCTTGGGTAAGTTTGTTCACTGTACATTGCTCTAGTTCACCCAGCTGTATGAAAGAGACCTGCCTACAATCTGTTACAGATAGTCTTTGTACATTAATAGCTGCACAGGTGAATGCTTCTCATTAGAAGTCTATATGACGCTCAACTGCTTTATAACAAGCCATCATATAAGGAAACATGATATGCAGTTGTGCACGCAAGTGTTGGTGTAGCCAGGGTGAACCTGTGTGACCCATTTCTTTTCCATGCTAAATGCAGTCATACTGCAACTCTGCAACTTCCAGAAATTTAATCCATAATTGAGTATATAGCTTTTGCTATGGAAACAAGATTTATGCTATGATATAAGGCAGGGATATTTTATATAACTTTTACATAAATGTGTACGATAGACTTGCACACATATACAATAACATGTTAGTGTTTTTTCTTCATTGCATGCAAGTGCACACCTTTTCCATACATTATCTTTATTCTGTCTGTCGTACGTATTAAGATGTCACCATCGTGCCGGTGGTTTTTTCACCGATGGGCTGATTGCTTTCAATGTAATACGGTGGCTTATGCACTTGAAACATTGTAAGTACGTAAACTGTCCTACGTGAACACTCAAGTGTCCCTACGCCAGACAGAGGCCTGTGTCTATCTATCCTGACCTCATTTAGCTTTTTGTGTGTACCAATTCAGTACTGATATAAATGCTTGGCCCATTCATGGGCGGCCATGCGTGAAATGTTGGACAAACTTCCTCTTCTAGCTCTGACTGACTAGATCCTAGATAACAGTAGACCAGGAACACTGTAGTGGCCATGAGTAACTCACAGACCACCAGGTCGTTGTTGACTGCCACTGATTTTGAGTGTGTACAACTTACAGTTGGGTAAGTGTAACTGTAAAGTATTACTGCCGTGTAAGTATCACTGTTGTGTAAATGTCACTGTTGTGTTAGTATCACTGCAGTATGACTGTATGAGTATCACTGCTGTATACTTGTAGTCTAACTGTTGTATAAGTACCGCTGCAGTGTAAGTATCGCTGCTGTGTAAGTATCACTGCTGTATAAGTATCACTGCTGTATAAGTATCCTGCTGCTGTGTAAGTATCACTGCTGTATAAGTATCCTGCTGTATAAGTATCGCTGCTGTGTAAGTATCGCTGCTGTGTAAGTATCACTGCTGTGTAAGTATCACTGTTGTGTTAGTATCACTGCAGTATGACTGTATGAGTATCACTGCTGTATACTTGTAGTCTAAACCTGCTGTATAAGTATCGCTGCTGTGTAAGTATCGCTGCTGTGTAAGTATCACTGCTGTGTAAAGTATCACTGCTGTGTAAGTATCGCTGCTGTATAAGTACCGCTGCTAGTGTAAGTATCACTGCTGTATAAGTATCACTGCTGTATAAGTATCGCTGCTGTATAAGTATCGCTGCTGTGTAAGTATCACTGCTGTATAAGTATCGCTGCTGTGTAAGTATCCTGCTGTATAAGTATCGCTGTTGTATAAGTACCGCTGCAGTGTAAGTATCACTGTTGTATAAGTACTCGCTGCTGTGTAAGTATCACTGCTGTATAAGTATCGCTGCTGTGTAAGTATCACTGTTGTATAAGTACCGCTGCAGTGTAAGTATCACTGCTGTATAAGTATCGCTGTTGTATAAGTACCGCTGCAGTGTAAGTATCACTGTTGTATAAGTACCGCTGCAGTGTAAGTATCACTGCTGTATAAGTATCGCTGCTGTGTAAGTATCACTGTTGTATAAGTACCGCTGCTGTGTAAGTATCACTGCTGTATAAGTATCGCTGTGTAAGTATCGCTGCAGTGTAAGTATCACTGCTGTATAAGTATCGCTGCTGTGTAAGTATCACTGCTGTGTAAGTATCGCTGCTGTGTAAGTATTGCTGCTGTAGAAGTATCTCTGCAATATGAGTATCACTGCTGTGTTAGTATCACTGCTGTATAAGTATCACTGCTGTGTAAGTATCGCTGCTGTGTAAGTAATCAATGCTGCTATAAGTATCAAGTTTAGATCTGTTTAAGCAGATCTCTCTGTGGAGTACAGTGCACTTTCTGCTGTTGTAAGTATTGCTGCTTAAATTTATCAAGTTCTGCAAAGAGTTTCTTGTAGTCAGTGAAAATCCTGCTTTAAGTACGCTCTTTAAGACCAAAGAAACAAGTTGCTTGTGTGGTTTGACCAATTGTCGTTGAGCACATTTCTATTTCACTTCCTGATGCGATACATTTCCAGTGAACCTTGACTGTGTCTGTCACTAGACCAACCAACCAACCAACCAACCAACCAACCAACCAACCAACCAACCAACCAACCAACCAACCAACCAACCAACCAACCAACCAACCAACCAGAGGTTGCCACTAGTACCAGGGGTATATGTCTATATTTGGTCGTGACTGTGGAATGGTTTATCTGGCATTGATTCAAACGACATGCTATTTTATTAGAGGCTTTGATTTTGAAGGCAGTCTGGAGATACCTTGTTTCATCTATGGACTCCGTAATTGTCCCTTGGTAGTAGTCTGTGTGACTCAAGGTTTTAAAGATGTTAAGAGGTAAAGAGTGGCCAGTGTAAATGATCTATCAACATGTGTCTGTGCGTGCGTGTGTGTGTGTGCGTGCGTGCGTGCGTGCGCGTGCGTGCGTGCATGCTTGTGTGTGCTGCCTCCTTGTGCCATCTTTGGTCTGTAGCAACTGATCATACTCATATCTATTAGTTTTAGTTTGAAACTACTTGTAAGCACGGCATATCATGCTGCTCCAGGATCCGCCATCTTATCATATGTAATGGGCTACACAGATGTGTTCACTTGTGATTGGTCAAAATATTAGCATGAAATGTGTATGCATGTAGGAGATTGGAGTCCCATATAAATGTAATAATATATATATATATATATATATATATATATATATATATCAAGTGCCTTTACATTGACTTTACACTGGAATAAGCACTACCATGGGAATAACTTATCAAGTGTCTTTACATTGACTTTACACTGGAATAAGCACTACCGTGGGAATAACTTATCAAGTGTCTTTACATTGACTTTACACTGGAGTAAGCACTACCGTGGGAATAACTTATCAAGTGTTATGGCTATTATTAGACTGAAGGTTTCTAATTAGTTTAGGTTTGGGTTATAGTTAAGCATGGATAGTGTTACGATTATTTACAGATTGGCTTCCAATGTTGACTCTTAAACACTGGAAACTATCAGTATGTGAAACATTAATATAATCTACTGGGGGGTAATTATAATTGAATTTGCATTACATATATATCTATGCGAGGGAAGTAAAAGTTACTGATCTGATGTTACCTGCAGCTGCTGGTCTGTTGTTTGCTACAAGCTGGTGTACATACCTTTAATAGCAATATTACGGTATTAACCAATAGTATTTCAAATTTTTTTTTATCACATTAGGAGATAACAAATACCATTCAACTTGGTTTGTAGTGATCAAACTGCCCATATGACAAAACCAGCCTTCAGGCAATAATGATATGTGATAATAGCCTGGTAGGAAATTCCGTGATGACCTTACAGATACCTATGCTTCATTGTCCACTGAGGCAGAAGGTACAAACACGTTAATTATGTACCATTGGAGGTACCTAGTACCTGCCTTGATCACAGGTTCAGATGTGTTATTTAACGAAACGAAACCTTTTGGCGTGGGACACATGTATGTTATAATCTGGTCAGTAAACAACTACTTCAGGGACAGGTGATTGTGAATATAAACAATGGTGCATTGCAGGACCTCCAACTTTGTGAAGGTGTGTCCCAGGCCACAAGTTAGTGTCTGCTTATTACCTGAAACAAATATATTGGTGTGCGTGTGCATGTGCGCATGTGTGCGAATGTTTATACGTGTGCACAAACTGCACGGCGGGCATATGTATAAAATACAAATCAAGACAATTCTGGAATAGTATGTATATATATATATATATATATATATATGTGTGTGTGTGTGTGTGTGTGTGTATTCCTTTTAATAAGACTGAATGAAAATTTAGTTTTCTTTATTTTATATTTTCTAACATTTTCAGTATTTTTGTACAATTTTCAGCCAACCTCAGAGTTATGCCCGATGATGCCCAATTGCCCAAACACATGCAGTGAGGTGCCCATTGTGACGCATGCATGACGCATGCCTGACGCCGTCACATGGCGGCCGTGAAACCCGAGGGGTATGACTATGAGTTCTATCCGCCGGCCGACGCCAAGTACATGTGTCCTGTGTGTCTGATGGTGCTGCGGGAGCCCGTTCAGACGAACTGC
Source organism: Ridgeia piscesae (assembly GCA_025642075.2). Lineage (NCBI taxonomy): Eukaryota > Metazoa > Annelida > Polychaeta > Sabellida > Siboglinidae > Ridgeia > Ridgeia piscesae. The sequence goes on from JAODUO010000485.1 coordinate 158,681, forward strand.
GGCCATCGCTTCTGTGGAGCATGTATCCAACGCTGGATCAGGTCAGACACTCGCTGCTCCCTCTTGCAGCTGTCTTACATTTGTCATGTCCATATCAGTGTCGGTGTATTTGTCTGGGTCATCATTGTCTATGTTGGTGTATTTGCTTGTGTCATTATTGTCGGTTGATTTGTCGGCGTCATCATTGTCTATGTTGGTTTATTTAGTTGTATTATTGTCTGTGTCGTAGTATTTGTTTGTGTCATCATCATCTGTGTTGGTGTATTTGCTTGTGTCACTATTTTCTGTGTCTGCGTATTTGTTGGTGTCATCATTCTATAGATCACCACATTTGCATATGTCATCTTTGTAATTGTCGATGTATTTGTCGGTGTCATCATTGTTTATGTTGGTATATTTGCTTGTGTCAATATTGTCAGTGTGTATTTATCAGTTTCATTAGTCTCTAGATCAGCATATTTGCTTGTGTCATCATTGTAATTTCCAAGGCAAAATATAATCGACCATGTGTAATTCATGTTTTTTTTTTAAAGAGAATTGTCATTTCCTGTTTTGCAGCTACAGTTTAAATTGTCTTTGGCAGGGAGAAGGGTAGCGTAAAATGCCCTGTGTGCAACATTCGAGTGACAGAGACTAGTATCTTCAACGACAACTGCGTGAAGCGAGAGATTGGGGCACTGACTGTACGATGCCCCAATGCTGCGAAAGGTTGCACGAATATCATCGAACTCTCCAATGTGGAGGTATAAAACATATTATATGACGTATGCAATTTATTTAGAAACTTGAATTGCTAGATGATCCAGGTGGAAAACCATCTTTGAAACTTGAATTTCTAAACTAAAGATAACTGTTCACGAGGCAATACCATTGTTATAATGAGGTCATCTTCCATATGTTGAAAAATTGAAATTCTAATATCTCAGTTTCCCACAAACCACTTTTGAAACGTGACAACCTTTCATTTCTGTTAAAATCAGACAGTGATCTTGAAAACACCAATCAAAATGACACCTGTACCAATACACAGAAAAACACAGACTGTCATCTGTCATAATTTGACAGCTCTGGTGCCATGCTGCACAAAAAACATAATTTCTACTCATTCGACTCTACATAATAATATTATGTTCTCAAAAGTAAATTCGTATTAACTGCATAATGCTTTTTCTATAGGGGGCTCTTTCATTGGATAATAGCAGATGACCCCCTTATTGTTATATGTATGTAAGTTGCCTATCGTTGAAAAAATTGTGTATTTGACAGAATCTTTGTTGTTATGTTGGTTCTTTGTTGGTTCTTTGTTGGTGTTTCCAAAGTCTTATGATATTTACGTGTCGTCACAGAGCCACGAGCAGCAGTGTGAGTTCATGTTTGTGCGTTGTGCCAACAACTGTGGCACGTTTGTGTACCGTGCCGACCTCGCACACCACATGACCTACGACTGCAGCAGACGCACTGTCAAGTGCAAGTTCTGTCACAACGATGTGTTGTACAACAAGGAGGAGGTGAGATAATCACACTGGTGTGTCCAGTCTTGTGTTGCTTGTTGCTGAGGTCTTCTGGTTGTTTCCAGCACTCGGCATCATCACATTAACTGAATTGAATTCGCTCCCTCCCTCCTCCTTTTAGCATGCACAAGAGAGATGATCGTTAACACATCTGTACAACTGAAACGCACTTTCAAACACATGGAATTTGATGAGGATTACATTTGTCATACACTTTCAAACACATGGAATTTGATGAGGATTACATTTGTCATACACTTTCAAACATATGGAATTTGATGAGGATTACATTTGTCATACACTTTCAAACACATGGAATTTGATGAGGATTACATTTGTCATACACTTTCAAACACATGGAATTTGATGAGGATTACATTTGTCATACACTTTCAAACATATGGAATTTGATGAGGATTACATTTGTCATACACTTTCAAACATATGGAATTTGATGAGGATTACATTTGTCATACACTTTCAAACACATGGAATTTGATGAGGATTACATTTGTCATACACTTTCAAACACATGGAATTTGATGAGGATTACATTTGTCATACACTTTCAAACATATGGAATTTGATGAGGATTACATTTGTCATACACTTTCAAACATATGGAATTTGATGAGGATTACATTTGTCATACACTTTCAAACACATGGAATTTGATGAGGATTACATTTGTCATACACTTTCAAACACATGGAATTTGATGAGGATTACATTTGTCATACACTTTCAAACACATGGAATTTGATGAGGATTACATTTGTCATACACTTTCAAACACATGGAATTTGATGAGGATTACATTTGTCATACACTTTCAAACACATGGAATTTGATGAGGATTACATTTGTCATACACTTTCAAACACATGGAATTTGATGAGGATTACATTTGTCATACACTTTCAAACACATGGAATTTGATGAGGATTACATTTGTCATACACTTTCAAACACATGGAATTTGATGAGGATTACATTTGTCATACACTTTCAAACACATGGAATTTGATGAGGATTACATTTGTCATACACTTTCAAACACATGGAATTTGATGAGGATTACATTTGTCATACACTTTCAAACACATGGAATTTGATGAGGATTACATTTGTCATACACTTTCAAACACATGGAATTTGATGAGGATTACATTTGTCATACACTTTCAAACACATGGAATTTGATGAGGATTACATTTGTCATACACTTTCAAACACATGGAATTTGATGAGGATTACATTTGTCATACACTTTCAAACACATGGAATTTGATGAGGATTACATTTGTCATACACTTTCAAACACATGGAATTTGATGAGGATTACATTTGTCATACACTTTCAAACACATGGAATTTGATGAGGATTACATTTGTCATACACTTTCAAACACATGGAATTTGATGAGGATTACATTTGTCATACACTTTCAAACACATGGAATTTGTGAGGATTACATTTGTCATATACATTTTCTGTTCTGCAAACATATGTCTGTGTCATTTGATGTTTCACTTTGCTAAAACTGATCTGTTTATTGACGTGACCTGTTTGTCCTGACATGACCTGTTTGTGTTTACCGCCCCCAGTCACACCGCCTGGAGTGTCCTGACGTGACCTGTTTGTGTTTACCGCCCCCAGTCACACCGCCTGGAGTGTCACGACGTGACCTGTTTGTGTTTACCGCCCCCAGTCACACAGCCTAGAGTGTCATGACGTGAACTGTTTATGTTTACCGCCCCCAGTCACACCGCCTAGAGTGTCCTGACGTGACCTGTTTATGTTTACCGCCCCCAGTCACACCGCCTAGAGTGTCCTGACGTGACCTGTTTATGTTTACCGCCCCCAGTCACACCGCCTAGAGTGTCCTGACGTGACCTGTTTATGTTTACCGCCCCCAGTCACACCGCCTAGAGTGTCCTGACGTGACCTGTTTTGTTTACCGCCCCCAGTCACACCGCCTAGAGTGTCCTGACGTGACCTGTTTATGTTTACCGCCCCCAGTCACACCGCCTAGAGTGTCCTGACGTGACCTGTTTATGTTTACCGCCCCCAGTCACACCGCCTAGAGTGTCCTGACGTGACCTGTTTATGTTTACCGCCCCCAGTCACACCGCCTAGAGTGTCCTGACGTGACCTGTTTATGTTTACCGCCCCCAGTCACACCGCCTAGAGTGTCCTGACGTGACCTGTTTATGTTTACCGCCCCCAGTCACACCGCCTAGAGTGTCCTGACGTGACCTGTTTATGTTTACCGCCCCCAGTCACACCGCCTAGAGTGTCCTGACGTGAACTGTTTATGTTTACCGCCCCCAGTCACACCGCCTAGAGTGTCCTGACGTGACCTGTTTATGTTTACCGCCCCCAGTCACACCGCCTAGAGTGTCCTGACGTGACCTGTTTATGTTTACCGCCCCCAGTCACACCGCCTAGAGTGTCCTGACGTGACCTGTTTATGTTTACCGCCCCCAGTCACACCGCCTAGAGTGTCCTGACGTGACCTGTTTATGTTTACCGCCCCCAGTCACACCGCCTAGAGTGTCCTGACGTGACCTGTTTATGTTTACCGCCCCCAGTCACACCGCCTAGAGTGTCCTGACGTGACCTGTTTATGTTTACCGCCCCCAGTCACACCGCCTAGAGTGTCCTGACGTGACCTGTTTATGTTTACCGCCCCCAGTCACACCGCCTAGAGTGTCCTGACGTGACCTGTTTATGTTTACCGCCCCCAGTCACACCGCCTAGAGTGTCCTGACGTGACCTGTTTATGTTTACCGCCCCCAGTCACACCGCCTAGAGTGTCCTGACGTGACCTGTTTATGTTTACCGCCCCCAGTCACACCGCCTAGAGTGTCCTGACGTGACCTGTTTATGTTTACCGCCCCCAGTCACACCGCCTAGAGTGTCCTGACGTGACCTGTTTATGTTTACCGCCCCCAGTCACACCGCCTAGAGTGTCCTGACGTGACCTGTTTATGTTTACCGCCCCCAGTCACACCGCCTAGAGTGTCCTGACGTGATCTGTTTGTTTACCACCCCCAGTCACACCGCCTAGAGTGTCCTGACGTGACCTGTTTATGTTTACCGCCCCCAGTCACACCGCCTAGAGTGTCCTGACGTGATCTGTTTATGTTTACCACCCCCAGTCACACCGCCTAGAGTGTCCTGACGTGACCTGTTTATGTTTACCGCCCCCGGTCACACCGCCTAGGGTGTCCTGACGTGACCTGTTTATGTTTACCGTCCCAGGTCACACACCCTAGAGTGTCCTGACGTGATCTGTTTATGTTTACCACCCCAGGTCACACCCCCTAGAGTGTCCTGACGTGATCTGTTTATGTTTACCGCCCCCAGTCACACCGCCTAGAGTGTCCTGACGTGACCTGTTTATGTTTACCACCCCCAGTCACACCGCCTAGAGTGTCCTGACGTGACCTGTTTATGTTTACCACCCCCAGTCACACCGCCTAGAGTGTCCTGACGTGACCTGTTTATGTTTACCACCCCCAGTCACACCGCCTAGAGTGTCCTGACGTGACCTGTTTATGTTTACAACCCCCAGTCACACCGCCTAGAGTGTCCTGACGTGACCTGTTTATGTTTACAACCCCCAGTCACGCCGCCTAGAGTGTCCTGACGTGACCTGTTTATGTTTACCGCCCCCAGTCACACCGCCTAGAGTGTCCTGACGTGACCTGTTTATGTTTACCGCCCCCCGTCACACCGCCTAGAGTGTCCTGACGTGACCTGTTTATGTTTACCACCCCCAGTCACACCGCCTAGAGTGTCCTGAAGTGACCTGTTTATGTTTACCACCCCCAGTCACACCGCCTAGAGTGTCCTGAAGTGACCTGTTTATGTTTACCACCCCCAGTCACACCGCCTAGAGTGTCCTGACGTGATCTGTTTATGTTTACCACCCCCAGTCACACCGCCTAGAGTGTCCTGACGTGACCTGTTTATGTTTACCGCCCCCAGTCACACCGCCTAGAGTGTCCTGACGTGATCTGTTTATGTTTACCACCCCCAGTCACACCGCCTAGAGTGTCCTGACGTGACCTGTTTATGTTTACCACCCCCAGTCACACTGCCTAGAGTGTCCTGACGTGACCTGTTTATGTTTACCACCCCCAGTCACACCGCCTAGAGTGTCCTGACGTGATCTGTTTATGTTTACCACCCCCAGTCACACCGCCTAGAGTGTCCTGACGTGATCTGTTTATGTTTACCGCCCCCAGTCACACCGCCTAGAGTGTCCTGACGTGACCTGTTTATGTTTACCGCCCCCAGTCACACCGCCTAGAGTGTCCTGACGTGATCTGTTTATGTTTACCGCCCCCAGTCACACCGCCTAGAGTGTCCTGACGTGACCTGTTTATGTTTACCGCCCCCAGTCACACCGCCTAGAGTGTCCTGACGTGACCTGTTTATGTTTACCGCCCCCAGTCACACCGCCTAGAGTGTCCTGACGTGACCTGTTTATGTTTACCGCCCCCAGTCACACCGCCTAGAGTGTCCTGACGTGACCTGTTTATGTTTACCACCCCCAGTCACACCGCCTAGAGTGTCCTGACGTGACCTGTTTATGTTTACCACCCCCAGTCACACTGCCTAGAGTGTCCTGACGTGATCTGTTTATGTTTACCACCCCCAGTCACACCGCTTAGAGTGTCCTGACGTGACCTGTTTATGTTTACCGCCCCCAGTCACACCGCCTAGAGTGTCCTGACGTGATCTGTTTATGTTTACCACCCCCAGTCACACCGCCTAGAGTGTCCTGACGTGACCTGTTTATGTTTACCACCCCCAGTCACACCGCCTAGAGTGTCCTGACGTGACCTGTTTATGTTTACCACCCCCAGTCACACCGCCTAGAGTGTCCTGACGTGATCTGTTTATGTTTACCACCCCCAGTCACACCGCTTAGAGTGTCCTGACGTGACCTGTTTATGTTTACCGCCCCCAGTCACACTGCCTAGAGTGTCCTGACGTGACCTGTTTATGTTTACCGCCCCCAGTCACACCGCCTAGAGTGTCCTGACATGAGGATCAGATGTCAACTGTGTGAGGAGGAGATTCCAAGACAGAAGGTACGAGAGAAGATGTTTGTGTCTGTCTTGTGGTAATTCTGATAGACCTGTTCTGCAAATGTGCAGATTCTTTGCAGTGTGCCAATTCTGTGCATACCTATTCAGCCCTATGGGGTGTTCAGTATACCGATTCAGCCTGTTTTACCAATGCAGATGATCATTCAGTTTCAGCCCATTTCTGGTCAACGTGTGCTGATTCAGGCCATTATAATAATTGTAATAATAATAATGAGGTAACTTCTGTTGCACCTATGTGATATGTCCTTCTGTTCAGTGATCTAATTCAGCCCAATAATAAGCTGTGTAGCTAAAGTATCCATTAGAAATCCATTATCTATTTGTAGCGTAAACTTGTCAAAGTTTAAATGAATGCAACACTGGGTATGATAGCCTGGCAGGCTGGTTTGTCAAACGCAACTATGGCTAATGTGAATGTTTCATCGGAAACATCTGAAATGGATGTCAGATTTTATGCAATGATGATGATGTCAACAGTATTATTACGACTATTTCTGTATTCTAAAGAGTTGTACAATTGCCATGTTAATGTGCGATAACAAAGATTTTATTATTATTATTATATCAGTCTGGAAATTCTGTTGAACGTACGACTTCTCCATGTGTAGGTGTTTGAGCACAACAAGAAGCAGTGTCCGAAGGCGATGGTCACCTGCAGCTTTGAACATTTCGGTTGCAAGACAGAGGTAGGCCATCAACACTGACCAAAGGGAGACAACTACCGCAGTTAAAATCTCACAAATCTTTACAGAATTTCTTCCGAGATAAACACTGGTTGATTACGTGTGACAATCTTCGATAGAAATTTTTATTTTATGGATTTAGTAGTTAACAGTGTAATATTTGAATTAAATCTTAAATGCAGTTAAAATAAATAAATATACTTAGGTAGTGTCTAATCTAGTTACAACTATTCAATGTGCTTTATGTGTACATGTAGTAGATATAAGCTAACATAATTAGACTTGTGACTAAAATTATCTCTACATTATCAATGTGTCATTGAGTAATTTGCCTGTGAGACCTGAGACAGTTAGCTACAGCCTTTTCAAGTACTTTTGAAATATAGCTCAGGTTGGAAATGGGTCTATAGCTATTTAGGTCATCTTTAGGCAGATATGTCTTCTTAAGAACTGGGTTTATATGCGCGCATTAAAAGTCATCAGGAAGTATGCCTGACCACAGTGATGCATTTATGATGTCTGTTATTGATCTCATTAATGCGTCAAGACATGCTTTTAGAAGTATGGTTGGGAGTGGCCTGAGATCACACGATTTACTTGGGTACAACATGATTATTTTTCTCACTTCAGCGATTGTGGTTGCTTTAAAAGATGTAAGTTGAGAATTCATTTCTGGAAAGTCAGCATTTATAAAGCCTGGAGTAACTGTGAAAACGGAATGGATTTTTTTTTAAGTGACCTTAAAAAGAGTGGCATTGATGCATGAGTTGGTAGAGAAGGAGCCGGCCGCCTGCGTAAGATTTTCTTTATGCATTTCCATTACTGTTGTGGCGCAGCAGAGTTCATTGAGACCACATTTTCATAGTGATCAGATTTTGCTTTAGCCATTTATTGGTCACATGACATTGATGACATTCTTGTGAAAAGCCTGGTCTGTCCAGGGATGAATGTGACTTTCTCCTAGAAAGCGAAGTGCCTTTTAGATTTTATGATTTTCGGGGTAATCCAAGGATTTTGTGTTTATATAAATCTGATACATTTTCTCTACGATATGTAACAAGGTCGGATGTGAGGATATCAGTCATTAATGCTGCGATGTTGATACTGTGAATGGCTTTGTAAAACACATTGTGCTTGGATACAACTGGGGTTACATGTATGTGTTTATACAACAAGAACACATCTAACTGACAAAACTCTTCAAAATGGTGCCAGATGCTAGATACAATGATGATATATTTGTGTGTAATTATACAACAAGAACAGGTCCTATCTCACTAACATTCTTAAGAGCTCATAAGCTCAATTCTGCTCTTTAAAATCGATTTTGCTTCTTAATAGTTATAACTGACAACTCTCAACACAAGGGCATGTCATTGAGACACTGTCACTGGTGTCACGTGGAATAGTGTCCTCCATAACAAGTCATGGTAGTAGCATTTTGACATTTCAGAAAACTCCTTTAATTTAACAGCTATTTTTAATGATGAACTTCTGTAAGCACCCTTTATCTTATCTTAGTGAAATATCTGCCAGCCAAACTGTGTTTAATCTAAGCCATAAGTTGGATACCACATGATTTACGTGTGTTTGTTTCTACAACAGTAACAAATCCATTCTAAGTGAGGTCACAAGTTCAGTACTACATGATGTATGTGTATGTTTCTATACATGATGTATGTGTATGTTTTTATACATGATGTATGTGTATGTTTTTATACAATGATGTATGTGTATGTTTCTATACATGATGTATGTGTATGTTTTTATACAATGATGTATGTGTATGTTTCTATACATGATGTATGTGTATGTTTTTATACAATGATGTATGTGTATGTTTCTATACATGATGTATGTGTATGTTTTTATACAATGATGTATGTGTATGTTTCTATACATGATGTATGTGTATGTTTTTATACAATGATGTATGTGTATGTTTCTATACATGATGTATGTGTATGTTTTTATACAATGATGTATGTGTATGTTTCTATACATGATGTATGTGTATGTTTTTATACAATGATGTATGTGTATGTTTCTATACATGATGTATGTGTATGTTTCTATACAATGATGTATGTGTATGTTTCTATACATGATGTATGTGTATGTTTCTATACAATGATGTATGTGTATGTTTCTATACATGATGTATGTGTATGTTTCTATACATGATGTATGTGTATGTTTCTATACAATGATGTATGCGTATGTTTCTATACATGATGTATGTGTATGTTTCTATACATGATGTATGTGTATGTTTCTATACATGATGTATGTGTATGTTTCTATACAATGATGTATGCGTATGTTTCTATACAATGATGTATGTGTATGTTTCTATACATGATGTATGTGTATGTTTCTATACAATGATGTATGTGTATGTTTCTATACAATGATGTATGTGTATGTTTCTATACATGATGTATGTGTATGTTTCTATACATGATGTATGTGTATGTTTCTATACATGATGTATGTGTATGTTTCTATACATGATGTATGTGTATGTTTCTTTTCATGATGTATGTGTATGTTTCTATTCATGATGTATGTGTATGTTTCTATACATGATGTATGTGTATGTTTTTATACATGATGTATGTGTATGTTTCTTTTCATGATGTATGTGTATGTTTCTATACATGATGTATGTGTATGTTTCTATACATGATGTATGTGTATGTTTCTATACATGATGTATGTGTATGTTTCTATACATGATGTATGTGTATGTTTCTATCAATGTATTAGATACCAGAGTATGTGAATTTCATACATGTGTATGGTATGCATACAATTTTGGGAGTGTAGTTTCAAAATGTGTATGTGTATGTTTCAAAATGATGTAGTGTATTTTTAAAATGAATGTGATTTCAAAACTGAGTATGTGATGGCTATACAATGAGATGCGTATGTTTTAACATGTTATTGTTGTTTTTATCAGATGTATTTATGTTTCTTAATGAGTTGTTATGTTTCTAACAATTTATGATGCGTAGGAACTGAGTTTGTGTAGTTTCTTACATGTGTATGTGTATGTTTCACATGATGATGAGTTCTATACAATGATGTAAGTTATGTTTAACATGATGTATTGTATTTTTAACTGGAATTTTTTATAAAATTTATGTTTTTATAATATGTTTGTATTTTTAAAATTATTTATGTTTTTTTTTAAAGATTTTTGTAGTTTTTACATAGTTTGAAAATTTATGTATGTTTTTTCATGAATTGAGATACAGAATGGATTTTTTTTTCATGATGAGGATGTTTCTAACAATATTATTGATTTTCTTAATGTGTAGTGAGCTTCAGATTATTTATTTTCTTTCAATTTGTGATTTTTTAAAGTTTGGAGCTAACATATTTGGTTATTTTTTTTCATGATGATTTAGTTTTTTTCAATGAGTGTATTTTTATAATGATTATGGTTGTTTTATACAAAGATGTATGTGTTTTTTTATCAATGTATGTGTATGTTTCTATACATGATGTATTTTTGTTTCTTAAAAGTGTATTGTATGTTTTTATCTGATGTATTGTATGTTTTTTTCATGATGTATTGTTGTTTCTATTCATGATGTTGTGTATGTTTCTATACATGATTATGTGTATTTTTTAATAATTTTTTTTCATCAAGTAATGTTTTAAAGTGTATGTTTGTTTTATCATGATGTATGTGTATTTTCATACATGATGTATTTATTTTCATAATATTATGTGTATGTTTCTATACATGATGTATTTTGTTTTATAAAGATGTATGTTTGTTTTTTCATGATGTATGTGTATGTTTCTATCTGATGTTTTGTATGTTTCTTACAAGTTGTTATTTTTTATACATAGTTTGTATGTTTCTATACTTTATTTAATACTTTATTTTTTTTCTAACAAATGTATTTATTTTTTAAATGAGTATTTATTTTCTTAATATTATGTTATGTTTTTACAAAGATGTTTTGGGATGTTTCTTTCTATGTATCTAGTTTTTCATGATGTATGGTATGCTATCAAAGATTTCTTTTTCTTAAAAATGATGTATTGGGATTTTCTATAAATATTTCTATGTTTCTATACATGATTATTTATGTTTCTTAATATTATTTATGTTTCAACAGTGTTTTTGTTTCTATCATGATGTATTATTTCCAAATGATGTATGGTATGTTTCTATACATGATGTATGTGTTGTTTCTATATATGTATTGTATGTTTCATAAATGTATGTGTTGAACATGATGTATGTTTGTTTCAAAATGGAGATGTTTCTAACATGTGTAGGAGTTTCATACAATGTAATGTTTCTATTTCTGATGATGGTTTTTTCTATACAAGTATTGTATTTTTATACAAAGATTTTTTGTTTTTTCTTACATTTTTATGTTTGGTTTGTTTTCCGGTGTTGGTATTTTTTCTATGTAAAAAGGTTTTTTTTATACATGATGTATGTGTATTTTTATACAATATTTAGTTAAATTTTCCCTTTAAGAGTTCCCTTTTGTTTCTATACAAAATCTTTTTTTTTCAAAATTTTCTTTTTTTATACAAAGATGTATGCGTATGTTTTTTAAAAGTTTTAATTTTTTCAAAGTTATTTCCAAATGATTTTTTATGTTTCTAAAAGTGTATTTATTTTCTTCATGATTATTATTTCTATACATGATGTATGGGATGTTTCTATACAAAGATGTATGGGATGTTTCTATCAATGATGTATGGTATGTTTCTATACAAAGATGTATGAACTTCAAAGATGTATGGTATGTTTCTATACATGATGTATGTGTATGTTTTTTCTATGTATTTTTTTTTATACAAAGATGTATGTGTATGTTTCTTAAGATGTATGTGTATGTTTCTATAATGATGTATGGTATGTTTCTTTTTACAAAGATGTATGTTTTTTTTCTATACATGATGTATTTATGTTTTATACATGATGTATTTATTTTCTAACTGTGTATGGTATGTTTTTATACATGATTTTGGTATTTTCTATCAATGATTATTTATGTTTCTTTCAGTGTATTATGTTTCTATACAAAGATTATGTTATTTTCTATACATGATTATTTATTTTCTATCAAATTTAATGTTTTTTTTAAAAAATTTTTTTTCTAAAATGATGTATTGGGATGTTTTTATACATATGTTGGTTGTTTCTATACATGATGTATTGGGATGTTTCATACATGATTTTGGTATTTTCTTACAAGTTTGGTTTTTTTTCTTCAAAAATTTGGATGTTTTTTAAAAGTGTTTTATTTTTTTACATGATTTGTGTATTTTTTTCAGATTATTTTTGTTTCTATACATGATGTATCTATGTTTCTATACAAAGATTTTGGGATGTTTCTATACAAAGATGTTTTGGGTTTTTTCTATACAATGATGTATTTTTTTCTATACATGATGTATTGGTTTTTTCTTTCTGATGTTTTGTTTTTTCTTTCAGTGTATGTGTATGTTTCTATACAGATGTATTTATTTTCTATACATGATGTATGTGTATGTTTTATAATGATTTTTTTATTTTCTAAATAAGGTTTTTTTACATAATTTGGGATTTTTTATAAAGATGATGTGTATTTTCTTAAAAAGTGTATTTTATTTTTTTCAATTTTGTATGAAAAGTGTATTTTATGTTTCTATAAGAAATTTTTTATACTGATTAATTTTTTTAAAAGAGTTGGATTTTTCTGATTAGGGATTTTTTTTCATTTTTGGTTTTTTCAAAAATTTTTGGTATGTTTCAAAAAAGGGGGTATTTTTTTACAAATGGTTTTTTTTCAGATGAGGAGAAAAATGATGGACAACAAAGGAGGAGAACAAAAGGGCCAGAAATTTTTTTCTTCAAATTTTTTTGTTTTTTCAAAAAGGGGAGTTTTTAACCAAAAGGGTTTTTTCAAGGTATGCCCGTGTTCCCTGATTTTTCCAAAAGGGGGCCGGGAAAAGGGGGGCAAACCACCCCCGGACCCCTCCCCCAAATTTTTTTGTTCACGAAACCCCTTTTCCCCCTTTTCCCCCCAAAAATTTTTTCCCCCCTGAGGTTGGGATCGCCCTGGCAACTAGACCCGGTGACACAGTCAACAACGATGACGTCCGACTTGCTCTACAGAAGCTCAATCTGCCATCTGCGGCGACACCACAGATCATGTCGGGACTGTCGAGTTTATGTCAAAGTGACAACTTCCTGAGGACTTTGAACCGGCCGGGTGTGTTATCCAGCGGTGCATCATCGGTGGAGACATTGCATTCGGAGCAGTGCTGCTTTGAAGCAGACACCGCTCAGCCACAGTTTGGGTCAGATTTACTGTCAACCACTAGCTTGTTGTCGGATCAGGAATTTCAAGAGGAACTGAAGAAGAAGACGCAGTATAACGCGATAATGGAGGCGCGGGTTGAGAAGTTAGAGCGCCTTGTCGAGGAGCAAGGTGCGCGGCTGAAGTACTATAAACAGTGCGTCGAGTCGCGGTTCTGCAATGGCACCTATGTGTGGAAGATCAAAGACTTCTTCCGGCTGCGCAATGAGGCGACTCAGGGTCGAATCACGGCACTACACAGCACTGGGTTTTACTGCAGCGTCTACGGGTACAAGATATGTATTCGCATCAACCTCAATGGCGTCGAGTCCGGCTTTGCAACGCACATCTCTCTCTTCGTACACTTCATGAAGGGGGAGTACGACGACATCCTTGAATGGCCGTTTCGAGGCCGGATCACTCTCTCGATTCTTGACCAGAATGACAATTATGAGAAGCGGAGAGACATCATGGAGACGCTCGAGGCAAACCCAGAACTAGCGGCCTTCCAGCGGCCAACAACGTCACGCAATCACAAAGGTTTTGGTTACATTGAATTCGCTTCGATACCACAGATTGAGAGCTCAACGTACATTAAAAATGATGCTCTCTTTGTGAAAGCAAGCATTTTGAGTAAATAAGTTAACGTACCTCTGATTAGACATGGCTGTTGACAGAGGCATAATTTTGGGACAGCATATATGTTTTTGTTTATATTTTTTCAACAAAAAAACACTGGCACTTTCATGCAGCACGGTAAGTAGCCAAATCTCACCATTAGGACAGACATTTGTACGCTGTCGACATTTGAATTGTTCGTGTACTTAAATTAGGACATACTGGTGTGCTCATGATTACTGCACCTGCAATGTGGTAAGAATAACCCCTGAAACTAATTCTACTGGCGGTCAGTTTAGTAATTGCCTGTCATGGATTTGTAAATGAATGTAAATATGTCATATCATTATTGTGTTATTATTCAAGTCAATGTTATGTATATATGCAAACCAACATAATGCACATTATAATTTCAGCGTAAATAAGTGTGCATTAGTATACAATGAACTGCTTTATAATGCCAAATTATATGCAGAATTAGTGACAATTAGAGACAAGTAGAGTATGTAAGGATATTTGGAAAGAATGCAGCATGTAAATGTGATGACATCTTGCATTTTCTGCATATGCTGTCTGAGATATCGCACTGTGTCCACAAATAACTAAATTGGTAACTAAATGCTTTTTGTACGCAACAGTCATTTAATTATTTGTGGACAACACTATGATATGTCAGCAAAGCCTGCCATCTAGTGGCAGGAGGTGGAAACACATTTCTCGGTGGTTATGACTGCCACTTTCTGTGTGCACAAATGTCTACATGTTCATTCAACAACGTTCAATAAATGCACTTGCACTTGCACTGTCCAGCAGAAGCCGAACTAATGCCCTAGGAATGACTAACACAACTTTGAATCCATACTATACCGCTGATCTCATGTCTGTGACGCGTGATCATTTTAACTTTATGTGGCAACATCAAAGGATGTACTTACCACAGACTGTACTGCTGTAGCACCAGTGTTGTACAACTTTTCAGTATCTTATGTTCCAGTAAATGAGTGGTTTTGCAATGTAACAATGCACAGAAGGTTGTATAATAAAATATATATCTTGCCTGTTTACTCAAACACTCAGCGACACAAAAAACGTGTCTATCACCATCTTGTCTAGAAGCAGTAAAGATTGTGTAGGTAGGATAGGATAGGATAGGATAGGATAGGATAGGATAGGATAGGATAGGATAGGATAGGATAGGACACAGTAGGATTAATGAAAACTTATATAAATGTATAACCAAGAGGTGCCTAGTAACATTAAAAATTGGGTCTACCAGTTTTCATGAAGACAGATTTTAGAGGATGGTCTAGAAACAGGAAACGTATTACCTTGAAATGTTGGTGTGTTGGTATATTGTTGTTTGGCGGTATATTTTTGCATGAATGCTAAGATTGTTAGAATCTAAAAGAATCAAAGAAGCAGTAGTTCTACACAGATAGTGGACTTGGCATCTCTGATAACTTTCGTGTAGCATTCCATTGACCACTAGATGGTGGGATTGTCAAGAAATCAATAATGAAGACGTTGGGAGGCCGTGGAAGTCGCACAAAATGTAGGTCAAATGTTTAGGTAAATTGTCATTTGGCTTTATTGTTGGGGATATTCTAAAAATGTGGATGTGTGATAGTGTGTGATTTATTTAAGCGGAAGGTGGAGCAGTAACTTGATTATTATCACACATTGAAAATATTTATTTTCCAAATCACTGTAGGTGTTGACGTCAAATATTGGAGGACAGGTTTTAAAGGACAATATGTGATGCATTGCTTTATTTTGGTAAATTCAAATTTTTGATAAGATAAATTATGATTTTTAGAAGACCCCCCCCCCAACTACCCAGGGGTACTACATTATGTTGTTATCGTACTGAATGTGGTTCGTTATAATTATTTATCCTTGTAAAATGTATGGGACATTTATGTAATAACTTTTATAGCAGTGACAACAAATGTTTAGTTAGTGTAACATTTACGATGCCTGTAGCTACTATGTAGACTATGCAGATATTACTAGTAACCATGGCAACAGCGAAATGTATTCTGAAATGTACTTGAGAGAATATTCTTGCCAACACCAGAGATGTTCTTGTTGTGACTGTCTCAATCCACTCAGATGCTGGCATCTAGGTAAGGTAGACAGATGTAAACAGACAATGTAACTAAGCTGATGTTGGTTACTGTGTTGCCATTTTGAACGGCATCCCGTCTGTTAAAGATGCCCCCTCAACTCAATATTTCCTCGTCGCATTTTAGATTAATTTCAAGAGACATTTAGTATGACTACAGTACACCAATTAATTTGTGGAAATATGTTTGAGATCTTTGGATGAACTGATCAAATATTTTCATCAAAACTCAAGTCAAAATGGCCAGTGGCTGTACATTGATATATGTATCATGTTATTGAGTATACAACTGGCTATTAAAACAATTGCAGTTACACAATCTCTTGATTCAGTGATTTTAACCCAGATATTAGGTACTTTAAAGGGATTATTTTTAAGCGTGTATGCATTTGAGATGTACTGTATCAAAACATAATAATTTTACACAAGTACTTTCTCTGCTACTTTTGTCTTGCAAATCAATGCATAACTTTGGTGTTATGTGTGGCAATCTGCCCAACAAGCCGATACAGAACTATTTATGTGAATCACTTTTTACTTGCTGCCACGTGGGTGATTAATTGTGTAGCCTGGTTATAACAAATATTCATGCATGCACAATGAACCATGCCATGACTGTTGACTGACTTCAAACACAGTGAATTTGTTGGATAAAACCGAAGTCTGGCAAACCAAACTGAATATTCATGACCGTGCCTTATATGGTTATTTTTCGATATGTTGTCAGGTTTGTGAGTAATAAAACATTTGTAATGAAATGTAGGCATAGAATTATATGAAATAATTTTTTTAACATGATTAATACAAAAATTGCATGTTAGATATTTTAAAAGAATCCCTTTAAACTATTCACACACTGCATGAATCGTTACTGACACTGATGTGGCAGTTCGTTGAACTAGTGAGTGCACTAGGCCCGTTGTTTAACATGCCCTTTTGTAAATGATCATACGCAAGTTCACAAGATGTGTGTGAATATTATTCAAGATGAGAAGACTTCTAGACAGGAATTGTCCATAACTGCACAGAAGTATTGACAACTTTGTAATGTTTAATATAGTGCATGAAATGCGTTTCATATGTTGATCGACTTTCATATTTGCATACTTTATGCACCACTGAATTAACTTGTTCTGGTTGTGATTTTACGATTTCATACATGCTGAAGTGTTTGATATTCACACATTATGTAGCCCAGGGTTTATGACATTGGCAATAAGTTCCATTGAGTCTACTATTTCTGAAACCTGCTCACCACACTACAATGTCCATTGTGTGTAAGTATAAAATGAACAAAGGTCTGTTGTACATTCTCAGTTCCATAAATAAAGGTCTGTTGTACATTCAAAGTTTCATGAACAAAGGTCTGTTGTACATTCTCAGTTCTATGAACAAAGGTCTGTTGTACATTCAAAGTTCTGTGAACAAAGGTCTGTTGTACATTCAAAGTTCTGTGAACAAAGGTCTGTTGTACATTCAAAGTTCCGTGAACAAAGGTCTGTTGTACATTCAAAGTTCTGTGAACAAAGGTCTGTTGTACATTCAAAGTTCCGTGAACAAAGGTCTGTTGTACATTCAAAGTTCTGTGAACAAAGGTCTGTTGTACATTCAAAGTTCCGTGAACAAAAGTCTGTTGTACATTCAAAGTTCTGTGAACAAAGGTCTGTTGTACGTATGGAGAGACATTAACGGTGTAATGTATATTTGCAGTGATTTGTACGAATGTCTTTTGTACATCTGCGATGACATTAACAATGTTTACTGTACGTCAGCAGGTGCCTGAAGAAATATTTATTGTACATCTGCAATAGGATTAACAGTCTGGTGTACATCTGCAGTCACTTGAATGCATATAATATTATATTGTATATCTCATTTTTGCAGTGGCATGAATAAATGTCTATTGTGCAGCAGCACAGACTGAAATGTCTGTTGTACATAATATTTTGACATCACCTACAACGACAAGAACATGGGCTTGCAGTGGCAGGAACCTATTTGTTGTAAGTGCATTGTTCATGGTAAATATTACAGGTGTGTTCTATGTGTTATGATCCGCAATCAATGTACACATGTAGTAACAAGTCGGTTATTTAGTTAAGACAAACCAGTGGCATATGGTAAGCCTTGTTAATTAAGCCATTAAATGTTGTGGTTGTTATTTGTGTTGGAACATTTTTTAAAGAATAAACCTTGCAGTTTGTTGAGAATTACATCTGTGCTGGTTTTCAAATGTTCACTTTGGCATTCCTTCCATTGTGTGGCTTCCACCAGAAATTTAGGGGAAAATGCAAAAGTTGATTCAGTTAATTTTGATTGTTAGAATATTGGGGGGGTATGTTTTATGCTAGGTAATCTGTCAAAAACATTTCTTTCTGAGCAACAAAGCTATCAGCACCTGGCTGTGTCTGATGGTTAATCCGTTACACTGTATAAATTGATTCAATAAGCCTAAACCATTACTGACCACTAATCTAGACACAAATACTTATATAGACTGGATATTGAAAACATTTCTAAGTTCGTGAAAAAATACATTACATGACTCTCAGGTATTTGCTACAACCACAGATCAAACCAGGTATTTTCCAGAATCCAATCAAAAATTAATATAAATTTCCCGTGCATAGAAAAGATCCCACACAGTTTCTGAGCTACCAGCAGATGCAGTAAGATGCCACAAGTCTGGAAGACCTTTGGTCCAAAGGACAAACAATTGTGCAATATTACCCTTAAGTTAGGGTATCCACCCAACTCAGAAGATGCCACTGTTTTAAGGTAGAACTTGAAATGAAGCATTGAATGTGAAATGAAGCATTCTAAATTTATCTAATTCTCTACCTAGTTGTTTTAGTGTGAAGAATTATATGAAGACGCTACTTACTGCCCATTGCCTAGATTTTATGTGTCCCTGAACTTGTAAATGTTTAATATAAAGTAGAACAATATACATAATTACTGCAGCAATAAGCGTTAATTGAACGCCACTTTATTACATATTTACAAGCAGTCTGCACATACATAATCATACTTACAATATACACATTTGGGACACAGTGAACACACTGGTAAAACGACGTATGACAGTATTTGAATTTCTGTACAACACGATTGCGATCACATGAAAATACAACACAGGTGACGGATGCAAACTAATCTTACATGCAATTGTTTTGAAAATCACATTTCAGTGGGACAACTGGAGCTATTGATTGGTGAAGGGTATGTGTTGCATTCTGATGCAGTCTAAACTGAAGAATTCTAGTAAATGAAAACATTATTCAAAGCATTATTGGGGAATAACTGCTATATAGATTACACAGAATAAGTCTATCACCGAGATGGAGACAAAATAAATATTAGCTATATTGCTTATTAGGAGCCAAAAGGAAGACTCAAGACTACCTACAAAACTTAAAAACTATTCAACTGTGGTACTTTTAATGACTCATTTCTCTTGAAATGGGAAGCCTAGTTTCTTCAGGTGAGCGTAATGTGCTGTCCATGTAAAAGTGGGTACATTGAGAACCTGGTAGTCGCTACCATGGCAACATATTTCTATGCTACTTGGATTCTTATCCCAGCAATGTGTAACCTTAATATGTGACCAAAAAGTATTTGATTTTGAAGTCATCCCACAAAACAAGTTTGCTATAATATCACATTTCAGTGCTGTACAATGAACAGCACAGTGTAAAAATGTTATCTGAACTACTGGAGGGCAGCTACTGCCTTGCTAGAACAAACATCACAGTCAAACATGGTGGGTGGAGTTACTAAGACGTGACTACGCGCAAACATACACACAAGTTAGCTTTAAATAATCTATACATATAACTTGTAAGCTGTCCATTTTACATGCACACAGGACACATGTTTTTGCAGCAATCACGCTTTTAGTAGCCAATGTTCTATTGAATTCGTGTAAAACGATATATCTGACATTACGTCAGAAACTAAACGTGCACGGGTCACTTAAAAGTAAGTACACAGCAAAGTGCGTTTATCTACTGGGTCAAACCGAGCCTATGGTTAGATAAAAACGGGTGTGACGAATGCGCCAACAACATGAACTGACAACCGAGAAAGACAGTGTAAATCAGCTGTGCTGATTCTCATGGACCACAGAGTACCTGTGCTAACAGAACGGTGATGCCGTTGGATCAAATGTTTTAAACATGGCCTTCAATGATGGTTCGTCACCAGCAGCCCCGGGGGGCAACTGTAGTTGTTCTGGTGTAAGTTCTAATGTCGCGGTCGTTGTCACTACTGGCGCCACCTGTGGCAACACCAGTGAAGCAGTTGTGCTCATTGTCTTACCATTATTTGAAGCTGTCTTTGTCATTTTGAAATCGTGTCGCTTTTGGTGCTGCTGCAACTGCTGAAACCGCGTGTTTGGAGGTCGATTATATGCATTGCCTGCAGATGTCTCTGATGTTGTTTCACTAGTGCTGCCACCTAGTGGTGAGCTGTATTCCATCCCGCGTCGCTGCTGTGATGGCAGGTTAACTGGTTCCGACTCTGTGACATCGTTTTCCGTCTTTACTGACGGCGCATCGGCAACAGCCTTATGCCGCTTTTTAAAGCGCGGGTCATTGCGATGTGACAACAATGGTCGCTGAGCGTCCACATGCTGCGTGGCATGTTGTGGCGAATCACCCTGATCATCCCCACTGGATGAAGCACTGCCAGTGCCTTGTGTCTTACACGTACGTGGGTCTGTCATGGTTGGTTTCAGCCCCGGGTGCAGGGGTGGGGGTGGCGTCTGCAGCAGCGACGGCAATTCTACGGGAGTTGACGACGCCGACAACACTTTTGGCAATACTACGTCTGTGACATTAACACTCGAGACAGTCGAGTCCTGCGATCGTGACTCGTGTAATCTAGCCACACGCGGATCAATCACTTTCGCTGGCATCGGATGGGCCGGCATCGGATGGGCCGGCATCGGATGGGCCGGCATCGGATGGGCCGGCATCGGATGGGCCGGCATCGGATGGGCCGGCATCGGATGTGAATCCCGCCGCTGGAAGCAGGGATCCATGACAACCTCACTGGGAGGTGGCTGAGACATAGTCCGACCGAGACGTACATGTGACATCGTTGCCATGGCTGCGAGGAAATTTGGTGGCGGCTGTTGGAACCGCGGCTGGGGAAACCGTGCCATGTTGTGCAGAGCGCCTGAGGCGAGAATGCTCGACATGACAGTGTTCTGTAGCAGGGGCGGCAGTGCCAGAGGTGGCGGCGGCGCCACTGGTACTTCAGCCATCACAACATTCTCGTGTTCTCCCACCAGGGGGATTATTCGCTGCTTCACAGCGGCATCGCCTTTGGCCATCTGCTGCTGTATAAGCGTCGGTTCGAGCTTCTTGATGTGTTGCTGTACACGAGGGTCGAAGCCGTACCGCCCTTCAAACATGTTCAACGCTGGTGGTAGGCTGACAGCTGGGATGATGGGCAGACGCCGCACCACATACGGTACGCCACCACCAGACTGCGCCAGCGAGGCATCGATTGTTATGGCGGCATCGTGCGATGCTGATGACGACGACATGTTGGACGTTGCAGAGTGCAGTCGTGGGTCATTCGCTTTCGATGCAGGGTGGGGGAGACCAGTGCGGGGGTCAACTGCTGGTGACTGACCCATCATCGTTCTGGGGTCACGACCTTGGTTCATACCCCCACCTAGGTGAGCATCACTGCAACAACCAAACAACCATCGTTTCAGCACTGTTAGGATACAGCACAAGCAGTTAACAAGTTTGTCAAACAACAAAATGTATACTTTATTTAAGGTTTTTTATACATACAAAAATACATTAACATATATCAGGTACAGTTAAATAAAATATAGAATCACCATTGCACTAAATAAAGTGCTCTTTGCCATCTAGACAATTATAAAATCAGCCTTAATGCTATTCAGGATAATCAAGTGACAAGTCTACAACTCTTGGAACTTGACTGCACCAAGTAGACGTTATCTGTCATAGAAGAGCTTCTAAGCAAGTATCACGAGAGTTCCCTGTCCCTCTTACTCACCCAATCACAGGAGGTGGTTGCGAAGTGGCAGCACTTTTAATGACGTTCAACATTTGTTGTAAGTTGAGCACCGGTGGTTTCTGATTGGCTGGCTGCTGCTGCTGCTGCTGCTGCTGTGCCATTGGGCCACCTGGTGGAATGCCCAAGTTCATGAGGATATTCGAAGGCTTTGGCCCATCTTCTTCATCACTCGAGTACCAGTTGTCATTCTCATCTGCAACAAAACAACTTGTGTTATTCCCACTGGCATCTTTCAAAGGTACTAAGTCTCGATATTTGTTCCCTGGTAAAATCATGTTATTTATCATAAGATGTCTATTTTCACATCTTATTTTTGTTATAATATCTTATTGTTGCTAATGTTTTAAATAACATAAAAAATTGACCATTATCTGTTGATGAAGACCAAGGCAAGGAATACGTATTGTTTAAATGGTGGGATCTTGTACATTTGGCAAGTTATTTGGAAGAAACAATTAAGACTACAGTGTATACTCAAGTTAGGCTAAATGAACAGTGCACAGACTTTTGCACGACCTTAACACCATAGTACTAGTAATGTAATGTCTGCAAAAAATATGTATGTTGATTTGTAGTGTGTTAACACATCTGGCTACAGTAATATGAGGACAGACAATAACAAAAGAAGACAAATGTTGAGATCACGTAAGAGAATAACACATTCAATACAGCAAGTATATAATGCCAGAAGATAATGCGACATCAAAGGAAATTCTGATGGAGCATTGGAGTCGAACAGAAGAAAAAACACCAGAGGTGGCTCCCCCTGGCAGGAGTGATGACGCACCATCTTCGTCCTTACTATTCTGCTGTGAGCTGACGGAGGCATCCCTCTCCCGTTGTTGCTGCTGGATGCGCAGGAAGAGTTCCCGCTGCTTTGGGGCCAAGTGCACTGGGATGTTATACTTGTCATCTGGCATCCCTGATTGGTCTGTCTGTCCGGCTGGCACCATGGTGCCATCTGTCACATACAAACAGCGGATGTCAGACAATGCAAGTGTATCACTAGATAGTGAGCCATACAAGAAACATTTATATGCATATGATATAACACATCATACAAAACAAATATCAATCAAAGCAACCTCATTAAAATTAGTAAATATTAACTGGCAAAAAACAACAATTGTTTGATTCTGCTTCTAGAAACATGAACACAAATACGGCTACATTAATCACACATACCATCTGTGCTGCTGGGGCTCTTGTCTGAGTCAGGACCCGGCAGGCCAAAGAAAGCATTCTGTGGTCCAACACCATGTTGCCCCTTGCTGTTCATCACCAAAGTACCCCGGAGGCGGCAAGCCAGGGTGAGCCAGCAGACCCTCGCGGTTAACATCCGGTGGCATCATACCCCTTGGTGGCCCCATGCCAGGAGGCGGCATCATCATGTTGGGGCGGATGGGTGGTGGCATTCGGTTGGGAGATGGACGCATCTCAGAGTAGAAGTTGGGCCTTGAGAAAGATGACATGATAACAGTAAATCATATTTGTTTTAAAATCCCAATTTCCACTGAATGTCAAAGCACTGTATAAAAACATAATTACATGTAAAATGTTAAATACTGCACAAATGTGGCATAATTGCAGACAGAATATAAATTGTGTAAAGCTGTGGGGTAAATAATTACAAGAAATGCTATATCTTTCATTCCCTTATCCAGGATGTTATAGGACTGGATAAAGGTGTTCCAGATTTTTTTATTAAATAAGAATACTAAAAAAGAAAAGTGGAGAAATAAATGCTTATGTATTTTGTGGATGAAACATTTTGATTTTGAGACCTCTATAATTCAAACACTGTCAGTGTTTTCATAAACAAAAGAAACAATAAATACACTACCTGCACATGTCAATGAAAGAAAGAAATTAGGCAGGTACAAAATAACTTTCAGTGACTGAAATAATTGTGGAAATCCATCAATACTAAAAGTTTTTCAAATTTAATTTTGCAGGCCTGGAATTTTCAACAGAGCTTGATGTTATCACTATGGTTTTTCAAACAGATACCCTAAATAAAAAAATTTATGACAACAGAGACACTTACCCCATTCCTCTTGGAGGAGGGGACATAGGTCCAGGCGGTCCTCCTTGGGATGGACTCTTCATGCGCTGGGACTGGTTTGGGGGAAAGACCTTGATGTCAAAGAGCGACGGGATCTTCTTCACCTGTTGATCCCTGGGAGACGATCCCATCATTTGCTCCCGGAGGTGTCTTGGGGGAGAGCCTGTGAGAAGGGGAATAATTAAAATAAAACTGGGATAGTTCAAATAACATGACTGACACAACTGATTGGGTGGACTTGTGGGTGATTCTGTGATATGGACAAACATTCCTTTAAAATACTCTAAAAGTTTTGTATGTTAGTGTATGGCTGTTGTGCATTGAGATAATGTAGTGCCTCTTCAGCCTGGACATATAGCTGTGTGACATCATACAGAAAGAAGCTTAGTGCATGTGCAAGTGTTAGAAATACACTGTTATGCTCTAATGTATGCAACAATGTACTGTATGTTTTTGTGTGGTATTTACAAAAAACAGTACATTACTTGCTCAATTTTGATGCAGTTGTAAATAATCAAAAACAATGCTAACAATAAAACTAGGTTACCAGAATGGCTGTTGGAAAATATTAACCAATAACACACCTAGTAAACTTGGTTTCTTCCTGGGCGATCCTTCCATTTTGTCTTCCTTCTTTTCTGCGAGAACCTGTTTCAAGGAGAGAAGCAAAGTATATACATGACACTGAGACTCTCACAGTGATACAACTACCAGCTAGACAAGAACACCAAGAAACTTACTTGTTTTTCTCCTCTGGAATTACAAACTGATAGTCTTTTGTATTTGAGGTGATGGAGTGAGACTGGGATGAACAAGGAAGGCACAGAAGTGAGAGCATGTAGAGACAAAGAGGAAACTCTTATTTCCCTGTCATGACAATGTACTAAGCTCTAGCAAACCAGAATAAGTTTAAACAGGTTAAAATTACATCAACTAAATAACAGCTGGTGTTTTGGAAAATTAACCAAACGTTTACAGACAATGCACTATATTGGTATTACCGGTATCATAAAACATACCCTTTCCAGTATGTGTCGCGTCTCTTCTGTGAGCTCTTCATGAGAGAAACGACAGTTGTCACCATGGATACAACCACCACCAGCATGAAAAAACCTACATGGAAACGTCCCTGGTTGGCTGTCAAGGAACAAGTACCAGGGTAAATGCAAATGAAAATGCATACGTTTACATCTTATTATTACTTACCCACTCTTGGAACAACAAACCAAGAGCATTAATTATCCTATTTAAGAAGCACCATATGGAAATTACCACTCAGTTCTCTCTAGCCTGTCCAGCAAAGCTGTGTGCACATCTAAATCACGCCTAAGTAAATAACGATAAATAGCCTTTGTTAGGTCTGAGGCCAATGGTCCAAAAGGTGAATCAACAGAGACGTGTGAGTGGACCTTGGCACCTAGGAGGAAATGCTGCACCAGCTCCATTGTTAGCATATTAATAAATATATTATCATTCACATTTATTCTTTATGCCGTTCCCAACATTATGAGTTTGTCTTCTCTTGTCAAATGAACTACATTATTCCATTATGCATTTTTTTTTTGAAATGTTAATGCATAACTGGTGCCAATAACTCAAATGTAGTACTGAAATATTACTACTACACAGAACTGAGCTTAGACATGCAGGAAGTTAGAGATGGCAAAGCCATGAAATTACACATTGGGGGCACATTGGTAGCCTGTGCCGTGTGTGAACTGCAGAAAGGATACCGTGCATGTACAGGCAGTTGTCGCCCTTGCTACACACGCTGTTCAGGTAAAACTTGCAGATCTCCGGCCGATGCTGTTGCCGCACATCATGACTGAACGGACATGTGCTGCCCTGCAGTGGCATAAATACAAACTGTAACAGTTGTACACACTGAGCCCAGCAGAAAGCTCTGCCAAAACATTAGAGGTGTTGTTTAAAACCAACCGTTTAAAACCAAGTGAGAAGGCTAGAATAAAGAATGGGTTTATTTATGTAGGATAAAGATCAAGATAAATTAAGCTAACTTTCCTGTGTAACATGACTAATATCCATGCAGTTGATAACTAGATGACACAGGCTTTAAAAGCAATCAACCTACTGTTACATGTATTACACACAATCAATTGAAACAGCATTCAAAATAAGTCTACTGGATAGCTGTCTAAACTACTACCACTGCCGTCACACTGTGCTTGATTGGACATTGTTGTAATCACAATCACATACCTTGGCACACTTGCCATCCTTGTAGAATTTACAGATGGGTCTTTGCTGTTTTCCGGCCTCACTGTTTCGCAGCTCTCGTTGTTTCTGCAGCTCACGGTAATACTTGGCTTTCTCCAACTTCTTCTGTTTGTTTGAATTCAGACTACCTTTGCCCGACTCGTGATCATACAAATCCTGTAACAACAAGTGCTCATTCAGTGACATAATACAACTGTCCAATGACAGTGATTCCATGTTACAATACATCTACGTGACTGACTGACTGACTGTTGTAAGCAAACATGCACATACTCATTACTAAATTACAGCAACTGGATTAGAAGTGTAGAAGTGCTAAGAACATCACAATAATTTATTCAGCAATAAAACGGTGGACCCGTGGCATGCATTAATGTTTGCCTGGGTGTTCAACCTATATAGGCACAAAACATGCACAAGAATCAATAAAGAGAAATTCCCCAGAACCTTTGTACGTTAAGAGACCCACCTTGTTTTCATTAGCTGCAACATTGGGGTCCATATATTCATCTTCCAGCATACGTAGCAGGCTTGCCTTCTTGCTGGCACGGTATCTACTTTTTTCGTCATCATACCTGAGGTAAAATTCATATAATAATACACACAGACCCAATTTCATCCATGTTAAATTCTCATAGCAAGCTAATGGGAATCAAGGATTATGCTAAGTATAACTGATAAACTGATAAATCTAACTTTATTTTTGGCAGAATGTGATAAAGTAAATCTTCTGTGGTCACAAACCTGTTTTTCAAAACAATAACTGAAGGTTGGTGCACCAGCCCTTTCAACCATACTATAAAACAAATCTGAAATTGTAATAACATTATTATTAACCCCAGAAGTGACCAAGGGCAAAAAATCGACCCAAATGCACATGCATCTGTTGTAACAATTTTCATTTCTTTAAAAGCACATGATACAATTACTGCCCATATTTGGGAGATTTTACTATGTCCTAATGAATGAATTTACGCATCCATTCATAAAGTCTACATCCCCACACATGCATCTGTGAATGGCCAATCTGCCAAAAATAAATCATGTCAATTCAGCCAATCAGAACCGTGATTTCAAATGTAGCATCATTGACTCCGCGAAACCAAAGTCGAAGACAAAATGGCAGCGCAGTAAACAACAGTTTATCCACTTCGCAACTTTCCTTTGGATTATCTCAAGTTTCTGCATTGATATTTTGACAAAATGCTTGACAGTATTCATAAACATGTTATTATATTAGTTCATGTAGTTAGAATGACTTTGGAGGTGTTTTTTGGTTGAAAATTCACCAAATTAGCAGTGCAACATTTCTCCGGCCGGGCGCGTGGGTTGCAATGGTAATGAGTGCGGCCGCAATCGACTGGCTTGAACCAACGTATTTTTATGTCGGAAAATACCATACAAATAACAGTTCTCAACGAATGTGTTTCATTGTTGCTTTATTTCGCAGCTAATACATGAATCTACATTTGTCTAAATGACAAAGTATATTCTTCCACACCATCATTATCTGGCAGCAGGATGAAATGTTTGTTTATTTTTCATATTTTTTAGTTCAATTTCAAATACAAATATCCCCATGACTTTCGTTTGTTCTACAGATATTATACTTTTATTATAATAAAGCATTCTTTTAGTGTTAAAATTATGCATCATTCATATTTTTATGACCAATATTAGCTAAGTTATGATTTTTATAGGAACAGTATGCTACAGAGGATTTTTCTTGGTGACCTCTAGGGTTAATGTTTACTGCCAAAAGTGGTTAAAATGCTAGAAAGTTAAATGAGCAGGTATGATTTAAAATTATGATCAGGATCACATACATATATCCTCAGCAAGCTACACATCTTATGAGGGAGAATACTACAATATTGTAAATTAATTAATAAATGTTTGTGCGTAGGTAACCTTCACTTCTGCTGGGAAAAGTCCACTATGCATGTAGGGGTGTTGGGTTGGTCTTATTTGTCCTGAACAAGGACACAACAATACACTATGTCGTGCTTGTCAGCACTGGGATCAAATTCAAATTTATCTGGGACAAACATAACTAGAAAGGGGGCTCAACTAGTGGCCACACTCATTAGCTTAACATTTTTAGCACAACATAAACATACCATTGTTGACAATGCACATTATTCACTTTTCTGATTATTAAAAAGGTACTTAGTTTTATCTTGCTTCTGAGCAGGTTTTTACCTGGGTGATTATTAGCTTAATATACATTTTAAATGGATATTACACCTAATAATAATAACTGCATGTTACGAACACATGTTGAAATACTATCACACACAATAAACAAATGTCCTACCTCTGCAGCTTTGGAGGTGGACCAAATTCATCCTCATCTGAAGGACTGTCATATGGGCCCGGGGGACTGTCATAGGGGCTGTCATAGGGTCCAGGCGGGGAGTGGTCAGGGGCATCGAGGTCATCATAGCTAGTAGGGCGGTGCTTCGAAGAAGAACGGAAGAACTCTGGAGGATTGCGGCCACGGAAACTGCCTGTCCACGGCATGTTGGCAGTGTCCAGCTCGGTTGGATACTCCTCTACCTGGTCATGGTCAATGTATTTCTTCTTCTTCTTCTGAACATCAAATCCATAAAACATACATTAGGTGTCAATATGAAATCATCAATCAAATAGCACTAATTTGCATATGTAGGAGTTACTGACCTAATACCAAAATTGGATTAAGACTTGCAATCTGGCATGATATTTTAAATGTAGTACTGTAGCATTTGCAGTTTCCCCAAACTAATTATTCTCATTGTTAACTAAATACTTTCCAATGTTTGAAACACGTGTAAATATTACGTTTTCATCAATAATTTAATTAAACACAATAACCACGGAATGCCACTGTATACATGATTTCCACCAGAAAAGGACAACAAATGTAATTCGTACCATTTCTTTCTCCTCCCTCTTCCTTTTCTTCTTCTGCTTTTTCTTCTTCTTCTTCTTATGCGCTGCATGTGCCTGGTGTTCTTCATTGCTACTCCCTGATGGCGTACCCTCAGCTCCGCTGGCTTTATCCCCCTCCTCCTCTTCCACTGGAAGATGATACAATTACACAATTGATAAGTCTTGCACAACTTAACAAATCTCTGTTGTACAATTGTCCTATTGTTAAAGTATTAAGGATGACATGTATTTCTATAAATTAATTAAAAAAAAGTGCTTTTAATAATTGGCACAATTTACAAATTATAATTTATAAATTACTAATTGTATGACTGTTTTATATATATATATATATATATATATATATATATATATATATATATATATATATATATATATATATATATATATCATGCTTTTATACATGGACAATACAATAGACTGCATCAGCCAGGTACATTTTGTGAGATAAACCGACATAAAACCCAGTAAGTCAGTAAACCCAATAAGTTAGTAACTCATCCAGACCACGAGACTGTTCTCCTTAAAATCCACCCCAACTAAAACATATTAACTCACCTTCAGTTGCTTGTCTGGCTATGTTCTTTAGGTTCAGCAACAGTGGAGGTATCTTTTCTAACTGTTGTGGTGGTTGTTCTTGCTCTGTTTCGGCAACATCCTCTGTCACCTCTTTACTCTCAGCATTCTCCTCGTCATCATCGATTTCACCTTCTTCCAGTTCACCATCTTCTAGATCCTCTTTGGAAGCGATGTCTTCACAGGACGGGTCCTCCGTGATCATGCCATTTGATGGCATAACCTCTGGTACCACTTCTGCAGCCTTCATAGGACTATCATCTGAGGGCATTTCCTCTTCAGTGTCGCTGTTGTCACACCTGTGAATGACAACAGTTAACAGTAAATAAAACAGTAAATACAAGCCAAAATACAGTGAATGCACAAGTAGATGAATATTTACAATATAAATACAACTGAAGTACCCAGGTTGCTTAGCAAACTCTGTCAAACAATCAAAATGGCTCTTAGAACATGTGCTTTTCGTTACATATATATTTATCTGTAAGTCACATATTTAACTGTTATCAACACTGTAGGCAAAGCCAAGGCTTGCTGGAGGTCTCGCACATTATTTTAATTCTGACATAAACAAACTGCAATATACAGGATACATCGATTGCTGAAAACTGAACATAGGCCATTTGAAGAGCATTAAAATCACACATTATTTCTGTATTTTTTTGGTTAAGTTACTCAATATTTTCCTATGATTTTAACTTGGGAGTCTCAATAAGTGTTGGTCCCTGACTGTCATTCTGTATGTCCAAACATTAGTTTGTAAATTTCTCATGTATGATATTCACATTGTGTAAGCATACTGGCAAGCCTATTGGGTTTTCATAGATTTAGACTCTCGAATTTCACTTGGGAATGGGGAACAAGTGCTCAAAATTATCTAAATTTGCGATGGTACAATTTAACGTTTTTTCTGTAAAAATGTCATCTAGAAATTATATTGGTGGATGCATGCAGATATGTTTAGTAATGCTAGTGTCACTTGAAAATGTTGGGTTTTAATCTTGCCTGGTTCAATATAATATTGTTGTAACTATGTCATCTACGAATACATTAAAGGATGTTTGCAGAATAGTTTTCACAATACTGATGATTGTATGTGAATGCAACATGCTAGCCACACTATATTTCTTAGCATCATGTTGCCGAGACACTTCCATGAAACCATGTTATAATTAAGTTACATACAGTATAATTATGGGTTTATGTAGTGTACCAGTCATTATCAAGGCAGTGGGCATGAACTATTTAGGGTAGGCTCATTAATAGCTTTAATTTGGGGGGTGGTAGATAGGATTTTGTGTTATCACATTTGGGTTGGATCAATTTTCAGTGTTCAAAATTATGCCAACAATGCCTTCATTTACTAAATGGAATCAGATGTCACTATGTGTGGACGATAAACCTCATTCCAAGTGCACATTATTTTGGACACTATACTATGTAAGATGTTTTTCCAGGTAACTTGGCCAATTGTAGTGGATTTTGCACAATACTGCTGACCTAAACAGTGTGTAAATGCAGCATAAAAATTGGTTTGTTTGTATGTGTGATTCTGACACCTCTCCTAGTATGTCTCCTGTTCTGATCTGTTCTCCAAGAATGCACCAGGCCTGATCCCATTCCTCGACATGTATGCAGAAACTATGCACTAATTAAATCCCTCATTCTCTAACTGCGATTCTCTGAATATAATCATTGTTCACCCACCCCTTTGTTAAACAATTTATATGAGGTTCCTTACTGAACTGGAATTGAAATGTAGCAAATGACAGAGCAAGGTTTTTTCATTGCCATGGTGCACTTCAAGGAGGTTCAAAATACTGGTAGAGCTCTAGAAAAAATATATGGCAACTACATGGAAAATGTAACTGTTTTCAAAACGGATTCGACTTTCTCAACATTTTTTTTTACAAGATTTTTAACAATTTAAAATGTCACCTGTTGTATTAACTGGATAAAATGTTCATATGAAAAATACTTGTGAAATAGGAATGTAATGTTAATGTAATTGCTATCTGGCTACACAAATAGCCAACATAATGTGAAAAAATCTAAACTTGTATTTGGCAAAACATTATAATAAGGTGCATGTCCTGAATTTGGGACTTCATTGAGAAGTATTCACAAAACAATTTTGAAATTACTCATGGTAGAAAATAAATTAACAATAATACTAATTTCAAGTGTAATGGTACATAAGTCACAACGCCAAAATATACATTTAATCTACATTTTAACAGTGTACTTACATTCATGTTTATCATAACAAACAGATGTGACAAAAACAATGAAAATATTCTGTGACCATGGATTAATTTAACTGTTGCTTCTGATCAGATTATTTTTTATGAAAAGACTTTACATTTGTAGATTGTATTGTTTCTCAGTAAAATGAAAGTACTGTTTTCATGTATTACAGAAAAAAATGCAGTTTGTGTATAACTGTGTTTGTAACAGAATTGTAGGGCTATACATGACTTCATAGAAGGTGACAGCTGGGCAAGGATTAATATTTTCTTTTCTTTGATTGATGATGTTCAAGACTAAGTCGGTAAGGAAGGGTTGCTGTGTTGAAACACAAGTAAGGCCAGGCAGAAATCAGTACAAGCAATACTATCATACCCCTTAGTTTGAAAAAAATTGATGTCCAAACCTAACTTATTAGCTAAGACAAGCGAGGCAAATGTGTTACATAATATGTATAATTTGCTTTATTTGAAATAACAATGACAGCTATTTAAGCTAATCTTAAGCACTATTACCTAAACTTTAATTGAGTCACTTTACGATGGGTGACACCGATTACTGACTTTTTATTTGTTAAGTGGGGCAACTTATAATGCGCAGCAATAAACAACTATGGTTGACAATGGACTCTTCCGTATGAGGTAGAAAGGGTTGATGGTAACACAACAGTTCTATTTGCTCACTAGTTTAAAACGACGTGTGGAAATTGTGTTTAATTAACTCAAAACAGATGCATCATTAATATAAATTCAGCATTTGAACTAAGAATTTACTGCGGAACAGTTGTACAATATGGGAAATTGTGACGTGGTGTAACGACAGAAATCCGTTCAGCGCAAAAGTTACGAGTTATCACGTTTCACTGAAATAAGCTTTTTACGTGCCACGTTGTTTTAATATTTTTGAATTTTGATATGAAATAATTAATAAAATTGGTTTTCGTGATGTTACGTAGACGTGAACCACCGCACGAGCTGCGTTCATCGACGAAGATAGCCGTCGCAACCAGAAGCTTCCATTCCCGATCATTCAAATGTGCATAGTCCAAAACAAATCTCGAGAAGATACATACTTTCTGAAAGTATACACGGTGTACATTTTGGAAAATTGTACTACAACACCGAGAATAAAAGCACATGCATATTACGAAACAAAAACCAGGACATTTGAGAGGTTATTCGTCGATCGAAGCGTCCCGACGGCTGACCTCATTATCATAATTTATGCATGTTGAGAAATGCCCCGCTTGTCCAAGCCCGTTTTACCGTTGAACCGTCGTGGATCGGAATAATCCAGCAAAACACAGAAATATACTTAGTAGCTGGAATAATAACAGTGTAGAGTTGATTCCAGACGTGTTACTCGACCTTTCTTTGTCTTCCATCCCTGAATCTGTCTTATGACACCCGACCAAAGGTGGGGTTTTGGCAAACACACTTTCAAGGGACATTGGGACCCAGGTTTTGGGTCGCAGCACAGCGAAATTGTATATTGTTAGTCTTTGCGACTTATACTTTCAAATGAACTTAATGTTGGAGAAAGGCGTCTCCTTATTCCACACGAATTTGCGAATATTTCTCCACACATACATTCCGCCTCAGCAACTATCATGGCGGAGGGTGCGCTGAACTCATTATGACGTCATGCCACATATTTCTTAAAATACATCTAACTTATCAGATAATGTAACAAAAAATGTACAGCAATGTGGAATATTATCGTGATAGTCGCCTCACCAATGATAAATTTTAATATACAAGTCCACAAATACCTTTAAAAAGTACTTTTTAACTTAGTTAATGTGATGCACATAAATTATGCAAATGAAGAACAAACTCAAACGTTTGAACCTTATAGGTTCTTCTGGGAAGTAATTACGTGAAGGTAATTTTTTTATTATAGAGTCTGTATCTAAATTTATATTTACTACAAATTAATTACTTTATCCAATGCATCACGCTTAGTCAGTACATTGCTTGCATATAAAAGGTAACGTTTAATCCAAATAGAGTCCGGTATAACTGACATTTCCGGTTTGCGAAATGTGTGTGGGGATCTCACACTTTTAATGTAAGTACTAAGTGTAATGCTCATGCAGGAACTTCGAGAAATGCAAATTTATGCACTAAATGTCACGATTGTGTGTGTAAATTTGTGACGCAGAAAATATAATTAACATTGACAATGTTGATTTTAATAAACAAACTAGTGTTCAAAAGTATCGCGATGTCTATCTTCGTCCTGACTTCTGTTAACTAGTGTTACTACTGTTACTGTTAGGTATCTGGAATCAAGATAGAAGATGAAGCTCCTATCCGAAGTTACATTTTTCAGTTGCCAACATACGTCATTACTGTTGTGCTGTCAATACAATGTACGGACCTGGTGGGAATTTTGTGTCGTTTACAGTTTTGGTAATTAAAACATTTATTCCTCATGTTTCAGCAGATGTCGGACAGTGAAGAAGGAAGCATCTTTTCTGACGCCGAAAGCCAACACAGTTCAGCAGGCAGTGATGTAAGAAATTATATGGAAGATGTTTTTACTTCTTTTGATGACCACCTTCACTCAATTCTATATTTGGGCGGCACTCTTTGCTGGCTTCAAGGAAGACAGAAGATATAGTGTGATTTAGTATTGTTAGCGAATAATATCAATACTGACAACTGGATGTAATGATGGAGGGAAGAAAATGGAAAAGTATAATAAAAATCAAAGGTGACAGGAGCCTGAACTAATGGGTGATCACTTCTTGGGGCAGACTATACCACTTATACATAGGAATATATGACATCTTCCTGTACTGGTGGTAGCTGTAAAAGGCAGGCTTCCATTTTTAAGAGAGGACAATAGTGACTATACAATTCATATATATATATATATATATATATGTGTGACCTGTTCTAACGAAATGAGTCACATGTCAGCAAACTTGATTTTGAGAAAACACCGTATAAACATTGCACAGTGATTTTTGACGATTTCGACTTTTCATCACCAAAGCACACTTTAATGTCTTTTCTATCAACTGGCAATGCATATTTGTCATTTATATTACTATTTAGTACATTTTATAACCTTTTTAGAAAGGCTACGTAACATTTCACGCATGAATTTTGTAAAACAAAGCCGATAAATCGCACTTGTTCTTCGGGGTTTCCCTCGCCGCATGGCAGATATATTTGGTACTACGGGAAAGCCCAGCATGTCCACTGTCTGAATCTGCTAGAGGAATTCCTCAGTGACGTCAATTTTAGCCAATAGGAATGTTTATCTGAGAGCCCATCCGTAAACAAACGTCACCAATTGTGAAGTGCGGTCCCCTGATTGGCTTAAAGCTGCGAAAGCGTGCGCACTCGCTAGCTGTAAACAAGCGGGATCCATCAGATCGCCACAACGAAACATTGCTAAATACTCGGATTATGTTACGATAACCGCGATAAACTACATGCAAGACATATCTTCAACAATAAGCGTGAAGATTTATGCATCATATCATGGAACTACATAATTATTTGTTATAAATGTGGACTGTGTAGTGTGGGCATTTACAGTTAATCTGGAGATGACTTCTGTCTCCTATTTTGTGTAAGTACAGGAACTTGGAGGGTTGACCCATTTAGAGATAAGCTAGTGTGTGTTGTGTTGCTGTGATGGAACTTGCAGTGCATTTCAGTATTGTTTGGTGTGAAATATTAGACAGATTTGTGATATGCAAAGCAATTATAAGAGTACTTTGTTGTGCTTTGCAGGGAGAGGCTGAGACAGAGATACAGGGAGTGAAAGGAGGTGGAGGAGGTGCAGTGGTCAGTGACGACGAGAAGGATGGAGAGGGGGGAGATGAGGATGAGGAAGAGTATGACTCTGAGGAAGATGAGGACATTGCAGACAGACCTCGAAAAAAGAAACGGACATCTGGCTTCATCCTGGAGGAAGCCGGTGAGTTTTGACATAAAGAAACTTAAGTTAAAACAAACTACTCCACTGCAGTGACAAACTTAGAATCAGAATGAGCATGCAATATGCGATTCTGTTTTCATATATGTCATTTTAAATTGCAAATTATGCCTGCTTTCTGGGAATGTTCTCAAACTCAGAATCGAGCATGCTCTGTTTTGTAATATTGTTTGATTTGTTTATTATTTGAGTAACAACATGATTCCTTGCACTTCCTCTTTGCATGACGTAGATGTGGATGAAGAAGAAGATGATGAGGAGGAAGATGCTGAGGAGGGTTATGAGGACATGGTGGACCAGACTGGGTCCTACCGCCACGAGGAAGGACCAAGCGCAATGGAGATTGAGGGCAAACGTCGTCTCCAGCAAATGTTTAGGTGGGCTAATCCTCGGTAGATTTGTATATTCGCATTATTTACAAGATCTGTACAAATACGTACATAGCTTTATGTAGAGACCCGTCCACCCGTCATTTGGACAGGTAAAAACGAATTTGGACGGGTAGAAATATGGTGGACGGGTAAAAAAATGAAGGAGCAAAAAAGGTCTTCCAAAACCATAGATATTGTTAGTTATGCCTTGAAAGTGAGTGAAAATGGTGTCACATGTGTGTTTGTAGTCCATTTTAGGTCTCATCAGACACATTTAAAAGTTTGTAAACTGGCTTAACAGTTAACATCCATGTGTCCACCAAAACATGTGTGACTGGCAGTAATGTTATCCTGCATAAAGCCCTGAATACATATAAAGAGCAA
The DNA here is from genome assembly GCA_025642075.2 of Ridgeia piscesae. NCBI lineage: Eukaryota > Metazoa > Annelida > Polychaeta > Sabellida > Siboglinidae > Ridgeia > Ridgeia piscesae. The sequence continues at coordinate 195,900 of JAODUO010000485.1, forward strand.
ATTTATTAAAACAGATTATATTAACATTCAGTTGTGAATAACTCTGATTTCAGAAAGAAAGCCCAGACCGTTTCGATCATCCGGTTGTAATTTGCATTCTGTTCCCAGTGTTAAAAATTAAGGCAAATGTAGGAGTTCAAGCATTCTTGGTTGCTGCCCCAACTCAGTTGAATTCTCCTGTCAAAGTTACATCAGCAGAAAATCCAGTGTCATTCCGCCATCATCTAAATACCAAAATTTATTTACATTGGTTATCCTCCTTTGCTTTGTAGCACATCTTTCGATCTGTTCGAAGTCTTCTTTATTTGCTTGTATAAAAAGAAACCTCAGATGCATGTATCATTAATCTAAATTAAGCCCTATAAGTTTCTAGTTACATTTACAAACTATTTTATAATTAAGTTGTGTTGAGCCCTAAAATGCCTTGCCTTGTGTGCTGACAAGTCATTTGCTCTGTCAATTTACAGGTAGCCGAGATTCTGTGTAGAAAAACGTTGGAGTAAATTTTTTTGGGTAAATCTGGAACAGGTGGATTGACCGTTACAGTATATGTTAAATGGTTTATTTTTGAAATCGTTTAAAAATTAAATAGTAAACAAATCTGGATTTTTCTCATGCCATGCAGATATTTATTGTGGATTATTCTTGCAGCAACAACGAGGACGAAATTGTTGACTATTTCACACAGAGGTTTGCCAACACGTCTGCCGCAGAACGATACGGCGAGGGAGAGGAGATGTCAGATGAAATCACACAACAAGGACTGCTCCCTGGCGTCAAGTGAGTCATTTTGAAAGTTGCTCAGCTAATGAGCGATACAAACTAGACGAATGATCCCAGATTGGAGACGGGCAAACTGAGAAGAGTCGACATGTGACAGGAGGCTTTTTGGCATAATGAAGCAGTCTATGCAATTTAGATTGTATATTTAACCAACAAAATCTAATAAATGAGTAACATCCTATTCAAGACAGTAGTAATATAAATTTCAGACATGATCAAAATACTTGAAAATCTAAATCTGAGGTAAACAATGTTGAAACAAGGGACGAAAGAAGAATTTTGAAACATTCAAGAATAATAAAATATTTGAGAAAAAAATATTTTGTTTCAATTGTTTGTACTTTGCCAAATATAATGTTACGTCTAGTTGTCAACATTTGACATGTGTCTGTCGGTGTTTGTCCTCGGCCAGGGATCCCAACTTGTGGGTGGTGAAGTGCCTGATGGGGCAGGAGAAGGACACGGCTCTTCTTCTCATGCGCAAATTTATTGCGTACCAGTTTACAGACGAGGTAAGTTGAGTTCTTGGGGAAGTCTCTCGCATTCAGTGTAATAATCTCATGTAGAATTATTTCAGTGTTGAAACATTGTCCAGTATTCAAGTTAGTTTGAATGTTTGTCATCATCTAATAAACAATTTTGTTCTCAGATCGCATTCAGCATGAGTGCATAAAAAATGACTTTGTGTTTGTATTTCGTACCATTATTCAAGTATTCAAGTTGCCCAATATAATAATTAGGTGTATTTATTTCAATGATTTTAGAAGTCTACACTTTTCTTCAACATGATATCAATAACTATGTTTATTAATGCATTAATGATCAACCTCAAGGTATTTTATTTTAAACCTTGCCTTTTGTTTCAGCCACTACAAATAAAGTCGGTGATCTGTAAAGACGGATTGAAGGGATACGTCTATATTGAGGCATACAAGCAGACTCATGTTAAACAGGCCATAGAGGGCGTTAGCAGTCTCAGACTCGGCAAGTGGAAGCAGCAGGTAAGACGAGTCACAGTTACAGAATCTTCAAATCGCCATAACTCCGAGATTAACATTGATAGGTAACATTTACTTTAAAAACACCATAAAAATGATGCCCAAATTCTATGAATAAAATGTTAAATATTGCATAAATATGATCAGAATTGATGATAGCATGCAAATCAGGTAAATGCTTGGTATAATAATTACAAGAAATATTCTATAAGATAAAATAAATTATAATAAAGCTGCAATTTTTTTAGTCCTTTGGGCCAAAGGTACAATGAACTTATGGCAACATTCTTCATGCACTGAGCGCCATCAGCACTCGGATCTGAGAAACTGTTGGAGATCTAGTTTTTTAATTTTTAATAGATGTTTCTTAGGGTACTGTAACTATGCAAAACAAATGTAAATTCGACACATTTTTAAGCCTCCTAGGGTCATTTAGGGCCTAAAACCTGGTACAATTTAAGTTCTCCTATTTTCTTCAAAACTGTGCTGTAGCGTTTCCTGTAATTTTGTGTAGACATTTGAGGGTATCTTCAATGTACACAAGAAATTTGTAGTTCACTAGTAATATAAGGGCATCTTGGAGCCTCCCCCAAATAAAAATATATGCTATGGTGTGTCATGTGGATAGTGTGTGGTAAGCTGTATGGTATGACGTGTCGTGTAGATGGTGTGTGGTAAGCTGTATGGTACGGAGTGTCATGTGGATGGTGTGTAGTAAGCTGTATGGTACGATGTGTCGTGTAGATGGTGTGTAGTAAGCTGTATGGTACGATGTGTCGTGTAGATGGTGTGTGGTAAGCTGTATGGTACGGTGTGTCGTGTAGATGGTGTGTGGTAAGCTGTATGGTACGGTGTGTCGTGTAGATGGTGTGTGGTAAGCTGTATGGTACGGTGTGTCGTGTAGATGGTGTGTAGTAAGCTGTATGGTACGGTGTGTCGTGTAGATGGTGTGTGGTAAGCTGTATGGTAGGGTGTCGTGTAGATGGTGTGTGGTAAGCTGTAGGGGAGGGTTCGTGTAAATGGTGTGTGGTAAGCTGTATGGTACGGTGTGTCGTGTAGATGGTGTGTGGTAAGCTGTATGGGACGGTGTGTCGTGTAGATGGTGTGTGGTAAGCTGTATGGGACGGTGTGTCGTGTAGATGGTGTGTGGTAAGCTGTATGGTATGACGTGTTTTAGATGGTGTGTGGTAAGCTGTATGGTAGGGCGTATCGTGTAGATGGTGTGTGGTAAGCTGTATGGTACGGTGTGTCGTGTAGATGGTGTGTGGTAAGCTGTATGGGACGGTGTGTCGTGTAGATGGTATGTGGTAAGCTATGTGGTACGATGTGTTGTGTAGATGGTGTGTGGTTAGCTGTATGGTATGGTGTGTTGTGTAGATGGTATGTAGTAAGCTATGTGGTACGATGTGTCGTATAGATGGTGTGTGGTAAGCTGTATGGGACGGTGTGTCGTGTAGATGGTGTGTGGTAAGCTGTATGGGACGGTGTGTTGTGTAGATGGTGTGTGGTTAGCTGTATGGTATGGTGTGTTGTGTAGATGGTATGTAGTAAGCTATGTGGTACGATGTGTCGTGTAGATGGTGTGTGGTAAGCTGTATGGTACGGTGTGTCGTGTAGATGGTGTGTGGTAAGCTGTATGGGACGGTGTGTCGTGTAGATGGTGTGTGGTAAGCTGTATGGGACGGTGTGTCGTGTAGATGGTGTGTGGTAAGCTGTATGGTACGGTGTGTCGTGTAGATGGTGTGTGGTAAGCTGTATGGTACAGTGTGTCGTGTAGATGGTGTGTGGTAAGCTATGTGGTACGATGTGTTGTGTAGATGGTGTGTGGTACTTAAGCTATGTGGTACGATGTGTCGTGTAGATGGTGTGTGGTAAGCTGTATGGTACGGTGTGTCGTGTAGATGGTGTGTGGTAAGCTATGTGGTACGATGTGTCGTGTAGATGGTGTGTAGTAAGCTGTATGGTACGGTGTGTCGTGTAGATGGTGTGTAGTAAGCTATGTGGTACGATGTGTCGTGTAGATGGTGTGTGGTAAGCTGTATGGTACGGTGTGTCGTGTAGATGGTGTGTGGTAAGCTATGTGGTATGATGTGTCGTGTAGATGGTGTGTAGTAAGCTGTATGGTACGGTGTGTCGTGTAGATGGTGTGTTGTAAGCTGTATGGTACGGTGTGTCGTGTAGATGGTGTGTTGTAAGCTGTATGGTACGGTGTGTCGTGTAGATGGTGTGTAGTAAGCTGTATGGTACGGTGTGTCGTGTAGATGGTGTGTTGTAAGCTGTATGGTACGGTGTGTCGTGTAGATGGTGTGTTGTAAGCTGTATGGTACGGTGTGTTGTGTAGATGGTGTGTAGTAAGCTGTATGGTACGGTGTGTCGTGTAGATGGTGTGTAGTAAGCTGTATGGTACGATGTGTCGTGTAGATAGTGTGTGGTAAGCTGTATGGTATGGTGTGTCGTGTAGATGGTGTGTTGTAAGCTATGTGGTACGGTGTGTCGTGTAGATGGTGTGTAGTAAGCTGTATGATACGATGTATTGTGTAGATAGTGTGTGGTAGCTGTATGGTACAGTGTGTTGTGTAGATGGTGTGTAGTAAGCTGTATGATACGATGTGTCGTGTAGATGGTGTGTGGTAGCTGTATGGTACGGTGTGTTGTGTAGACGGTGTGTAGTAAGCTGTATGATACGATGTGTTGTGTAGATGGTGTGTAGTAAGCTGTATGGTACGATGTATTGTGCAGATGGTGTGTAGTAAGCTGTATGATACGATGTGTCGTGTAGATGGTGTGTAGTAAGCTGTATGATACGATGTGTCGTGTAGATGGTGTGTAGTAAGCTGTATGGTACGATGTGTCATGTAGATGGTGTGTGGTAAGCTGTATGATACGATGTGTCGTGTAGATGGTGTGTAGTAAGCTGTATGGTATGATGTATTGTGTAGATGGTGTGTAGTAAGCTGTATGGTATGATGTATTATGTAGATGGTGTGTAGTAAGCTATGTGGTACGGTGTGTCGTGTAGATGGTGTGTGGTTAGCTGTATGGTATGGTGTGTTGTGTAGATGGTGTGTAGTAAGCTGTATGGTATGGTGTGTTGTGTAGATGGTGTGTGCTTAGCTGTATGGTATGGTGTGTTGTGTAGATGGTATGTAGTAAGCTATGTGGTACGATGTGTCGTATAGATGGTGTGTGGTAAGCTGTATGGGACGGTGTGTCGTGTAGATGGTGTGTGGTAAGCTGTATGGGACGGTGTGTCGTGTAGATGGTGTGTGGTAAGCTGTATGGTACGGTGTGTCGTGTAGATGGTGTGTGGTAAGCTGTATGGGACGGTGTGTCGTGTAGATGGTGTGTGGTAAGCTGTATGGTACGGTGTGTCGTGTAGATGGTGTGTGGTAAGCTGTATGGGACGGTGTGTCGTGTAGATGGTGTGTGGTAAGCTGTATGGTACGGTGTGTCGTGTAGATGGTGTGTGGTAAGCTGTATGGGACGGTGTGTCGTGTAGATGGTGTGTGGTAAGCTGTATGGTACGGTGTGTCGTGTAGATGGTGTGTGGTAAGCTGTATGGGACGGTGTGTCGTGTAAATGGTGTGTGGTAAGCTGTATGGTACGGTGTGTCGTGTAGATGGTGTGTGGTAAGCTGTATGGGACGGTGTGTCGTGTAGATGGTGTGTGGTAAGCTGTATGGGACGGTGTGTCGTGTAGATGGTGTGTGGTAAGCTGTATGGTATGACGTGTCGTGTAGATGGTGTGTGGTAAGCTGTATGGTAGGGCGTATCGTGTAGATGGTGTGTGGTAAGCTGTATGGTACGGTGTGTCGTGTAGATGGTGTGTGGTAAGCTGTATGGGACGGTGTGTCGTGTAGATGGTATGTGGTAAGCTATGTGGTACGATGTGTTGTGTAGATGGTGTGTGGTTAGCTGTATGGTATGGTGTGTTGTGTAGATGGTATGTAGTAAGCTATGTGGTACGATGTGTCGTATAGATGGTGTGTGGTAAGCTGTATGGGACGGTGTGTCGTGTAGATGGTGTGTGGTAAGCTGTATGGGACGGTGTGTTGTGTAGATGGTGTGTGGTTAGCTGTATGGTATGGTGTGTTGTGTAGATGGTATGTAGTAAGCTATGTGGTACGATGTGTCGTGTAGATGGTGTGTGGTAAGCTGTATGGTACGGTGTGTCGTGTAGATGGTGTGTGGTAAGCTGTATGGGACGGTGTGTCGTGTAGATGGTGTGTGGTAAGCTGTATGGGACGGTGTGTCGTGTAGATGGTGTGTGGTAAGCTGTATGGTACGGTGTGTCGTGTAGATGGTGTGTGGTAAGCTGTATGGTACAGTGTGTCGTGTAGATGGTGTGTGGTAAGCTATGTGGTACGATGTGTTGTGTAGATGGTGTGTGGTACTTAAGCTATGTGGTACGATGTGTCGTGTAGATGGTGTGTGGTAAGCTGTATGGTACGGTGTGTCGTGTAGATGGTGTGTGGTAAGCTATGTGGTACGATGTGTTGTGTAGATGGTGTGTGGTAAGCTATGTGGTACGATGTGTTGTGTAGATGGTGTGTGGTAAGCTGTATGGTACGGTGTGTCGTGTAGATGGTGTGTGGTAAGCTATGTGGTACGATGTGTTGTGTAGATGGTGTGTGGTAAGCTATGTGGTACGATGTGTTGTGTAGATGGTGTGTGGTAAGCTGTATGGTACGGTGTGTCGTGTAGATGGTGTGTGGTAAGCTATGTGGTACGATGTGTCGTGTAGATGGTGTGTGGTAAGCTATGTGGTACGGTGTGTCGTGTAGATGGTGTGTGGTAAGCTATGTGGTACGATGTGTTGTGTAGATGGTGTGTGGTAAGCTGTATGGTACGGTGTGTCGTGTAGATGGTGTGTGGTAAGCTATGTGGTACGATGTGTCGTGTAGATGGTGTGTGGTAAGCTATGTGGTACGGTGTGTCGTGTAGATGGTGTGTGGTAAGCTATGTGGTATGATGTGTTGTGTAGATGGTGTGTGGTAAGCTATGTGGTACGGTGTGTCGTGTAGATGGTGTGTGGTAAGCTATGTGGTACGATGTGTTGTGTGGATGGTGTGTGGTAAGCTGTATGGTACGGTGTGTCGTGTAGATGGTGTGTGGTAAGCTATGTGGTACGATGTGTTGTGTAGATGGTGTGTGGTAAGCTGTATGGTACGGTGTGTCGTGTAGATGGTGTGTAGTAAGCTGTATGGGACGGTGTGTTATGTAGATAATCTGTAGTAAGCTATGTGGTACGGTGTGTCGTGTAGATGGTGTGTGGTACTTAAGCTATGTGGTACGGTGTGTCGTGTAGATGGTGTGTGGTAAGCTGTATGGGATGGTGTGTCGTGTAGATGGTGTGTGGTAAGCTGTATGGGATGGTGTGTTTACTGTGTTATGTAGATGGTGTGTGGTACTTAAGCTATGTGGTACGGTGTGTCGTGTAGATGGTGTGTAGTAAGCTGTATGGTACGGTGTGTCGTGAAAATGGTGTGTAGTAAGCTGTATGATATGGTGTGTCGTGTAGATAGTGTGTAGTAAGCTGTATGGGACAGTGTGTTATGTAAATTTGTAGTAACCTATGTGGTACGGTGTGTCGTGTAGATGGTGTGTGGTACTTAAGCTATGTGGTACGGTGTGTCGTGTAGATGGTGTGTGGTACTTAAGCTATGTGGTACGGTGTGTCGTGTAGATGGTGTGTGGAACTTAAGCTATGTGGTACGGTGTGTCGTGTAGATGGTGTGTGGTACTTAACCTATGTGGTACGGTGTGTCGTGTAGATGGTGTGTGGTAAGCTGTATGGGATGGTGTGTCGTGTAGATGGTGTGTGGTACTTAACCTATGTGGTACGGTGTGTCGTGTAGATGGTGTGTGGTACTTAAGCTATGTGGTACGGTGTGTCGTGTAGATGGTGTGTGGTACTTAAGCTATGTGGTACGGTGTGTCGTGTAGATGGTGTGTGGTAAGCTGTATGGGATGGTGTGTCGTGTAGATGGTGTGTGGTAAGCTGTATGGGATGGTGTGTTTACTGTGTTATGTAGATGGTGTGTGGTACTTAAGCTATGTGGTACGGTGTGTCGTGTAGATGGTGTGTAGTAAGCTGTATGGTACGGTGTGTCGTGAAAATGGTGTGTAGTAAGCTGTATGATATGGTGTGTCGTGTAGATAGTGTGTAGTAAGCTGTATGGGACAGTGTGTTATGTAAATTTGTAGTAACCTATGTGGTACGGTGTGTCGTGTAGATGGTGTGTGGTACTTAAGCTATGTGGTACGGTGTGTCGTGTAGATGGTGTGTGGTACTTAAGCTATGTGGTACGGTGTGTCGTGTAGATGGTGTGTGGTACTTAAGCTATGTGGTACGGTGTGTCGTGTAGATGGTGTGTGGTACTTAAGCTATGTGGTACGGTGTGTCGTGTAGATGGTGTGTGGTACTTAAGCTATGTGGTACGGTGTGTCGTGTAGATGGTGTGTGGTACTTAAGCTATGTGGTACGGTGTGTCGTGTAGATGGTGTGTGGTACTTAAGCTATGTGGTACGGTGTGTCGTGTAGATGGTGTGTGGTACTTAAGCTATGTGGTACGGTGTGTCGTGTAGATGGTGTGTGGTACTTAAGCTATGTGGTACGGTGTGTCGTGTAGATGGTGTGTGGTACTTAAGCTATGTGGTACGGTGTGTCGTGTAGATGGTGTGTGGTACTTAAGCTATGTGGTACGGTGTGTCGTGTAGATGGTGTGTGGTACTTAAGCTATGTGGTACGGTGTGTCGTGTAGATGGTGTGTGGTACTTAAGCTATGTGGTACGGTGTGTCGTGTAGATGGTGTGTGGTACTTAAGCTATGTGGTACGGTGTGTCGTGTAGATGGTGTGTGGTACTTAAGCTATGTGGTACGGTGTGTCGTGTAGATGGTGTGTGGTACTTAAGCTATGTGGTACGGTGTGTCGTGTAGATGGTGTGTGGTACTTAAGCTATGTGGTACGGTGTGTCATGTAGATGGTGTGTGGTACTTAAGCTTTGTGGTACGGTGTGTCGTGTAGATGGTGTGTGGTACTTAACCTATGTGGTACGGTGTGTCGTGTAGATGGTGTGTGGTACTTAAGCTATGTGGTACGGTGTGTCGTGTAGATGGTGTGTGGTACTTAAGCTATGTGGTACGGTGTGTCGTGTAGATGGTGTGTGGTACTTAAGCTATGTGGTACGGTGTGTCGTGTAGATGGTGTGTGGTACTTAAGCTATGTGGTACGGTGTGTCGTGTAGATGGTGTGTGGTACTTAAGCTATGTGGTACGGTGTGTCGTGTAGATGGTGTGTGGTACTTAAGCTATGTGGTACGGTGTGTCGTGTAGATGGTGTGTGGTACTTAAGCTATGTGGTACGGTGTGTCGTGTAGATGGTGTGTGGTACTTAAGCTATGTGGTACGGTGTGTCGTGTAGATGGTGTGTGGTACTTAAGCTATGTGGTACGGTGTGTCGTGTAGATGGTGTGTGGTACTTAAGCTATGTGGTACGGTGTGTCGTGTAGATGGTGTGTGGTACTTGACCTATGTGGTACGGTGTGTCGTGTAGATGGTGTGTGGTACTTAAGCTATGTGGTACGGTGTGTCGTGTAGATGGTGTGTGGTACTTAAGCTATGTGGTACGGTGTGTCGTGTAGATGGTGTGTGGTACTTAAGCTATGTGGTACGGTGTGTCGTGTAGATGGTGTGTGGTACTTAAGCTATGTGGTACGGTGTGTCGTGTAGATGGTGTGTGGTACTTAAGCTATGTGGTACGGTGTGTCGTGTAGATGGTGTGTGGTACTTAAGCTATGTGGTACGGTGTGTCGTGTAGATGGTGTGTGGTACTTAAGCTATGTGGTACGTTGTGTCGTGTAGATGGTGTGTGGTACTTAAGCTATGTGGTACGATGTGTCGTGTAGATGGTGTGTGGTAAGCTGTAGGGGTATGGTGTTTTTCGTTTTAGAATGGTGTGTGGTACTTAAGCTATGTGGTACGGTGTGTCGTGTAGATGGTGTGTGGTACTTAAGCTATGTGGTACGGTGTGTCGTGTAGATGGTGTGTGGTACTTAAGCTATGTGGTACGGTGTGTCGTGTAGATGGTGTGTGGTACTTAAGCTATGTGGTACGGTGTGTCGTGTAGATGGTGTGTGGTACTTAAGCTATGTGGTACGGTGTGTCGTGTAGATGGTGTGTGGTATAAGCTATGTGGTACGGTGTGTCGTGTAGATGGTGTGTGGTACTTAAGCTATGTGGTACGGTGTGTCGTGTAGATGGTGTGTGGTACTTAAGCTATGTGGTACGGTGTGTCGTGTAGATGGTGTGTGGTACTTAAGCTATGTGGTACGGTGTGTCGTGTAGATGGTGTGTGGTAAGCTGTATGGGATGGTGTGTTTACTGTGTTATGTAGATGGTGTGTGGTACTTAAGCTATGTGGTACGGTGTGTCGTGTAGATGGTGTGTGGTACTTAAGCTATGTGGTACGGTGTGTCGTGTAGATGGTGTGTGGTACTTAAGCTATGTGGTACGGTGTGTCGTGTAGATGGTGTGTGGTACTTAAGCTATGTGGTACGATGTGTCGTGTAGATGGTGTGTGGTACTTAAGCTATGTGGTACGGTGTGTCGTGTAGATGGTGTGTGGTACTTAAGCTATGTGGTACGGTGTGTCGTGTAGATGGTGTGTGGTACTTAAGCTATGTGGTACGGTGTGTCGTGTAGATGGTGTGTGGTAAAGCTATGTGGTACGGTGTGTCGTGTAGATGGTGTGTGGTACTTAAGCTATGTGGTACGGTGTGTCGTGTAGATGGTGTGTGGTACTTAAGCTATGCGGTACGGTGTGTCGTGTAGATGGTGTGTGGTACTTAAGCTATGTGGTACGGTGTGTCGTGTAGATGGTGCCCATCAGAGAGATGACCGATGTGATGAAGATTGTGAAGGAGCAGGCGAGTCTCAAGTCCAAGCAGTGGGTGCGACTCAAGCGCGGCCTCTACAGGGACGACCTCGCTCAGGTGGGTCATAGGGTCGTTGCTATGGTTACTTCAGCACAACTTGCACTCTCAAGTTTTAAGTGGTGGAGATGTAACATTACATCGGTAAATGTGCATATTTGCTTACATACAGCAGTTTAGTTTTGAACACATAAATATTGATTTGTATTAGTCATATTTTGTGCTTTATATATTTCTGGCTGAACATTTGTTAATTGTTAAATACAGTTTTGTCTGCTATAACTGTTACTGTATTGTTCCTGAAAGCCTGTTTGTATATTAGTGTACACAGATTTGTAAACTAATCATTATAGCAATAAATCTACATTTCTAAAACAAATGTCATTAGAACAACTAATCTGACTCATTCAAACATATTATTTTGACCAAACTTGCATAGATACTTTCAGATACAACTGCATGGTCATATCTTGTTTGTTTACCTTGTGGGAATCAAGGATGCTATGTTTGCCTTTCTACAGAAAACCAAGATCGACCAATTGGGGAATTAATACCAAATAGTACCTAGACTATAGAGGCTTGCATTCCGTCATTTGGCTGCCAGCTGTATTTGTGTTATACTTTTAAGTTGACTTGACTCTGTGCGCAGGTTGACTACGTGGAGCCTTCACAGAATCTGGTCCATCTCAAGTTGATTCCTCGGGTCGACTACACAAAACCACGAGGAGCATTACGCACCGGCTCGAGTGTAAGTATCATGTGACTGTGTCATGTGACAGTTAAGCCAGTGAGTAGGGTATACAGTATGTTTATGGTTTGTTTAGTCATCGTGAACCTGCAGATCAGTTTGTTAAAAGTTAATTTGTTTCATTTGGTAGTATTTGGCAGCACATTGTAGATGTTACATATATTTAGCACTTCAGCGTAGAAGCCGGGCAGGTACATATGCTTTTTGTAACGTACATTTCTTTAGTGGAAATAAGTTGAAGATTATTTCATTTGCAATGTTTGGCACACTTGCTTTGCAAGAAAGCAGTTTTAGAGGGATGGAGCCTGTTCCTCTGCCTGCCCACAATTGGCAGAGGAGTCATTTGTATTGTATATCTCCTAAAATAAAGTGCTATTTTGTAACATTACCAGCAATGTTAATTAATTAATGTTAACATTAATTAATATTATTAACAGTTGAACATTATGTAATATAGTTTAAAATACGGCACAGAAACTAAACTGGCAGAAGACAGTCATGGCACATCATCGTTCAGATATCTCACAGCCAACAGATAAAAGCTGCTTTAAAAGTGTTAGTTTGTTCTATAATTCTTAATTGAGACACTCCACTGTCATGTTTGCTTGCTGTCAGGATGCAGAGAAGAGAAAGAAGTCGCGTAAGCCACCCCAGAAGCTGTTTGATGTTGATGCAATCAGGTTGGTGGATGGCACAATAGTCTGCCTCTTCCTAATTTGGTCCACTGTCAGTACTAAAACAAATGTAGCTGCAGGTAATCTTCCTATCAAATTGCATTGATAAGAAAAAAACGGTTCACCACTGCACTGTTACACCTGCGAAATGTTCAAATTGTAAACAAGATATGTGATTTGTAAATATCAATTATTGGCAATTATTGTTGATAAAAGAACTATTAGCCTTGGTTCAGAAGAGACCTCATAAGACTGGGAAAATACCTTCAATTTCAGTTGTTTTATTTGGCAGCATATATACATGGGTTTGGTTAGTATATGCATTTTAAAAATAATCGCAATTACTGATGCATACCTCAAAAATAAGCCAGACATGAAGAGATAATTCAAAATCTGCACAGGGTGCTGGTTGGTCAGCCAGAATATCCAACAATATTTCAGGTGTTCAATTTGGTGAATTTGTCATAATTTCCAAAGAAAGTGACAAAGACTTTGGCAATGGAAAGTACAAAATCTGAGAAGTTGTATGATCTTTTGTTGCGTTAAAATAGGCTAAATCAGTTTGTGTAATTTGAAAGAAAAATACCACAAATGAGAATTAATTGTCCTGAAGTATAACAACACATTGTGAGCAATGTGACGTGATAGTAGTTGGTTGTCTGTGCAGGTCAATGGGAGGTGATGGTAGTTGGTTGTCTGTGCAGGTCATGGGAGGTGATGGTAGTTGGTTGTCTGTGCAGGTCAATGGGAGGTGATGGTAGTTGGTTGTCTGTACAGGTCATGGGAGGTGATGGTAGTTGGTTGTCTGTACAGGTCAATGGGAGGTGATGGTAGTTGGTTGTCTGTGCAGGTCAATGGGAGGTGATGGTAGTTGGTTGTCTGTACAGGTCATGGGAGGTGATTGTAGTTGGTTGTCTGTACAGGTCATGGGAGGTGATGGTAGTTGGTTGTCTGTGCAGGTCAGGGGAGGTGATGGTAGTTGGTTGTCTGTACAGGTCATGGGAGGTGATGGCAGTTGGTTGTCTGTACAGGTCAATGGGAGGTGATGGTAGTTGGTTGTCTGTGCAGGTCAATGGGAGGTGAAGGTAGTTGGTTGTCTGTGCAGGTCAATGGGAGGTGATGGTAGTTGGTTGTCTGTACAGGTCATGGGAGGTGATAGTAGTTGGTTGTCTGTACAGGTCATGGGAGGTGATGGTAGTTGGTTGTCTGTACAGGTCATGGGAGGTGATAGTAGTTGGTTGTCTGTACAGGTCATGGGAGGTGATGGTAGTTGGTTGTCTGTACAGGTCAATGGGAGGTGATAGTAGTTGGTTGTCTGTACAGGTCATGGGAGGTGATAGTAGTTGGTTGTCTGTACAGGTCATGGGAGGTGATGGTAGTTGGTTGTCTGTACAGGTCATGGGAGGTGATAGTAGTTGGTTGTCTGTACAGGTCATGGGAGGTGATAGTAGTTGGTTGTCTGTACAGGTCATGGGAGGTGATGGTAGTTGGTTGTCTGTACAGGTCATGGGAGGTGATAGTAGTTGGTTGTCTGTACAGGTCAATGGGAGGTGATGGTAGTTGGTTGTCTGTACAGGTCAATGGGAGGTGATGGTAGTTGGTTGTCTGTACAGGTCAATGGGAGGTGATGGTAGTTGGTTGTCTGTACAGGTCAATGGGAGGTGATAGTAGTTGGTTGTCTGTACAGGTCAATGGGAGGTGATGGTAGTTGGTTGTCTGTACAGGTCAATGGGAGGTGATGGTAGTTGGTTGTCTGTACAGGTCAATGGGAGGTGATGGTAGTTGGTTGTCTGTGCAGGTCATGGGAGGTGATGGTAGTTGGTTGTCTGTGCAGGTCAATGGGAGGTGATGGTAGTTGGTTGTCTGTACAGGTCAATGGGAGGTGATGGTAGTTGGTTGTCTGTGCAGGTCATGGGAGGTGATGGTAGTTGGTTGTCTGTGCAGGTCAATGGGAGGTGATGGTAGTTGGTTGTCTGTGCAGGTCAATGGGAGGTGATGGTAGTTGGTTGTCTGTACAGGTCAATGGGAGGTGATGGTAGTTGGTTGTCTGTACAGGTCAATGGGAGGTGATGGTAGTTGGTTGTCTGTACAGGTCAATGGGAGGTGATGGTAGTTGGTTGTCTGTACAGGTCAATGGGAGGTGATGGTAGTTGGTTGTCTGTACAGGTCAATGGGAGGTGATGGTAGTTGGTTGTCTGTACAGGTCAATGGGAGGCGAGGTGACAACTGACGGAGACTTCCTCATCTTTGAAGGCAACCGCTACAGTCGCAAGGGCTTCCTGTTCAAGAGTTTTGTCATGTCCGCCATTGTGAGTAGCCACTGGCTTGGAGCTTAGGCCAAACACAGTTACTATTGCATATATTTTCCTCTGAATGTTTTTCTGTTATGTAGCACAGTTCTTGGGTAAGACAGATTTATGCAGTACGATATTAATACAGGTACATGTTCTGTAATACCTAACACACTTCAACAGTCATACATAATAACGTCTCAAGAAACTTGAGTTGGCAAGTCGTCTGTATATTTCAGCCACTTTCTTGTATAACACAACAGTAAGGAAGCCAACCAACACTACTATTGTGATATATGACCTAAGTGATGTGACAGGAGCAGGCCTGGTGCAGCTGCTGGTGGACATCTTTATTCAGTAAGGGCTTCTTGCTAGATGTGCCTGTGCCACATGTCATGGCCTGATCTATTACGCCCGTCATTAGACACTAATGTCTTGTGTTTAATTTGTGTTCACTTACAGCCAGTAGTGAATGGTGATTGGTGACTCTAGTGACATAAATCTGTTGTTAATGACATGTGACGTTAATAATGCTTTTGCTGATGTTTCGTCCATGAGACCCAACAATTTCATTACTCGCAAACTATGTTGTTCTTATAATTTGTTGACAGATTGCTGAAGGTGTTAAGCCGACACTTGCGGAGCTGGAGCGATTTGAAGACACACCAGAAGGCCTTGACATTGAGTGTATCCTTTGAGTCTCGCTGTGCACACATTGATGAAGTAGACTACACCAGACCGCTATCAACAACGCCAGCATCGGGTGACTTTTGTTTACAGATACGCCTCTGTGTTAAACAATGCTATCAGCTAAATTTGACGTCAGTGTGGAATTCTGGGCTTTCCCGTTATATAAAATATATACGCCATGCATTGAGGGAAACACTGACGAATGCAACTCAAACAAGTGCGATTTATCCTGTTTTGTTTTACTGAATGCATGCTTGAAATGTTACGTAGCCTTTCTAAAAATTGTGTAAAAGGTAGTAAATGGTAATATTAATGAGAACTAGGCATTGCCAGCTGATGGAAAAAACATTAAAATATACTTTGGTGACAAGAAGTAAAAATTGTCACAAATCACCTTTGTTTTCTCAAAATCAAGTTCGCATACATACAACCCATTTCATTAGAACACGTCACATATATTATGGCAATGCTATTGGTAAAGAAATGGAACTATAGTGCAGGTTATGTAAGATGGTGTGTGTTTGACCTTGACCCCTGACCCAGTGGTGCCTGAAGCAAAGTCAGCAGGTGATGCGAGCCACAACTTTGCCCCCGGAGACCTGGTGGAAGTGTGCGAGGGTGAATTGATGCACCTGCAGGGTAAAGTACTGCGCATTGACGGAGAGAAGGTGACCATGCTGCCCAAGCACAAGGACCTCAACGTAAGCAAGTTGTCCTGCACCCTTTCAGGACACGTTTTCTTGCTGTAGATATGTGGGAATGATTATTTCTCATATAGATTATTTAACACTAATTTGCTGTTGTTTTTTAATTTACTGTTTTTATTTTTCTAAGCAGACATTCTAAACAAACGTAAAAAATCTTGATTGTTTTATTGTTAAATGCTATTACATATATGTACCTAGTCTATTACATTAGCTTGACTAGACTTACAGGTTTTACTTAACAACATTACAATATACTGTAATTCTTTTAAAGCGCAAAAAAGGCCACGCTTTGGTGATATGGGCCTAATAGAGTTGATAAAAAGTAACAATTTCCAACAACAATCATATTTTTAATGTCAGCGCTTTACCAGAAAAACAATTTGGAACACAGCCATCCAAAATCTATAAACTACACCATTTTATCAAGAGAATGACAGCGAAGTCGACTTGATCGGCCTGAACTATTCATATTATCTTTTACTTTCTGACCTAACCATGGAAACGACCACCAGCAGCCGCCAAATTTCTCCTCTCTTACATACATATACATACACTATGTTATAAAATAAAATCACTTGCATTCCTGTAAAGAAGAAAATTCACAAAACCAGCACGCAGATCTCGATGGCAACTCAAGCTCTTCGGAGACTCAGCGGTTACCGTAAAATCACTATAAAAGTTAGCTACTGTTAGGTGGCACGGTGGTGCATGCGAATATTTATAAACTTTACTAACTGCATTCGTGAAATAGTTTAATTAATCAAGTAATGTAGTAAT